>JAANYP010003258.1:1802500-2241612 GCA_020465985.1 Centrapalus pauciflorus | reverse complement strand
TAAAAGAATCTTCAGATACCTGAAGGGTACTCCAGGTTTGGGTCTTTGGTATCCCAAAGACTCAAGCCTTGAACTAACAGGTTATTCAGATTCTGATTTTGCAGGCTGCAGGTTAGACAGGAAAAGAACAACAGGTGGATGTCAACTCCTTGGTGGAAAGTTGATCAGTTGGAGTAGCAAGAAGCAGAACTCAGTGTACACTTCTACTGCTGAAGCTGAATATATTGCTGCTGGAAGCTGCTGTGGGCAGATTCTGTGGATGCAGCATCAGCTTGAAGACTATGAGCTTGTGTATAGGAAAACTCCTATTCTGTGTGATAACACAAGTGCCATAGCCATCTCCAACAATCCAGTATTTCACTCAAGAACAAAGCATATTGAAGTCAGACATCACTTTATCAGGGATCACATTCAGAAAGGTAATGTGGAGGTAAGTTTTATTTCCACAAATGAACAGCTCGCAGACATTTTCACCAAACCTCTGGATGAAACAAGATTTAATTATCTTGTAAGCAAGCTGGGCATGTTAAACAAGAGTGACTAAGTGTCTCTCAAAGGTCTAATAATTTGTATGTTTTACACTGCTCAAGTTTTTCTGAACAGCTTAGACAGAACAGGTTATACATGTTCTGTACTTAGTCATTTGTCTGAAAAACTTGAACAGCTTGAGCATACAACAGGCTGAACAAAAACAGTTTAACCTGTTTATTCGTCCAGCCTGCTCTGATGGTTCAGTCTTCAACCTGTTCACTTCTTCACACTGTAACCTGTTCATCTATTGAACTCAACCTGTTCTCACAAAGGAGAGCAGGCTGAAGGAACAGTTTGAAGAAAGAACAGCTTGAAGACTGAGAACCTTGTTGACCCTGATCATCACAGGTTTGACCATCAGCGTAGACCAACAGTTTAATTACCTTTCTTCATAATTAAGTTTCTTAAATTATGTTTTATTTAACTTAATTACTGCGGATAATGTATGTTACGTGTGTAAGTGATCAAAAAGGTCAAGTGGTCTGACAATGTTTCTGACATGGACAACCGTTCCGTTTTCCGTTAACAAACATTTCAAATCAAACCGCCCAAATCTTTTCTCTCTCATACACACGACCATTCAAAATCCTATAAATACCACCATACTGTTTCATCTTCGTCTTCCTCATCATTCCCAGAAATTCTCAAGAACCCTAAAATCGACTAAGTGTCTTTTGCTTCCTCAAACCTTCAAATTTCTTAAATGGCTCACAGACCCAATCCCTTTCTGCCAGTTTTCGTTGGTGAGGATGTTGTTAAACATCCTTCTGTCACCACGATGCTGACCCTGAAACCCACCAACTACATAGCAAACCTCACAATCCCCAAAAACTATGTGGGGAAGGGTTACGATCAAATGGTGGAATTCCTGCAAGTTCATCCGTTGAACTATGCCCTGACTGCATCTCCTGGTGTCCTGTACCAGGAAATGGTATACGAGTTCTGGTACACCTGCTCCTACAATCCAAACACTAAGGTTATCAGAGGTACTATTCTCAATGGGACTCAAACCATTGAGATTACAGTCGATCTTTTGAGGGAAGTTCTTCATCTTCCAGTGGCTGAGAACTATGATCTCCCTCAGCCTGAAAATGAGCAAATGGGCAATCTGCTACGCTTCTGTGGTGTGGCAGAACCCAAGGTTGGAGCTACTCTGTACAGGAAGGAGTTATCACCTACATATAATTTCCTATTTGCCTCTGTGGCAATGTCATTCAGCAGCAAGGTTGGTTCCTTTGACCAACTTAGTAGAGATGAAGTGCCTATAGTCCTTCAGCTGGTGGATGGGACTACACTTGACATGGCCAAATGGATCTTCTTGAACATGAGAAACCTGGTACAACAAGAGACAAGACCAGCAGCTGTCAGATATCCCAGGTTCCTGAGTCTCATCTTCTGCCATGTCTGTGGTGAGCATCTATATCACTCTCAACCCCTACTTAAAACTGCTGCATTCCCTGTGATAGGGAATAGGGTGTTTCATACTCCTGTACTGGAAAATGAGCCTCCTCTCTCAACACCAATGAGGAGGCTGTTGGGTTTAGTGGAAGGACCCTCTGCTGTGAGGGTGGATCCAGTCACTGCTGCTCCCGGTGGAAAATCCAAAGCCAGGTCTAAGTTGGTAAAAAGGACCTTGGCAGCTGAAGCTGGGCCTGCTAAAAAGAAGGCCAAAACAGCTCAAGCTGAGTCTGCTCCCTTAGCCTCTGTGGCTGAGGAAGAGCAGATTCCTCACCCTGGCTCATTTGTTGAGCCTGAAGCCTTTGTGGCTGGTGCCTCTGTGGCACAAGAGACTATGGAACAGTCCAGCCCCACTGTTCCTGACCCAGTCTCCCATCCAGTCCAAACAGATCCCCTCTCCTCTCCACAATCACCCACTTCATCCATCCGTTATCAAAGAAAATCATTAGCCAAAAAGAAACTAGCCCAGAAAACAGTCTCCTCTGTTCCCTCTCAACAGGGTTCAGTTGTAAAAGAAGCAACCCAAGCTGCCTCTCCTATTTTGGGAGAAGGTTCAGCTCATTTGGAGCCTGCTTCACTCCAGCCTGAGTCACCCTTGAGTCAGCCTAGACCCTCTGGTTCCTCCCAACAGGAACCAGTTGTACAAATGGAGATACCCACATCAACTATCCCAGCCTCCCAACAGGCTGAGGATATTGAAAGACAGGAGCCCTCTCCACTCCACACTGAGTCCACACTGTCCCCCACTCATATCTCCTTACACCCTGAGTCTGCACGAGGTGCCCACGCTGCTGATATAGACCAATCAGCAGCTCAGCCTCAAACTTCTGTTCCCCATGATTCAGCTGTTCAACACCAAACAGCTGCTGAGGGACCAACAACACAAGCTGATGAACCTCAGGGATCATACCATCCCTCTGGTGAGGCTGATCCCTCAATGCAAATTCCATCAGCAGGTTTCACCACTGCTGATGTTGAAATGCATATCCCATCTCCCCATGATGAGGTGCCTTTAGACCAAGGCACTGCAGAGGGAACCACCACTGGTCTTCATGAGGGTGCTGCAACACAAGCAGCATCTGAGAGGCCCCAAACATCATCTCCTTCTCCTAATGATGCAGCTACAGCCGCTGCTGAAGGACCCCTTGATCCCTCTAACCTGGGCCACCTTACTTTTGCCCAAGCTATGGAACTATTGTCCAAAGTTTCTCTTCCTTCTCCCTCTCATCCTCAAACACCAGCCTCATCATCATCTTCTCCATCTACTCACTCCAAACAGTCCACCCATACACCACCATCTCCCAAAGACCTGCCTTTGAAGGATCAGCTTTCATTGCTGACCAACAAAGTTGGTTCTTTGGAACATACCATGCACTCCCTACCATCCATAATCTCAGACTCTGTGTCTGAGCAGCTCAAAGGATTCTTTGATACGTTTAAAGAATCCTTCCCAGTTACTCCACAAGCTGACCACTCTCCACAGCTGCTTGCACTCACTGCACAGCTGCAAAATGTAACCAACTCTCTTTCCTCTATCCTCTCCTCACAACAGGACTCTGTGTCCTCTATGACAGCTATTTCTCAACAGCTGTCCTCTCTCCTCACTTCCTGTAATACTACCATTCCTTCCACATTGGCCAGCCTGAACACTCTTATAGGTTCTCTATCAAATTCTGTGTCATCAAACCTTGCTGATGTGCAAGATTCTCTTGAACTTCATCTTGCACAGCTCCAAAGTTTGTTGTTCACAGCTTCTGATAGAGACAACATTGTTAAGCTGACCACTTTTGCTGATTCCCATTCTTCTTCTCTTCAAAACTGTCTTTCCCAGCTTGGTGAGGTGAAGGACAACTTGGCTTACTTAGTGAACAGCCTTGTTGGTCCTAAACCTCCCAAACCTGCTGGCAAGCCTGCTGACTTTGTGTCTTCAGGCAGACCAGGGGTTGAAGTCGCTGCATCATCTCCTTCAAAGGGGGAGAAATCATCTGCCTCGAAGACTAAGTCTAAGGGGGAGAAGATTCCTTCTCCTAAGGAGATACCAGTGTCTGCAACCCAAACTGATCAACCAGCAGAAACAGGTGCAGCTGAAGGTGCTTCCCAAGCTGCTATGCCTACTCAGGCTGGCTCTCCAAACCCTGCTCAGTCTAAGGGGGAGGAAGTCATTCCTGAGGACAGGCCTAGCAGCAAAAGGAGGCACCTTATTATTTCAGAGGAACAAGAAGAAGAAGAAGAAGAAGAAAGTATTCCTGAAGCTGCTGTCCCTAAAACAGCAGCTAAAGGAAAAGAAAAGGCAGCGGTGGATCCTATTGAGCAGAAACAGGCAGAAACTCAGTTTCACAAAGCCAGAGCCAAAGAGATGGGCCTCCCTATGCACAAATACTTTGAGTTTAGGGAAGAACAACTTAAGGCTCTGGAAGAGTTAAGAAAAGAAGAACAATCTGCCAAAGCTGCTAAGTCTCTTGCCCTCCAAGAAGCAAAGAAAATAAAAATGTCTACCTTGGAGGTGCAAAAGAAAATAATGGAAGCTGCCAAGCAATCAGCAGGAGAAAAAGGGAAGGAAGTGGAAAAAGGTACTCAGGTCTCAGTGACCAAATCAACAGTACCTTCTGCCAGAGCCAAATTCCATTTTGACAACTTGGCCAAAAAGAAATTTCATGATGTTGCTACTAGAAGGCTGGCCAAGGAAGGAATTGTCAAAGCTGTTCCCATATCAAGAAAAGGCACTCAGTGGAAACTTCAGATCACAATGATGGGTGCAACAGGCCCTGAATTGGAATCGTATGATCACGCTGATGTGGCTCAAATGGGTTACAGGGAATGGGTGGAACTGGGAGTTGCCCTGAGCCAGTCTAAGTCAGAAACGGCTAAGACTATCAGGGCATACATAAAGAAGCTGATGGAGAGAGTGAGTGAGTTGGGCCTGATCCCTAAAGAAGTCAAAGAGGGTGTCTCTGTGACATCCCCTAAAATCAAGGCCAGAAGGAAAAAGAGAGATTCAGAGCTGGAAGAACTCCTTATGATGATTGAACAAGGAGATTATGCTGTGGAAATTAAAGGAGTTGACCACAGCCTGCCTGAAGGAGTTGAATTTGAAGATGGCAAAGTGATTGAAGAGCCTGAGTTAGGGGCATTTTTTGTGGATCCCTTATCTCAGAAGAAATGTTTTCAAAGAGCTTCTGACCTACACAAAGTTGGTCTTAAGCAGCTTGCAGCCTTCAGAATTGCCACCTCCTTCAGTCAGTCCAGCCAATGGAGAGCAGCTGTCTGGGAAGAGCTGAAAGGATTTTATGACAGAGGTGAGCTCCAAAGTTCTAACTTTATGTTTCTTACAGCTGAACTTGAAGAACATGAAGAAACAAGGGAAGAACTTTTAAAAAGATTCAAAGAAGGGATGCCACCCCCTGTCGAATGAAGTCCACCTGCCATCTGGGTAGGTGAAGAATGGAAGCTGTCCATTAGTTGGACAGGCTTGCCATTATCTGCTCCCGTCTCAAACAGTCCAAATCTTGTACATAAGTTGTACACTCTGTACATTAGTTGTACACAATTACATTAGTTGTAATTTTTTATTTTTTACATTAGTTGTAAAATACATTAGCACATTAGTTGTACTTTTGTAAGAACATATGTTGTTCAAGTATAGTCAAGAATCAGTGTATATATAAACTGATCTTTTACTTTACTGTAATGTTGTAATTTTACTTCAGCAAATGTACTGTAAAAATATATAGTGATTTTTGACAAAACCAGCTTGGACTGGTTATTGCAAATAGGGGGAGATTGTTAGGCACAAAAAGGCCTCAGTCAAACCTGCTCTACATCTGAGGGGGAGATTTTATATTCAAACCTGTTGATGCATTTGAAGGTTGTATTTAAGGCCTGTTATATGCCTTATTGAAACCTGAAAATGATTTGCAATATCAGTCTAAAGCTGTTCTATACGTTGCATGTGTTGCAACCAAGACAGTTTGTCCAAACTGATCAGTCTGCTGATCAGGCTGGACATAAACTGTCTACGCTGCTCTACACTGTTGAGCAGCTTGGGCACTTTTAAAGTGTTCTGTTCTTTGTGAACAGAACCTGTTCTTTGTGAACAGGCTAAACACTTTATGGAATTAGTTTCCAAGTCATCATGTATTGTTTTTAACTACCAGATCAGTTTACACAGTTGAAGACAAAGTGGAAAGCAGAACCGCTCAGCCTGCCCAAGCTGTTCTGTTACATGAAGACAAACGGATATTTGAAAAAGGGTGACAGACCTTTTTCTTATATCAAAATAGGCCTTTACAAGGAAGAAAGACGCAAAGTTGACATTCCTAAAATGGTTAAAGGCAATGCAACAGTAGAAAGTAAAAAGACAAAAGTTCTGCACAAGAGAAGGCAAGTCTGCTTTTCAGAAAAGTGCAGAAAAGTTATATTGTCTTTTCAAACAAGACTTCTCCTTTTTCATTCTGCCCAATGAAGATGTTTCTCTTAGATCCTCTAAGTGAGTATAAAAGGAAGCTTCTAAGGTCAGAAAGAATGTGAAGAAAGCTAAGTGCTTAAACCAAGAGTGAACGTGCAAGTGTGATATTCATGCATGCAAATCTTCTGTAAACAAGCTTCTGTGTGTCTAAGCTGTTTACCAAAGCTGTTCCTTAAAGTCTTGTAAAATACAGTGAGTGCATCTTAGTGAGTGTGTTCATTGTAATCTAGTTTGAGTGTGTCTTAGACTAGAAACCATACTGTTGTATTCTGTCATCTCAGCTTGAACAATTCCGCAGTCAAGCTTGTTTGTAATTAACATTTGTTGATAATACATACAAACATTGAGAAAAAGAGTGTGTAGTTTTTAAATACTGTATTCACCCCCCCTCTACAGTTTATTACTATATACTTTGGGAACCTTTCGGGACCTACAGTTGTCATTCCGAAGGTGTGGATATCATTCATTTTCTTTTATTTTCATTTTAAACTTAAAATAAAAACATTGAAATAAAAAGTAACAATAAATTTAATTAATTCAAAATTAAACATAACATTAAAAATTAAAACATTCAAACTAAAAACATAACATTTTTTTTCTAAAAAAATATACTTAAAAATAAAAACCTACAATCCCCATTTTTTTTTCTATTTCTTCCTTTTGTTTCAACGCGACTACAAGTTGTTTTCCGGTCAAATAACTAATGTCTTTGAAATGAATTATCATGCCACGAGTTTTTTTCTCTCGATGTTGGTTGATCCATTTGTATCGAGATCGGCCGATAACCTTGATTCGTCGAGTTTGGTGTGTTTGGATTGTTCGACGAACCGGAACCGAATGCCGTTTGAGAAAGACTCGTGTTTGAGGTTTGTGAATTTTTTTTTGTTCAATAAAATGACGAGAAATGAAAAATATGACGTGACAAAGAACAGTGTCGAGTATACGGTTTATAGTGTTACTTTGACATTTAATATTTTTGCTATCGTATATTGAATTTAAATCTGGGTAACTTTTTTCAAAAAAAATTAACGTGTAAATTTTTTTGGAAAATTTGTTTATCATGACCGGTCAGACCGATCTATATAAATATAACAATAACTTCGATTCAAATTTCTAATGATGAATTGCAATAATAATCACATTTTTTAAATATTATGTGATGTTCAATATAATATATATATATATATATATATATATATATATATATATATAATACAATAGTAATCACAAATAATATGCAATGTTGAATATATGATATATATTGTTACTACAATATTGAATGATCTCGATATAATATATTGAATATTCATCTGGGTAATTTTTTTTACAAAAATAAACGCATAAAATTTGTTCAAAAAATATATATCATTACCGGTCTCGTTTTAAAGAGTATAAAACTCTCGTTTTTAACGTATAATTTTTTATCTAAAACTTAATCATATTAATGTTATTTTAGTATAAAAAATAGAATTTTTTGCTAATGACAATATTTTTGCTATTACCGATCTTTGAAAATTTCAATTAATTAAAAATTAACAATTATCGATCTTTTTTTACTAATTCCATATTTGATCTATTTAAATAAGACCAGTAGATTAATCTAATCTATGACTCCAATGTTGGAAGTTCAAAAATCTACCTTCTTATTATTAATTATAGGTGACTCCAATGTTGGAAGTTCAAGTATTATTGTTGACAAATGTGTAGATTTAATACTAGATTTAGTTGAGTGTGTGTTCTGTTGTACCAAAAAATAATAAAAACGAACATTTTTAGTCGAGCCTAGATTAAATCCTTGTATACCATATATAAGACAAAAATATACATAAATAAAAAATATAATCAAATTTATCTTTTTAGTTTGGTTTATAGAAGTTCTTAATTCAATATAATATTTTAAAGGGTTTTATCTGATCCTAACTGTGTGTGTCTATAATATATGTGTGTAGAAAAATAATTGTTATGAAAAAATTTGTTGATACTATTATTACATATTGTTAAAAGATATAATAATATTTTTATGTTTTAATTTTAAGTTTATATACAATTCATGTAAATAGATATTATTAAAAATATTCATATAATATGTTGGTTGTAAACTAGTTTATGTTAAAAAAAGACAAACTACTTAAATTTATGAAGAAGAAAGGTAACTACAAATTATAGTTCTTAATTTAATTAAAATAAGTTTAATCATTTAAATAATATATGATTTTGATTAATGGTGTGTGTGAATGTGAATGAGAGAGAGAGAGAGAAAAATTAACTAATTATGTTATGTAATGCTTTTTTTTTTTTCATGTTTTCCTGCTTATTATCTCTCTTTTCTTAGTTGTTGTTTTCCATCCATATCCATATCCATATCCACAAACATCACATTTTTGTTGCATTTTATTCATGAATTCCTCACTTATCTCACAAAACAACTTTGCCAAAACTCACTTCATAATAAAGTTGTAAGATTCAACTTTAATCACATGATACATTATGATATTTATAGAACCACCTGAGTGATAACATATATGGAAAATATATAAATTAAAGTACCTTGTGTGTGTGTGTATATATATATATATATATATATATATATATATATATATATATATATATATATATATATATATATATATATATATATATATATATATATATATATACTATATGTATTTTTTAAAACTCATTTGTTTTGATTATTAATATCATCATTGAAATTAATAATTGTGATAAAATATATGATTTTCAAAAAGGATTGGAGTTTCTGTATAAAACACAACCTCAGTTTATTTTAGTAATTATGAAAACTGCTATGCATATCGTCATTAATATTTAGGATTATGTTATAAACTTTGATGCATCATAGTAGTTAAACTTTTTAGTGACGGACTAATTTTGTATTTGTGATTATTAACTGCCTTTTTATTTCTCGTCAATTTTTTGTTGACTTATTTGCTTATGCAACAATTTTTACTACCTTTAATTACTAATTACGTATTTTTTGGTGACATTACATGACAATAGTTACTTGAATAGTATCATATCATTATCATTATCATCTTTAATTAATTTATGGTTTCTGTCGAATGATCGTCCCTCTAACAAGACTTCACCTAAATGAAGTTTCAAATATGTCTTACGGACCTTCACAGACACCGAGAAGCATAAACACAAATCTACATACAAAATGTTTCTCAGGTCTATAGGTGTTGGTCGCTTACGTATTTAAATTTGTGATATTTGATTTTAGGTTTTAAATTTGATTTCACTTCCCGAATTGGTTTCCTTATTCTTCAAGATTATAATAACATTGATTTGATGCTTAAAAGGTGGAGGTTTTTGAGGGATACGATGAACTAAAGGACAACCAGCCATGGCACCATTAAAACATGCATCATGTTGTGTCATTAAAAAAAAACATGTGACATTTCACACAATCATTTAAAAAGGCCAAGAGAGAGAGACACGCAAACAATATGTAACCGTTCATCATGATTACTCAGATACAAAACGGCTTAGTTACTTAGGGCAAGAGGCTCCCTTCAGTGGCGTAGCCAAGATTTTATTCTTAGGTGGGCCAAGTTAGTTATCAGAAATCAGTATATACTAAAAAATCTATATATATATATACATACATACATATGGTCCAATTCGAAAGAGTATTTAACTTTTAGACGGTATCAATGACACATCTCTATATTTTATAATAAGAAGTAACTACTAAATACATATATTAAAATAAAAATTAAAAAATGAAATGACAAATAATAATATATGACAAATCATAATACTATTTATGTATTTCTATAAAGAAAATTACATTTATATGTATTAGATTTTATTAATGAATATTTTATTAAAAAAACTATGTATAAGAATATATATATATATATATATATATATGATTTAGGTTCAAGTGAGTACCACCTCTAATGCAGCGCACCAGAAGGTACCACCCTTAAAAGTAATTTTTTTGAAATTTTTTTTCATGAACATGTTCTAATTAACATTACACAGATCATATGTAAATTTCACGCAAATCCGAACACTCTAAGTGCATGAAAACACACATCACATAAATGCATGTTCACATGTCTTCAAAATTATGTAAGTGTGTGTTCACATCATTTTTTAGGAGCTAGGAGATGTGAATGTATGTGAAATTTACATACGATCTTCATAATGTTAATTAAAACATGTTTATGAAAAAAAAATTTTAAAAAAGCTTTTTTAAAGGTGGTACCTTCTGGTGCGCTGCATTTGGATGGTACTCTCTCGAACCATATTCATATATATATATATATATATATATATATATATATATATATATATAGATTTAGGTTCAAGTGAGTACCACCCATTATGCAGCGCACCAGAAGGTACCTGTCTTAAAAGTATTTTTTATGAAATTTTTTTTCATGAAGATGTTTTAATTAACATGATGAAGATCATATGTGAATTTCACGCAAATCCGAAAACTCTAAGGGCATGAAAACACGCATCACATAAATGTGAGTTCACATGTATTCAAAATCATGTAAGTGTGTGTTCACATCACTTTTTAGGAGCTAGGAGATGTGAATGTATGTGAAATTTACATACGATCTTCATAATGCTAATTAAAACATGTTTATGAAAAAAAAATTTATAAAAAGGCTTTTTAAAGATGGTACCTTCAGGTGCGCTGCATAATGGAGGTACTCTCTCGAACCATATTCATATATATATATATATATATATATGGAGGTTCAATGGAAAACCACAGTGCACCTGAAAACTTGTGAAAACCGCACTGCACCACCACAGATGCATCAAATTCCCCCGCGTGATCCATCAAAATCCCGCGTGATGCATCAAATTTCCCGCGTGATGCATCAAAATCCCACATGATGTATCACTTTATTTACGATCATGCCACCGCGTTTTCCATGAAATGCACCAAATCGGTCGGTATGCGTAGGTTTCCATAGTTTTCATGTGCATAGTGGTTTTCCATTGAACCCACCCCTATATATATATTATATATAATATATATATATATATATATATATATATATATATAATATATATATATATATATATATATATATATATATATATATATATATATATATATATATATATATATATATATATATATATATATATATATATGAGAGTGGATGGTTGGGGGTGGCCATGGCCCACCCTGTGACCAATGTGGCTACGCCACTGGCTCCCTTTTTGCCGTCACGTCATCATCATATCATTTTTGTCATTTCCTTGCCACTTTTGTCATTCTTTCTTTATTTATATTAAATCATACCACTTTTGTCATTCTTTTTTTGTTTATATTTTTAATACTTAATGATTTAAATAAATTTAAATGACATAAATTGAAACACGTTTAATTGAAAACAATAAAATTAAACAACGGATAAAAACATTAAAAAGTTACACCCACGTAGTTTTAAGAACCGGTCGGTGAGTAAATTGGTGCGTCTATTTGTGGCAAAATCGGTCGATAACTTTGGGACATTGAAGATGGAGTGCGTTGATCGTTTGGAGAACTAGATACCATTTGTGAGTATTTTTTGGTGTTAGTAAATTTTTTTGAGAGAATTGTTTTGTGTGGGAAAAGTTATGGTGTGAAAGATGTTTGTGTAAATTGTGTGTGTGTATACACAGAACGGTAAAAAAGGGAGGGGGTCGGCATTTGGTTGTCGAGGCAATGACTATCATGGCCTTTGCCGAGGGAGGGATGATGTTTTTCGAATGGCAACCCCTTGCCGAGCGCCTTTACCAAGCCACTCCACTTGGCCTTATATTTTCACCCTTCAAAGTAAACATTTACTTTATGACATTTTTCATAACATCAACAATGATTGGTATAGCATATAAGCCTTCTAAGTTTTTAACCAGTTATATGTGTTACCGATCATTATAACTAGTGAAATGCTAATAAGGTTTAATTTTAACACGTCATTTTTTCGGTTTAACCATTAAACAGAACTTTAAGTATGAACAATGTGAAATATGATGTTTTACGTATTTAAAGTTGATGTGAATAGTTAAAGCTTTATATTATAGAATAACAAGGTTGTGTCTTAACAGTTAACATATCGTCGTTTCATTACTTTAACTTTTTTTTTTTTATGTTAATTGGTGACTAAAATCTAAGAATTTTACAATTTAAATCAAAACCTCATAAAATGTGACAATTTTTGGTAGCATAAGAACCAAGTATTTTGGTCAAGAAAGGTTTAATTTTTGTACGATTTGAATATAAGTTGTTCTCAAATTTTACATAATTAGTTGGAAAATTCTGTGTTTAAAGAAAAAAAAAAGAAGAAGAAGAAGAAAGACGAACGTGATATTTGATTTTAAAAAAAACAAATACCAATTTGTTTACACTCAACATTATTCACACCCACATATACTCTCCATAAATCTCCATAATACTTTCATCCACTTGATTGACGATACAACATTAGGAGTTGTTTGGTTTTGCGTTATAAAGAAGATTATCAGATTATTATGTTACAATAACATATGTAATTAGTTTAAAATGTTCGGATATATTATTTAATAATTGATTATTTGCATTTAAAATTAATCCTACCATATTTTTTCAAAAGTTAAAATATATAATTTATTTGCTTAATAAAGGATTATTTGTTTATTTTACAAGTTAAAACACAAATAAAAACATTTTAAAAATTAATTATTTGATAATTGTAATATCAAACAATAAAATCTAAATTTAACACTAAATTTTCAGCAGCACATTTTGTTAAAAATTTTATCTGATTATTAGTTTTCAAATGTTCCAGCACTTTTCAAATGCAAATCCAAACACCCCCTAAGAGAATGTTTGGTTATGCATTATGATGTAGATTATTTGATTATTACGTTACAATTATATAAATAATTAATTTATAGTGTTTCAATTGCATGCATTAGTAAATGATTATTTACATTTAGAATACTATCACACTTTCATAAGTTAAAAACTATAGTTTATTT
The DNA here is from genome assembly GCA_020465985.1 of Centrapalus pauciflorus. Classification (NCBI taxonomy): domain Eukaryota; kingdom Viridiplantae; phylum Streptophyta; class Magnoliopsida; order Asterales; family Asteraceae; genus Centrapalus; species Centrapalus pauciflorus. The sequence goes on along the minus strand of JAANYP010003258.1, from coordinate 2,228,159 downwards.
GCTTAATAAGTAATTATATGGTCATTTTACAAATTAAAACGCAAATCCAAACACTTAAAATTAATTGTTTGATCTCTAAATCGATGTACTATTTGCTACCATCGGCAAACAATAATTCAAGAAATGTAGAATATGCTCAAGTTAACATGCAAGGAATGCAACAATTTTGCGATGAGTCGAAATTCTCGAAGTCTATTCCAACACATTTCCATCGGCTTCATATACATGTAATTTATTTTATCAAAGGCCAACCAAAACAGTCACTAGAACATCCAAAAATGACATCTAACAAGTAAAAGAAACATGCACTTAACAAGAAAGATTCTTCAATATTCAGACGTCTTAAGTAACGTCTTGTTTGTTTAACTCTTAATAGAATCATTAAGTAAACAAACAACCCCTAAAAGTGCTATAAAAAAATATCACCGAAGCAAATCAATTCCAAAGGTAATCAAGGGGGCTTAAAAGGTTGGACTCTTCCTTCATACATCACAACCAGAGATGCACAAAACATCCAAATATCCGATTTCGATCCAAAACCGATTTGGGCAAAACTGGATTTTTTAAATCCGGACCGGTTTTTAACCGGTTCTTTGACCGGTTACACATTTATTTGGTCAACCAGATTTTTTTTACCGGATAAAATCCGGAAAAAAACCGATTTATAAATATATATATTTGTAATTATAATTAGTGGTTTTAAACGTTTTATGTATTTACAATAAAATATAATATAAAAATATATTAGATTAGAGTAAAATATATGTGTTAACTTAATTTATAATTATATATTTGCTTAATTGATTTGTTAAGCCCAAAAAACCTAGCCCAAAAAAAAAAAAAAAAAAAAAAAAAAAAAAAAAAAAAAAAATAATTTTAAAAAATCTGTTTTTTTTAAAACCGGTTTAGAAAAATCCGGATGTTTTCTATTCGGAACCGGTTATATAGGTTACAATTTTTTGGGTCGAAAACCGGTTCCGGACCAGATAAAATCCGATCCGGATCGGGCAGGATCCGGTCTTTGTGCATCTTAATCACAACAGATGGAGAGTATCGTATTCATGGAATACGATTCATTTCCAGGATGCCCAGAAATTGAAAGGACTAGCAGTTCTCGTCGTCCATTGAACCTCCTTGCCAAGGAATCAGATTCTCAAGAAAACCCAACTCCACGACAAGGTACAGGTGAGGAATTTAACCACTAGTTTCAGAGCATCAGATGTTAATAAACCATCAGCTAAAGTAAAACCCAACCACCTTTCAAGTAATCAGCTAATCAAGTATTTCTTCCAAGCAATTGTTCAAAGGAGTGAATGGCTAAATGCACATCAACAAGACTACAAGCATAGGTGTAAACCCAGTAAAATATAACTTTTCCAGCCTTAAAGTGAGGTAAGCCATGAGCTCTAGCCATCACATGAAACTTGTAGAGTAGCATAAGTTGAATATGAGAATAAACCTAATTCCAAATCAAATGTTTTACATGAAAACAATGGTCCATAGAAGCCACATTGATCATTTAATTGCTCCGGCTCAAGATAGTAATCATAGTCCTCAGATTTCCAAATCCATGGTGCAACATGATTCTACACAACCTACTTTATATCTATTGTAGATGTGGATGCATACTTTTCTAACCCATACCTTTTTGTAGCCACTAATAGATGTGTTTTGAGTTTGTATCCAATAATGCCACAACAAATGACTAATGGGACAAATAGATGCTCACTTATATTGATATGAAGCATATGTCAGTTCACAGATCATTTTCTGTATATCCCTGCTTAGGGCCACTTGAGCGACATTTCCCCCACAATACTTTACACTTTCAACTGCTTGAAAAGCTGCCTGGCAACTATGTTTGATATAAACGGCAACAGGAATTATACCACGGACATAATATATGTGGTTCAGTCCCGGCTGCACTAGCAACCCTCTTACTAATTTCTTATTACGGTTTACAAATATATAGAGATATATTTACACACAAAATGTGGGCTTAAAACCACCTTGAGCCTAGGCCAAGTTAAACTTTCTTTCCAGGGGGACCCCTGGGAAACCCACTCCATAGAGGCAGCTTGCGCACCTGGTGAGTGATGACAACTTACAAACTAATAGTTGTAATAAGCATTGCAAGAAATTAAGTAGCAACCTAATGGTTTATATCAACTTGTATCAATCATTCAACTTTTCCCTAGTGGGAGAGAATCTTTCAAGCTCTTCCCAAGAAATTGTGTCAATGACAATTAATTTACTTAGAACAATAATTGTTTCAAAACAATATTGGCAATTGGTATTAAGAATTTTGTTTCCATCTGTTCCCATAATCAAAAACATGTTACCTTTTATATATTCAAATGAACTACCTAAGACTTGCGTTTATATATTATAATGAAAAAATATTATTAGTACTTGGCCAGTGGTTAGCTCTGTTTAAAGGTTTTTAAACACTGGAATCACAAGAAAGTTTACTTCGAGTGTGTTATATCAATACACTAGTTTCTTTAGGAAAAGATGCAGACTCCATTAGATTCAGAATTTCGTTCTATATACATCTATTAAACCATCCCTAATGGCAGAAAATTTTATAATATACAATACAGATGACAAAAAATATATATCCACACACAAAAATTCAAAACTAGAAAACGCATTAAATTGACCACTGCACACTAACCGTCATCTTCGGAAGGATTGTGCAAAACAGAGATTGGCTTGATGGCAGATCCCCAATTATTGAATTTATAAGCAATATCACCAAGAACATAAAACATCGATATCCCTTAATTCAAAAGCTTACACATAAAAGATCTTTATACTTCATAATCATAGAGCAAATCATATCGAAAGAGCTCATGTTGTACAAACCCTAATCTTTACCTTTTTTCCTTTAAACTCGCTCAATTTCTGTTGTTGATGACCCAATCAGATCAAAACATCTCGGTTCAAACACTGCATAAATCAGAAATTCAAACAATTAGACAACTTTTCTTTTAAAAAATTCTAGCGGAATCAAGAGGGAAATTTGAAATTACAATACAAACCCTAGATTTTGTCGATATCTTCATCTTCAAACTCAATATAATCATCACCAGCGTTATCATCCTCCTCATCAAGACCACCAGCAATACCTTCATTGAGCCTAATATTATCCGGCAACTCACCGTAAGCCTTCAAGAGCCTGGCTTCATCAGGCATGTATTTGAGGATGACGTCAGCCTTGTCATCCTGGTAATCACGTAAACCGACTAAGATGATGTCACCGGCGGCGATCCAGACCTTCTTGTGCATCTTACCACGGATGTGACAGAGACGCTTGGTGCCGTCGATGCACATGGCTTCGCAACGGCCGTTGCCGAGCATACGGAGAACCTGAGAGTACTCTTGACCGTCTTCCTTGAACACCAGCTCACGCTTCTCATCATCGGCTTCGTTCTTACCTCTCTTGCGATTCTTTCCTCCCTTTCCCTTGTTCTTCGGCATGGCTTTGATCTACAAACAAACTGAAACCCTAGAAATTTGATTTTGTTATCTCTGTTTGTTAATTCGCCCAAATCGATAATTTATGTACTGGACCTAAAGCTATTTTACCTTTATTCCCCCTATACTATGAAATAATATAAATTTGACCCATGTTGTTTGAAAGTTACAAAATGACATCCATTCCAATATTCCATTGTTAAACAAAATGTTTGAAAGTTGATAATGATTAATGACATAAAAACATGGAATCAATATATATAAATCCTTACATCAAAAAATATAAATAATAATAAAGACATGTGCTAAGATAGCTCAATTATAGCTCAATTGATTAAATGTTAATATGATATTTTATATGATTAATATTGAGTTGCAGTTTTCCTATGGCATGTGAATATGTGATACTATTGGGGAGGTAAAAGATGTGATTATATCATATTTTATCGATTACCTCAAGGTAATATTATAGCAATTTCTTTTGATGTAAGAACCGTTTGAATAAAAATATATATAAATTAAAGTGTATAAAATGATGCTTTGTTCTTGAAAGAAACTAAAAAAGTTAATTACATAAATGGTTTATTAAATAACCACCAATTACAAGTTTCTTTCTTTTTATTTAAGAAATTTGTATTGACGGTACTTTATCTATCAATATTTACAAAAAAAAAAGGTTATTTCTAATGTTTTCCGTTAAATTTGAATAAAATAACGAAATTTGCAATTGATGATTAGTTTAAGAACGAAATTTGTAATTAAATTTTTGAAAAAGAACGAATTTTGCAATTGATGATTAGTTTAAGGACCGCTTATGCAATTAGCTAGAGCTGCTAGATAAATGTTCGACTCGTTTGCAGCCCTAAATCATGATTACAAATTATGCTAACACATGGCCTGAGTCATAACACTTGAATGTGATAGTTACAACTGGTCAAATGATCCAACACATGGCCCGAGTCATAACACTCGACCCTGTGATCGGGCCTCACTGGACCTTGACCGTCTTGTAGAGGTGCACATGGACCGGATAATAACCAATTTGGATGGGATTTTATCCGATCTGGTTTTTTTCCCAAAAAACCAGTTTTCTAATAATCCGTTCGGATCTTAAACAATTTTTGACCCAATAAAATGTAACCTGTGTAATCACTTTCGAATATAAAAAACCGATTTTTTTAAAGAAAAAATGCCACCTTTTTTATTTTAGACTGTCAAATTTGGGTTTGACTTTTTTTTAACATGTATTTGATATATCTTTCATTTGGACTTTTATTTTTAATAAAATTAGGTTTTTAATTATTTTATAAATTATACATTACAATTTATATATTTATTATAGTTTTACTCCAATCAAATATGTTTTATATTATATTTGATTATAAATACATAAAAAGTTTAAATTTATATATTAGTGTATTCAAAATCGGTTTTTTACCAGTTTTTTAACCGGTTAATTATCCTGTAAAAAATCCGGTCTACCCGAAAAAATCAAATCCATTCCGGTTATTAAAAAACCCGGTTTTGGTGTAATCGGTTTCCAATCCAAATCAGATAACCAGTATTTTTACGCACCTCTACCATCATGGTTGCAAATGATCCAACACATAGCCCAAGCCGTCATCGGGCCTCACTGAACATTGGGCCGTCTTGGTTACAACTGATCAAATGACCCAACACATGGCCCGAGTCATCCTTAGGCCTCACTGAGTCACTGAACCTTGACTGTCTTGGTTACAAGATGATCCAACACGGCTCGAGTCATGACACTCATACGTCCACTCGTTATTTCTCCTCACATCAAGTAAACGAGGCTCACAAACAACACACAGCACCAGAAACAACAAGTACACTTTTAGCGAAACTAAAATGGTTTTGAAGTTACACTGAATCTATATATTCGAAAAAATAATCTGCATAATTGAACATCTGATAAACCTTAAAACGACCATATAATATAGGTAAAAGATTCATCGTATATCTCGTTTCATACGAGGATCGTGCGCTGTTGAAACCGTATCTAAAGCTATAAAACATGCTCAAATCCTATAACAAAGATCGATACTTTTATTGAGTAACAGATAAAGATTGAACCTTCGATGATCGCACCCACGACACTATCTCTTCCCTAGTCGCTACAAAAACGCCTGCTTTTTCTTCGCTCTGCCTAAACGGTGCTGAAAGCTTCGTGACATGTGATTCAACCGCGTTTGCAAGACCTTGAGAGTACTTATGAGTTCCCGCACCCGTGCTAGCTGAGAGCAACTCCGGCAGTGGTTCTTGACGGTCCACCATTTCGCTCAAAGTAAATACCCATTCTTCAAAAGCTGTGTGTGCTGCGCCAACTGATAGCGAGCGCACGTTCAAACGCCACTCCTCGGGTGTCTTTGTGTGTAACCCGGGGTATAATCCATACATCGTTCCCATGTAGAGAAGCTCGTGGGCTCGCTCTTCGAGGTTTCTTTTTCGACAAATGTCTATCAGACAATTGCAAAACGGCCTACGAGCTTCGACTTCAGTGTTGTTCAGTATCTCCTTGAACTCGTCTTTTACTGTCTCAAACCCAACTTTGTCGTCTTCTAATAAGTTCACGAAAGAAACCAATCTCGGGTTCGCTTGTTGTAAACAAGCGATAACCTTATCCAAATCGTCACTGTTTTCACAATACGAAACAACGGAAAGTAAACACCCGCACAACCGATCATCCGGGCGAACACCACGTTCAACAGATGTCTCGAACACCGTCACCAAATCGTTCATTCTCTTTGCACGTCCCAGACACTGAATCAAACACGTACACCCCATAACGTTAATCGCTACATTCTTCCTCGACATTTCATCAAACAAACTCATCGCTTTCTCAACATTCCCACCACTTCCGTAGATATTCAGCATCGCGGTGTAACTCCAACTATCCGGTTTACAATGTTCCGATCCTTTCATATCCTCAAACAAATCTTCCGCCTCATCCTGCAAACCAAGATCCGCGCACATACTTAACAACGTATTGTAAAGAATAAAATCCATCGGCCATCCATTCGATTTCATTCTTCCCCAAAGATCCAACGCGTCTCTCGCCCACCTTGCTTTCCCATAAATCTTAACCAACGAGGTGAGCGTTTTCGCATCCGGAGAAACACCTGCCGCCACCATTTCTTCAAACAAACTCCTCGCTAACCCTGGTTTCCCTGCCTTCCCCATCGCTTCCAACAACGTATTAAACACAACTAAATTCGGTTTCACTCCAAGAGACTTCATCTCTTGCAAAACATACCTAATCCCATCGTAATCCCCTGCCTCACCGAACATCTTTGCCAACACCGCAAACGCAATTGCATCTGGCGTCCACCCGCTGGCTCTCCCTCTCTCATACAAACTCATAACCTCCTCAACTTTCCCTAACTTAGCATACACATCCAAAACAGCAGAATAAGTAACCTCATCAGGCATCAATCCAGTTTTATACATTCTTTCAAACCATTCAACCGCTTTATCAAAAAGATTCGACCTTTTTGCACACGTAATAATTGTGGAATACGTAATGTTATCCAATTCAATACCATTACTAATCATCTCAAAAGCAAGATCTTCAATAAGCTGAAACTGTCTACCAAATCTCAAAGATTTCATAGTAACATTATAAAAGATAGTTTCCATAGGAAATGAATTCTGGGTTTTAATCCAATTAAAGAAAGCCAGAGTCTTCTCCCATGGTTTCAAACTGTTAAGTACCAAAAGTGCATTTTCTCTAGTGGGTGGATGTGGGATTTCTTCAAGAACTTTCAAGAACGCATCTTGTGAATTTTCACAGTCATTAAGCTTCTTGGAAAACAACTTAAGGTCTCTAATTTGTGGGTTGTGTGAATAAGTGGTTCTTTGGTGTCTTTGAAGGTTAAGAACAGAAGGTCTAGGTTTCGTTGGGTTGACCCAGATGGATTTAGGTTTGGTCAACAATTGAGTGGTCTTTTGTGGGGTGTCAGAGAGGATTGTAGTGGATAAGGTTTTGAGTTGATCAGCCAAAGAAGGGTTTGGTTTTTGGGGGTCATCTGAAAGCTCTGGGATTGGTTGTTTAGGGGGTGATTTGGAGGAATTGCAGTAGAAAAATGGGGATTTTTTGGGTCTTCTTGGAGAGATGATGAAAGTGAAAGGGTTTTGGTGGTGTTTTAGGTCTAAAGAATTAGGGAGGGTGGCATAATAGAAAGATGAAGCCATGTGTGAATTGTGAAATTGAGAATGGTGGTGAGATGGTGAAGTTACTTACAGTTTAATTGGAGCGATTGCCAAAACCCAGAAGCTGCAAAGAGGAATGGAAGAAGAGATTGAAAAAGGGTTTTGGGGAAGGGAGGGAGTATATGGTCCTTGTGTTTTACTTGGATATTTTCCATAAACGTTATCTATCCCCCAAGCGAGGTTTTCTTGGTGAAGTAAAAATTGTAAAACACAAGTATAATTTATGTTTGAGTAAATTACATTATTGATCCCTGTGGTATTGTATAACTTATGGATTTCGTTCCTATGTTAAAGTAAGTACATACATAATCCATAAAACTCAAAACTTATTCGAATTTGGAACCTCAAATTAACTGACGTTAAAATTAAAGTTAACTCCAAGGGTATTTTTGTCTTTTTACAGGTACAGAGACCATTTATGAAATTTTTTAAATAAACTTTTAATCTTAAAAATTCTTTTGTTATTTATTTATTAAAGTTAATATATTTATATTGTAATTTACTGGTGTTCATCATGTTCTTAAAGCATCTATAGGTGTTAATCATGTTTTGAATAGTCCATCCATATCAAAATCAGAAAATATATATCAACAATGTATATATCATAATCAGATCTTGATTCAAACAAGATCGTTGCTTAGAAGTTTAATCAAGTAAAAAGAAACACCTAAGTCAAATACAAAAAACATGTCCATCTGGTTGAATATGACAAATCAAACCAGAACCAAAAACTAATTTAAAACCAATAATCAAACAAGACTCATAAAAATCTCTTCTTCGTTCGATGATGTCAATGACATCATAAACATATCTCATCTAAAATTGGTTTAATAAACAAAAATATCTTCTTCATTCAATGATCCCAATGGCATCATAGCAGAATACCTTCTTCATTTGGCGCTCTCGATGGATCTCGATCTTTTCAAAATCTGGTATCTCTCGATCTCGTAGCTGACTTCAATGATGGCTCTTGATCTTTTCATTAAAATCTTCAACGACGATAGTTCTTGATTTTCATAGTGCAGGTAGTTCTCAGTGATTGCTTCTGATCGCATATCAACGGAGGTTTGTTCTTAGGGTTACATTACCGAAGGTTGCTACCCGTGTGCAAAATGAGAGAGGGGTGTGGTGATGTATTGGAGGAGGGTAAAAAAAGAAGAATGTGAAGGCCGATGGGAGAGAGACAGAGATATATGTAGATAAAAGTTTCAAGATTCAAGATGACGGTGTGGTGGTTGTGTGTTGGGAAGAAATAATATGATATAGGTTATGAATCTGTAAAGATAAAACTTTTACATAAAATTTTAATATTTTAAACAAAAAAAATAAACAAAAAAGAATATACGATAAAAATATTAGAAGCTTATTGTTAAATTACTAAAATGGTCCCTGAAAAGTAAAATGACAAAAACACCCTTGGTGTTAACTTCAATTTTAACGCCAGTTAGCTTGAGGGACCAATTTCGAGCAAGTTTTGAGTTTTATGTACTATCTATGTACTTACTTTGACTTAGGGACGAAATCCGTAAGTTATATAATACCACAGGAACCATCTATGTAATTTACTATTTATTTTTTTGTAGGATGGTTAAAACGGTGAAAGTAAAATGGTTAATTGCGTCACTTTTTTCTACTTTGATAACATATTGATTTTTTTCTACATACAGAATATACTCTTTCACTTTTTAAATCAAATAAATCAATGTGATTTATATCGGAATGAAATGTATAAAATGTTGATGTAACAATTTCTTTATCCCATCTATAATTTGCTAAAATAATAACATAGTTGAAATAGTTACATATATTTTAATTTCTAAAAATGATTAGTTATTTTTAAATCCTAATATAACAATTTATTATCTAAAAGCCCTTTTAATTTACATAAAATATTTCATCTTAGATAACAACCAAGACATTGTCATCTCAACAACTTTCCCTTTCAAATCCAATAATTTTACCTTAATTGATTTGAAAAGTATTTTACCATTATATGCTACTTAAATAGAAAAAAAAAATGACAATAAATTACATTTTTATGCTATTAACCCAAAGAATAAAACAAACCAAATCCTTCCAAATTAAACAATTAAATGAAAGTCAAACAATAATATCGGTTTTAAGTTGCAACTTATGAAAGCTTAAATTTTTGGCTTTTTAAATCTCAAGCTACTTTTGTATGTATAAACGATTAATGATTATTTTTCTTTCAATAGATTGTAAGATCATAAGTTTCCTTAAGCAGTTGTTAGGACTAACTTGATCATATGAAATAGAATATTACAGTTTTAATTTAGTTTATGTTTTTATGTTTTATTTTATTTTATATATCATATATAATTATATATCGGTTCCAATTATTTTACAAAAATATCTTTTAACAAAACTTTCAGCAGTTTTATCCGAGCCAATATGATTACAGTATTATCTATCATTCATTTTCATGTTTTTAAGCGACTTGTGTAATAAGAAAATGCAAAACTAAACCAAAACTAAAAGAAACTAATTGTCAACTTCAAGCACTTTACTTTGCTTAGGCCCTTTTATAATTCCTTTCCCTTCATGTTTGTTTACCTTTTAATAGAATCATTAAGAGATCATTTAACTTTGAATGACTTCTTAATGATTCCATTAAGAAGTAACAAACAACCATTAAATCTAGACCTAGAAGCCGCCTCATGGTTAATGTCCTTACCGTCTTAGCCCTATTGATCCTCATCATCAAACGAAAACAGCAAATTAAGTAATAATCATAACCCAATAATACAATTCTGCCCTAGTCATAAAGGCAAACATCATAATCTCAAATATCCAAAGCTTCTAAAACCAAAATATCCATGATTTAGAAATAACAAGCATGTTCCAAAATAAAAATCAAAATTTCCAGTAACTCCAACCTTTGTGACTGCAACAAACATCCAACTAGGCCACTTAAACAAACAAATTGGGCCTCGAAGCCTTGTATGTGGTCTTGAGCTTTCTAGTTGGAGGTCTAACCTTCTTGAACACCAATGGGAACTTGATCTTCGAGTTATGGAATTGCTTTGTCGACTCCCTCTTGCAAAGCTTAGCAGGGATTGTTGCTGTTTTGATCACCTGAATGCAGTGGTGACGAACCCTGTGACGAGATGCCATCTCTGTGTACATTTGCTCAACAGCGCCATTCAGGGTTGTATCCCTGTACTCCTTGTACATGTTATGGTACCCTGTCCTCGACTGGTACCTTAGCCAGATGCCATAGTTCTTGATCGTTGTTGGGTTTTTCTCAAAAATCTTGAAAATCATATACACATGTTAAGTCAAGAGATATCATATATGAGAAAATGCATCATAAACAAAACAAAAGAACAAAAAAGAGTAAACCATCGCAACTCACAAGAAGCCATGTATATCACTGAAACTCTACACAAACTATGTCTGATAAAAACATCATGTTAATGTACAAACCACAATGGCCTTCCTTAAAAGAATAAAAGCATATGAACATGTATATCACCTTATCTTACTCACAATAAACGAGGCGTACAAGATGTTCATATTTTACAAGATGTATACACAAAAAGACAATTCCTTAACAAATGTTACCTCCTTATGTTTTTTATCAACAAAAAGCATCTAAAATCATAAAGTTAACAGACGCTAATGATATATCACTCATAACAAAAACAGAACAAACTTGTTAGATTAGCAATTACAACAATAATTATAAATAGATTCCAGCTTAAATATTGGCATCCAAACCTTAAACTATGATTGTTTTAGGTATTAGGATCATCCTCTACCATGTCTGCATGTACATATTGTACAAGATGTATACAAAAAGAATGAGATTCCTTGCAAATGCTGCCCCTTATGTTTTCATCAACAAAATGAATCTAAAAAACTTATATTATAATTGCATTGCTACGTACAATTGCATATATACATGCCACCAAAAGAAAATTGATTAGAACCATAAATAGGTAATGCACTTTAGGTCGATTACTAGTCCATGTATAGGTCATTAGTAACACATTTAACACTTTTGATGATGGCTTTTAAAGTATGTTACCTTTTATTGAAGACAAACATAGTTCATTACCATAAAATTGGCCTAAAGAATGTTGTCTTTCTTCATGATTTTTCATGGCACCGACTAGCTAACCAGAAACATCAAGCCAACTTAAACAAAATTTATTGCACTTACAGAACGAGCGAGGCATAATGTATATTTCGCATCAGAAAAAGAATCAAGCTAAACCAATAACTCAAATAATATCATAGTACATCAGCATATTCTAGACAAAATTCAACATCCCAACAAGATTTGCATAGAAAATCACCATTACAGAGTTTGCAACACCAAGATACATAACAAAATGAAAGCTTACAGAACATCACAAACAAGTGTAGAATTTACCTCGTTGATAGCAAGCATCTGACCATTGCTCTTCTTGACCTTCTTCAGCTTCCTTAAAAAGTACCTGATTTCACACAACAATAAAAGATTGACCAAAGAAACAACATTCAACACCATTGTTTGTTTTTCGATCACACAAAAAAACGTAAACCCGACTTTAACATACCAAAACTTGCTCTTAGCACGGACTTCATTGGTGGCCCAGAGCTTCATACGATAAATCTTCGGATGCTCATCAGACTCCGAAGGTAGGGCTCTGCCGACGACCTGAAACTGATGGAACTGCACCAAAATACACAATAAAGATAATTTAGTTACATCATTTCAGAGAGGGAGAAGGAGAAACCCTAACTTCGAGATTAAAAAAATCGATAAAGGTCAGAAATTATTTGATTGGTAACAAATGTAAATAAAGATCTGTTCTAACATAAAGTTAAGAATTTGAAGGTTTGATCGGAGTATACACACCCTATAACTCATTTTTCCCGGCGCGGCTCCCTCTCGATTCGACGGTGACTGCTGCTGCTGTGGTTGAGGCGATACCAAAAGATTTTAGGGTAAGAGAATGGTATATAAGTGGGTAGAGAGGCCATGAGAAGAACCCTACTTATTGGACTGGGCCAAAACCCAAAATATAAACGGCCTGCACAAATTTAATATCCGCCCATTTCTATATCTAAATTATGGCCGGTTTAATTTTGATATTAATTTTTGTTTTTATGAATTAAATGTTTCTGAATAAATCTTATTATTATTATTACTATCTTATGGATAATGAATGTATTACACCTAATATCACATATCACACGTTTCGAAAAAAAATAAACACAAAGGTTATGGTTTAAACTTAGAACTTTATATTATGTCAGTTAATTTATTATTTATTATTATCATAAACTTAATACAATATAATAAATATATGTTTTGAATCAGCTCATATAATATTTATAAAACAAAACTTTTAAATTTAAACATATGTATATTAAAATAAATGCATATTATATTTCAAAATAAAAACTCATACAATATGAGTAAAGAACATATTTCATAGTATTTTGTGTATCGAAATAAAATTAGATTGAGGTTATTAAGGCTTACTATAAATCAATAAATCAACAACATCCTATCATATTTCAAAAACTAGGTTATTACCCATGTATTACATGGGTTAATTTTAGAAATTGATATTTATATATGTATAATATAATAATTATGTGAATACTAAAATTTGCTTAATTTTAGTTAGTTAGTTATTAAATTAATCCATATTAGATTTACATATATTTGATTTGCTTTAAAATTTAAAATAAAATCAGTAAATGACGTGGCAAAAGGAGAGAGCGGCATGTGGCAAATTCAATGAGAGCATGCCATGTGGCAAATTCAATGAGAGCATGCCATGTGGCATTTAGTTACTCTTTTAATAGTATAGATAGAATAGATTGAAACCCAGTAAATACAATACTAATTTTTTAACCCATTAAACTAATATTAATTTTAATCTAATTTCAAACCCAATAATAATTTTACTTTAAAAGTCTAATTCCTTTTCATAATCCTTTATCTTTATGCATTCTAGTATTCTAATATTCTTTGAATCTTTGATCCTCATTGCTTGAAATTAGGGTTTAACTGTAAATTTGTGAATTTTGTTGAACAAAGTTTATGTCTTTTAGTTTTTAATTTCATTGATTGCAAGTTTAAAGTGTGTGCAATTAATCAATTTTGTGATGTCTAATTGAAATTTGAAAGTTGAAATTGATTTGTGATTTGTTTTGTGTTTTTAGTGTCTTTAATTGTTAATTTGTAATCTAATGTTGGGTTAAAGTTCAAACTTTATGCAATATAGGGTTTAAGTTTAGTTGCGATTTGTCATTTGTGTTTTAGTTTCTTTAATTGTTAATTTGTTAATTGTAAGATTAATTGATTAATTTTTTAAAAGAGAGCTAACGAAAAGTGGTAGTAACGACGGTCCATTCTTCAAAAGTTAATAGAAACGACCCAACGAAAATATTCGTGTGTTGACTTAACCCGACTAAAATATCATTTTAAATTTTGAACTGTGAACGCGACAAAAATTTATGCAACGGGTCCCTTTGGTGACTGGATCCGCCACTGCAGGGCATACGTTATTTAATTTGCACCCTTAACCAAGAGCTGAAGATGATGAACATGATGTTGAAGATCAAATGTGATCAACTATAAATTCGCACTTCAAGGTTCCTTTTAGAGCTAGTAGGAGTCTTGAAGGCACAAGTGCAGATCTTGAAGTGCATCGTAGGAGACTATAGACTTGCAAATTGCAAATCTTGAAGTGCATCATAGTTCTTCATAGCAGGATATATAAAAATGGATTTGATATTCTAGATTGCATTGTAGGAAACTTGAAGGCGCAAGTGCAATTTGCATTTTAAGATGTTATAGATTAAAAAAAAAAACATTTTTTCATGTCCGTAGATGTCTTCAGAAGAAAATATGATACTAAGGTTTTCAAATTGCAGAAAAAAATTGTTTGTATTTTAAATTAGAAAACTCATCTTTTTTAGTATTAAGAAAAGCTTTATAAAAAAAATTAGCTTGATCAAAAATTTATATAAATTATTTGAATTTATCCTCAAAAGATATTATTTACGTTTGGACTTTGATGTTTAAAAACACGTCTTTAAACAACACTTCCACCACTATGTCAGCTACAACGCAACTCCACCGCTTTTTTAAACAAGACATCATCTAGTTATTTAGCAGAATCTAAAATAACATGACTTTTAAACTTTACATAAAGAATAAATGATCCAAACATGACAAATTAAATATTATTATTTAATGATTTAAACCTTTGAATTTAAGCCTTTGATACCCGCAATCTTTTAGTGAACTTAACAGGCATTCGTAGATACCAGCCTACCGGTTAATTTTGGCCTGTGATATTACATTTTAGGGGTGTCAATTTTGACCCAATGAGCCAAACAGTGTATTAAAATATTGTTACTTGAAAAAAATTTCAAGATTATGTAAATTTCTGACTTTTGGTCGTCAACCCGTTTGCTCAAATGAGCTGAAATCGCTACCCCTATTACATTTGATAAGTTGGATTGCTGGAGTCACTGTTTCAATAGTTCATGGTAAAGCCTTTAATTAATTATACAACTGATTCCAAACTTCAGTGTCAAAATAAGTGCAAAATTACAATAAAAAGAAAAGCATGATCATAATGTAGATTTACACTTTTACAGCAAAACAAACCAACATTTTTTTTCCTCAATTTCTTGGCAACTATACAATACGCAAACTCTACAAGAAAACTCACCAGTCGTATGCAACCCTCTGCACGCCAAGACCAACTGCAATCAGAGCCAAAAATGCCTGCACACAGCCACACAGCCAATGTTATAGAGATTTGACAACACATTCCCGAAAATAGAGCCAAAAAATGCCTGCAAATGAGAACGCTAACCAGATATACATACACACATATACCTTGTGCCACACATTGCACTTTCAATTAACAAATAATCAGTTTTTAGTGTTTGGGTAAACAGATTCTGATTATTTAGGTGTCAAATAACCATTTTTTAATCAGCTTAGAACCAACTATAACAGAACTGATTACTGACTATCTACTTTCATGTCATTCTATCTATTAATCGTTCAATCAATCAGAAAATGTTTACATTGATAATCTGATTATAACTTCAAACACCAAAATCATGTCCAAACACCATCTTCTCCTTAAACCTTGTTCACTAGAGCTGACTAAGTGGTTATCTAATTTTATTTATTCAAGATCACATAATCACCCTTCAAGGCTCAAGCACATATCTTTTAAATAAAACAAAGTTATCTAATTATGGTTATCTTAATATCAATCACATAATTAGTTTCAAATCCCACACCCAAATGACCCTACATAGCCAAACACACTCACCGCTATCGTGCAGGCAACAAGTCCTGGCTTTTCTCTGTAATCCACTCGCACACAAAGTAGAATGAAAGCTCCGACATACCAAGGAATGGCCCCACAAAAGAAACCAATAACAAACCTGCAGAAACCAGCTCATAAAATTTAACCACCGTCTTGTCAAAACAAGTAAGAAAGTTACTTGTGGGACAATACATAGTGTAAGGGTAAAATCTCTAGTTTCTGTAGACTTACAAGAACCAGCCAATCCCGCAACCACAGCAAGGAAGGGGGCGCTCTAGCATCACAGGTGTCCCTGTAGCAACCACAACGCCTGAACGACAATCAAGTAGTGCAAATGTAGATGAATGACTAGTAAATAGAAAACTCACTTTCAATTTGTAACGGTGTAACAATTGAAGCAAAGTTCATTAGTCAGTGTTCAATGAATTTTAGGCATGGAAGAAGCATAATGAGTTAATTATCTCAAATGGATGATCAACAACTTTTAGATGATTTGAAAAACACAAATTTCTTATTACTTCCTAAAAAAATTTTAAGCAGATCATAATGATTTGAAATAAAGTGGTTCGGTGTTGGATATGAATTAAGGTTGATAATAATCAGTGCTTGTGTAACGACTTCTAGATGCTATTGTCGAAAAACCCGATATGCATGATCGACCTTCAATATCGTGGCAATATCGCTAAATTTACACAAGGAAATTTAGGTCATCATTCCATTACAACAAATATGAAAGATGGGAAGCGTGCATTAATGTTTGTTTGTCATTAGCTAGGAACATTTGTGGCAAAAGACAGTTAAGATCCTTCAGATCTTTATGAACCTTAGAATTATTGCAACTTAAAAAACCAAAGTCAAGAGCAGATAATCAAATTAGATGGTTTTTACATTTATTTCAATAATTATTTTCTTATGGTATTTCATTACCTGCTTCTCCTCTAGTCTCTAGATATGAGTATTTAAGATGATACGATGAGAACTAGAGAATATGAAAATAAGATTTAAGGACAATCAAGACCCTTCATGTTAGATTGTTAGATACATACTTTGTTTACACAGGAAGCATCAAATACACCCTAGAGCTTTCATGTGAGACATATACTTTGATACGGCAAAGACAAAAACAAAATATGAATTTCAATAAATTAGGCATGACTTTGATTATTCAAGAATTTCCAACCCTACCAAACATGGCAGCATCCTTGAATACAATCAAATGTACTACTAGGAAGATATTTCTGCCATGAAGTAAATATTCTCACAAAGTATTTTGTCTTGATCATTGTTAGAACGCATCGTGCATGCTTCTGTTGTACGACTGTTGGTCTCAGATAAGAGTAAGTGGAATGATGCAATTCATGCATTAGAATCATATGTGAATAAACTAGAGTCTTCTTCACCAATAGAGAGTCAGTTAATCCTGGTCATGCGAACAATAAGTGTTTATGACATTTTTTTTGTTTGGGCAAATTAAGCAGATTTGAAGACGAAATCGGGGATGCTTTTTAATTTATGAAACAATTAAAAGATCAAATTTATGCCTTCCACTCAAGAAGTAATCAATTATCAAACAGCCTTGTTGATAGGAAGCAGCCCTAAAAAAAGTCTGGTTATTGAGTTAGATGTAAATCAGGTGGCTATCACGACTTCAACGAACCGATAGCATTATTCCAACCCGCAATAAACAGTTTCAAAACAAACATCCAAAGAATTCTTAACCCCAAATCTACTTCCAACTCTCAAATTTTCATCCTAAACTTACCAAATTTTCTGGCTATCAGCAGAATTAGGAAAATGAACAACCATACATCATGACAGTTTCCATCAATAGACATATGCTAATCAACTTCACTTTGTTAAAATACAGAAAGATCAGAATCCACAAATTCAGCAAAAGAAATTGTTTATCAACGTGTACCTGGAATGGTTTGATAACCATGCGCATAGTACGGAGGGTTGGCGTGAATGTTCGGCGGAGGACTAGGTTGCGGAAAACCTACGGAAGGTTGGTAAGACGATGGCGGGGGAGGATATGGTTGTTGGTGATTTGCAACCCCTTGAAACGTACCATAATAATAAGGTGGAGGCGGTGGCGCCGAAGGCTGCTGATCGCCAGGGATAACGACGCCCCTGCTCTTTCCTTCTTCGGTCATCTTTTTGTGTGTTATTGTGATCGGAGATCGGAATTCGGAGCAAGGTCGTCGCCGGCTTGACGTTCTTTGGGGGCTGTTTACGGCTGCTTCCTCTTCCTGATTGATGATTTTTTGTATAGGTTTAATGGTTTTGAGAGATAGGCGGTGCGTCCGCGGGTTTTGCTTTGCTGGATACCTGGGTCGCTTTTTGTTTTTGTTTTCGTTTTTATTTCTTTCTTTCTTTATAAGTTTTTTTTTTTTCTTTATGAGTTGCCACCAACCACCGTTGGATGGGATCGAAAGAATTTACATTATGTAGCATTTTCATTTATCAGGATTTTGTTAAAGAATCTACATTATCTTTTATAAAAAAGATTGTTAATCTAAAAAAATTAAAGTAACTAAGATTTAAAATCTTAGAGGAAAACTGGATTTTTAGATAACAAAGAATTAAAAATTTTTAAAAAACCTGGTGTTTTAAATTTTTACTGAAATCTATGAACCAAAAACAAGATATTAAATGCAAATTTCAGTGACTCCTAGTAAATTCACGAACCAAACGCCCCCAGAATAACAAAAAATAGTGAGATTTACGAAATTTTGGTATGAGAAAATTTTTAAAATTTTCATTTCACCTTTTAAGAAAAACGGAAACTTGTTTATTTAACAACAATTCTTAAATTTTCATTTCACTTTTTAAAATATTACTTTTTATACACTATCTCCTACTTTTCTATCACCTACCATATATTTACTTTTTATACTTTTTTTTTTGTCTCTCTTACTTTTTAATCACATTCCTTATATTTATATTATTGTTTACCTTTTTATCATATATTTTTTTTTATAAAACTACAAACTTTTTTATCTAAACAAGTTTTCACTTTTTATAGAAACCATTGTTTTTTCTTGAAAACTATACATTGAAAACTGAAAATGAAAAATGACTAGTTTTCGTTAACTAAACGCAAACTTGTCATTTTTCAAATTTCGTTTTTAAGTTATAGTTTTCAAAAACAAAAACAAGGTTTTTTATTAAAAGTGAAAACTTGTTTAGATGATAAAGTTTAGTTTTAAGAAAATGGAAAAATGACACCAAATATATATGTACTTTTGAGTTTGTACACAATCATGTAGTGTATTTTTTGTGCATATTTATGTAGTGTACTTTTAAAAGTGTTTCAATTAGGTAAGTGGGTGACTTGATGACCTGTAACATCAGGTCACTCAATTATTTAATTGAAACAATTTTAAAAGTCTGACTACCAAAAATGCACAAAATAAAAAGTACGATACATAAATGTGTACAAAAAGAAATTTTGACTAAGCATGGTAACATGTTGTACCGGTCATTAGGTCACTCAACTACTTAATTGATACACTTTTAAAAGTTTGACTACCAAATTTACACAAATAAAAATAAACTACATGAATGTACACAAAAAATACACTATGTAAGATTGACGATTATAAAATAAGAAAAATAGGATAAACGATAGAAAAGTAAAAGAGATAAAAAGAATATTATAAAGAAATATAGGGTAGTTAATAGAATAATAAGAAATAGAATATGAATAGTGGTATTTTAAAACGTGAAATGAAAATTTAAGCAATTGTTGTTAAGTAAACAAGTTTTCATTTTGTTTTGAAAAGTGAGATGTAGATTTTGAAAATTTTCAGTAACTAAACGCAACCTGAATCATTACTGAAATCTGTGAACCAAACACAATATTTTAAATGTATATCCAAGTGAATACTATAACATTTATGAACCAAACACCCCTTAGTTTTCAATGATTTTTAGTTCTTTGTTCCATACGACCGAATACTCGGTTTTTGGTTTTTCATTTTGACGATTTTTTATTTTGTCGGGTTTCAAACCGTTGCATCAAGTTAAAGGCTACTTACTACAACTAGACATGGCAATGGGGTGGGGCGGGCGGGGATCTCAGTTCCCATCCCCATCCCCGCTTCTTAATCATCTTCCCCATCCCCGGTCCCATCCCCGTCGGGGATCAAGTTTCTATCCTTATCCCTGTCCCAATCGGGGATCGGGGATCCCCATCGGGGAATCGGGTTTTTCAAGTTTCTAAAGATTATTTAAGTTTAAACTATAAATAGTAATTTAGTCGAAAATA
The DNA here is from genome assembly GCA_020465985.1 of Centrapalus pauciflorus. Lineage (NCBI taxonomy): Eukaryota > Viridiplantae > Streptophyta > Magnoliopsida > Asterales > Asteraceae > Centrapalus > Centrapalus pauciflorus. The sequence goes on along the minus strand of JAANYP010003258.1, from coordinate 2,207,858 downwards.
TATATGTAGATAAACTTTAAAAAAATTAATTCAAACATATTTGAGTTATTTACATATATAATGTATAATTTATGATAAAACTAAAACAAAGAAATGTATGCAAATAATTTATAAAATCAATAAAATGAAAAAAAAAACTATAGTATTTAAACTATACGAAAGTCATATACAATGATATTTAATATATTATATAAAATGTAATGAATAATTTACATTGTAAAGTTAAATATATATATAATAATCTATATTAAAACGTAATTTATAACCGGGGTCGGGTTCGGGGTCGGGGATTTACGTGTCTCCCATCCCCGCCTCATCCCCAATATTTTAAATCGGGGATTCCCCATACCCATACCCATCCCCGGTCAACTCGGGGATTCCTCGGTCAAATCGGGGTCGAGTTACGGGTTCCCCGTCGGGGATGGATTTTTTAGCCATGCCTAACTACAACTTATTAGTGAAAATATTTGTATCAAAAATTTTTAATATAAGTCTAGGTTATTACCTTGAACATATTTATTCTTTTTAGTTGTCTTGTTTTTGCATAACTTTTTATATTAACTTTTAGCACCATTCAACACAATAAAAGTTATATGTTTGCTTTAATTTTTGGTTCCGTTGCATTGCTTTATATTTATAGACTCAAATTAAAATATATGAAAATAGTTTGATTGTTTCACAAGTAGAAATGTTCCTATCTAATTTGATCATCTAATAATAAAAACATTTAATATTGATATTATATTTTAAATAATATAGGGTCATTTTCAATGACATGCTTTGAAAGGAACCTTTCTTTCAAATATGGTGTTTGGTGAAGAAAAGTATTCCCAATGATGTTAATTATTTCTTCAAAATATAAAGATTCTTTTACACGACTATTTAAGTTTTGACATTCTTCTGAATATTAAAAAAAATATATATTCACTCCTTCAACTATCTAGGTTACAAATTTTTGACCTGTTTAGTAAATTTAGCTAACAATTAGATTTGTAGTTGTAGTTTTGTTAATAGATATATTTGGTAAAATATTTAAAGCTGAAAAATATAAAATCATATCGTGACACATAAATTTAGCTTATCCATGGGAAAGGATTGTGACATGCTATTTTTATGGGTGAGTGAAACTAAAAGATCATTATAAGGATGATGTAACTCTTCTCACCAGGATGCATTTTGAAATGAAAACAAATTGTGAGACATTGTGTCGGGGTAGTCAAAGCGAACAATATCTTGTCCCAATGTGCTTGATTGTTACAGTCGAGTTTTGAACTTAAGTGTTTACTTATCGGTTTTTTGTTTGTTTAGCTAGGTTCATGAAGAGAAAGAAAGAACAACGTTAAAGGCAGAATAAATGTGACACATGTGGACTTGACGGGTAGTACGTGTCATCGGTCTTTCGGCCAACAGTCTTGTTTCATTTTGCGTTTTTTTGTTTGTGCAACCATGCTTTTCAAGTATTAGCACGTTTATTAAAAAAATTAAATCAAAAATCTTTATAACCTTCAATCAAACAAATAGAATTATAGTATATTATTTGTAGTTTCGAGTAACAAATTAAAACCAAATTGATAGAAAATGGTTTAAAAACCAAGTAAATTTCGAGTTGGTTGGCGACTTTTGTATGTTGTCTTGTAAAATTGATAGAAAGTCATTCACATATTCATTTTGAATGTATAGAGAGTTTATTTTAACTCATAATTAGACATTTTAAGCTAGTTAGAGCATTTAACATGTCAAAAGATGGATTCTTTACCGTTCGTTTGTTTTAATATGAAAATGTGATGGCAGTATTTATAAATTTGTGTATAATTCATTAAAAATCCGTTTTGAATAATTCAAAATTGGTTGGAAATATATAAAAGTTTATAGCTAAATTGTTATTTATTTGATTTTCATAAAATAGTAAATCCCAAAGAGTGAACAAGTTTATAAAGTTGGGTGACGATTGAAATATGAGTTTTATGTTTTGACGAAAAACTCGATGTTAGATTAGTGTGTTTCATACGAGACAATTATTGTTATTTAGGTATTTTGTAGTTTCATTTTAGGAAATTATTAAATACTTGGACCTTGGGTACTTGAGTCGGTGTCTCATTGCTCGATTTAGGAGCATCGTTTTTCCATTTCGAGGGTTTTGGTAAGTTCTAGCCTTCTAAAATTTGATATTTATATAGTGCATCTATATGAATGAATCTATATCTTCACGAACATCATAAATTGTTAATATTGTTTCGTTAAATATCCAAGGTGATTTTATGTGTGTGTTTATATGTGTGTGTGTGTGTGATTCTTGGATTACATGCTTGCATATTTACCTGAATTGATTAACATGATGGGTAATTGGGTATCCAACATTGTGTGGATATCACTACCTCGTACAATATATATGTGTTACATAGTTAATTGATTGATTCACAATACATGATGGGTAGCCAACATATATAGTGTCAATATCACTACCTCATACAATGTTAATACATGATCGATCATGTGTGTCGATACATTTTCTACTTGATTCTTTCACATGATGGGTACCCAACGTTGTGTGGATATCACTACCTCGTACAACGTTTTGTTTAAATGATTTACAATGTCATGTTTGGGACCATTTCGTGAAGCCTTATATATAATAACTATTAAAATAATAACTATCTTGTCATTTGTCATCTTCTCATGATGCCACGTGACAAGTTATACTAATGACAAACGATAAATTATTGTTTCGAGATTAAATTAAATAATTTAAATCAGTTTATTTTTAAAATAAGATTAAGGTTAGATACTTAAATCCTATTATATCACAACAAACAATATTTAAAAGATATTTTTAACCAATAATTTTAATAATAAATATAATAATAATAATAAACTTAAAAGTTAATAATGATTAGTTTTTTTTTATTTAAATGATTTACACATAAATTAATTATAATAAGATATATTAAATATAATTTGTATTAAAAGTTGGAATATTAATTTTTTATTTTAGGTTTATATAAATTCAAAAAAACAAATTTATTAAAGTTATACACGTAATACACAGTTAATGAACTAGTGTACCATTATTGTATTATTATCATCCAATTATTGATTTATTGACTTATTGATTTACTGATGTAAATAAAAATAGTATGCTACTATCGGATGAAAACAAAGTAGATAACATAAATAAAAACAAAAATAAAAGTAGATATTTATTAGGCCTCAAGGGATGTTTGACAAGAATGCCAAACAAAATTGTATCCATGTCTACTTTGTCATCCTTTGCCATTTTTATGTCGATGCCACTTTATACACTTCTATTTTTAAATTAATATACACACACATGACTGGCCACATTCTCTCGATTTCTTAGCATTTGGATGTCATTTTGACATGATACCATGTCATTTGGTTGTGTTTACCAATGCAATGTTTGGGACCACTTCGTGAAGACTAGTCTATAATTACTGTTAAAATAGTAACTACATTATCATTTATCATCTTCTTATGATGTCAAGTTGCATCCTATACTTATGAAAAATGATAATTATTATTTCGAGATTAAATTAAAAAATTTAAATCAAATTATTTTTAAAATAAAATTATGGTTAGATACTTAAATCCCATAAAATCACAACAAATAATTTTTAAAAGATATTTTTGACTAATAATTTAAATGATAAATATAATATTAATAATAAACTTAAAAGCTATTAATGAGTAGTTTTTTTGTTTAAATGATTTACACGTAAATTAATTATAATTAGATATATTAAATATAATTAGTATTAAAAATTAAAATATTAATTTTTAATTTTATGTTTATATAAATTTTAAAAGACAAATTTATTAAAGTTATATTAGTGTACCATTATTGAGTTATTATTATCCAATTATTGATTTATTGAATTATTGTGACATCAAAGTAGCAAAAAGCAAAACCTAATTAGAACTCCTTTTCACATTCAAATATCTACTAATAGACCGTCGGCACGGCTAGCCACTCCGTCGCCCCCTTTCAGTGTCACCCATTTCTGTTTGTGTGTGTGTGGAAAACGGTGAAGATGGTTGTTAAGGTGTACGGACCTGCTTACGCATCGCCGAAACGAGTCCTGGTTTGTCTTGTTGAAAAAGAAATCGAGTTCGAGACGGTTCCCGTCGATCTCTTCGCCGACGAAAATCGGAGTCCTGACTACCTCAAATTACAGGTATATAACATTCATCACCAAATTATGTAAGGTTCCTCATGATAAAGTTAGTTTACCATTGCGATTTGGCCATTCCTTTTTATCTTTTATATAGTTCGATTTTGAGTTTTTTTAAATGAAAATTTGACAGCCGTTTGGAGCTCTTCCGGTGATACAAGATGGAGATTACACCCTCTTCGGTAAGAACACAAAATCCCTAAATTTAGGCGGTATTTATACGCTAGACCAGGGGTGACCATTTTGACCCAAATGGTCAAACCGGGCCGTACAATTAAACGGATTCATCTTAAAATTTTCATAATTATGTATATTTTATGATTTTTAATCGTCAACCATTTGCTTAATTGCTTGAATAGGCTGAAATTGTTATTATGTTTGTATGTTTGTCCTGTACAAGCCACCGTGACATGAGTGTCTGTGTGATTATTAATATATTGATAAGATTGTTTGTTTCCCTAAATTTGTTTCTTGATATTTGATGAAGGGATAATTACGCAAAAAAACCTTAAACTTGTTAGTTTTTTAATATTAAAACTCCAAACCATTTTTTCGTTGCATAGAATATCCCGAATTAACTTAAAATTAGTAACTCAAGGTTTTATCAATGGGCAACCGTTTGAAAGCGGTTATTAATCCTAAACCGGCCTTCAAGTATTATACATCATTTAAACCCCGTTGATAATTTTTAATTGTAATTTTTAGACGAGATTACATTATCAACGGTGGTTTAAATGATGTGTAATATTTGTTAACCCTTTCAAAAATTAAAATTTATTCAACATAAGTTGTTTACCGGTCCATGTAGGATTAATAACCGGTTACCCATTGATAAAACCTTGATTTACTGATTTTTAATTATTTCGGGGTTTTCAATACAATGAAAAATGATTTGAACACAAAAAACTGACAAGTTTGCGGTGTTACGAAAATAATCCCTTTGATGAAAGATAAAATCTTGACAGTCACTATCCATGAAATTAAATAAATATCTATTGACATATCTTAATGCACAAGGTACAATTAGTTTTAGCGTGTCCTCCTTGTTGGCTATGCCTATGTTCCCAATATCCCATAATCCAAATGGGCACAAATTGAATCTGTGATCAAATATTAGAATTATAAATATTTGTAACAATACTTCTGCATATTATTAATCTCTTGATAAGATTGTTTATTAAGAACTTTAAGAATCCAATTAAAGTTCATACAAATTCTGACTAATTTTTTATTTATATGAACATGTAACTATTTCTTGGTGTGTTTTACTTCGAATCCAGAATCTCGAGCCATCATCCGCTACTATTCTGAAAAGTACAAGTCGCAAGGAACCGACTTGTTGGGAAAGACAATCGAGGATCAAGGTTTGGTGCAGCAATGGCTAGAAGTCGAGGCACACAACTTCCACCCACCGCTTAACAATCTCGTGCTCCACATTATGTTCAGCCCGAAATTTGTTACAAGAGACGAGCAGGTGATCAAAGAAAACGAGGAGAAGCTCGGGAAAGTATTGGACATATATGAGGATCGGCTATCGAAAAGCAAGTACTTGGCTGGTGATTTCTTTAGCCTGGCAGACCTTAGCCACCTTCCGTTTACGAGCTACTTGGTGGGTCCGGTCCGGAAACCGTATATGATCAAACAAAGGAAACATGTAAGTGCTTGGTGGGATGATATTAGCAGCAGGCCTTCTTGGCAGAAGGTCCTTGAGATCTGCAAGTAGGTACCCCCCCCCCCCCCCCCCCCCCCCCCCTCCAACAAAACAAAAAAAAGGGTATGTAGTATCTTTAAGTTTGAATAAATGTCCTGTATGCATACTCGAATTGAATAATGGTGTGATTTCGGCGTTTCGCTAAGTTGAATTTTGTCTGCTAAGTGCTAAACAAAGTTTGGGCGCATTGCTCTTTGCGATGGCTCGACTCTTGAATGTATTTCACTTCCTTTCGTTTCGCTTTTTGAAAGATTTCACGTTTTTGGGCAATGTACTTTAGCCATTTTCATCACATGTGAAAAAGTAAAGTTTCTTTAACTTAAATGGAAGTATCTTGATCATTTAATTAACCATTTCCGATATATATCCAATAAGATCAACATACAAATCAATCGAACCAAAAGTGGAACTCATAAAACACACCATACGTTGATTGGAAGTTTGGAACTCATAAAGATCATGTTCGGACTTTGAAATCTTTAAATTTTTAGACGTGATCGATTTGCAAACCCTAACATTGAAAATTGCTAGTCCTCGAACCCCAAATATCAAGGGGAAAGAGGTAGGGATGTTAGTCATTCGATTCGATCCATCTTTGGGTGATATGGACAAAATTAAATGTATTCATTTTTGTATGTGATGTAAATATGAATGTATATTGGATAGAATGTGGATGGTGATTTTTCATCCATGAATAATACCAATTTACCCGAAATTAATATCTATACTATATATAATAAGAAAACCACTTAGAATTTCTGGACCATTGGATGGAAAGAAATCAATGGTCCATATTAATGACAACTCATAATTATTTATGAAATGTCTCTTATACCCTTAATTAAAATTAATAATTATACCTATGCCATTATTGTAATTCATTTTCTAAATTTACTACATTACCTTAATTACATTAAATTTTGATTTTAATTTTTTCATTAATGAATTAATATTTACCTAAAATAAAAATGTGTCATTATTATCCTTAATGATCATAGTTAAATTCAAATGTAAAAATTTAAATTTAAACGTAGAAGTGTATAAATAAAGTTAAAATTTTTTGTTAATTATTTTGCTAACAAAATTTAAAATTTAATTGATAAAACTTCAATTGTGAATATGATAAATTTTGATTGTTGATTTTCAGATATTCCATTTTTATATTTTATCATTTTCAAAATATATACACATTCACATAATTGAAGTTTTTTATTTCTTAAATTTTTATTTCATATTTGAAGTTAATAAAAATTAAAAGAAACATTTTTTGCAAACACATATTATCTGTTTTTAATAATACAATATAGTAATATTTTTTAATTAACATCAAACAATTAAGTATTTTTTTTATCTTTAATTTAACTAGCTTTCAATTTTTTTTAATTTTAATTATATATAAATTTTATAATAATTTATTTAAATATAAAAAAATATGTATTTTCTAAATCAACCCATGTAATACATGGGTTGATTAACCAATATATTATAATAAAACAAAACAATTCATGTCATATGTCACTTCTATAATACAAGAAAAATTTATTTTTCCACCTCTTTTTCCAAATTTAACACCTTAACTTAATTGCAATAAATTTTGACTTTATTTTTTTTCATTAATTAATTAGTAATAAATTAGATTTTGTAACATTTAAAATTAATGTTTACCTAAAATAAATATCTATCATTATTATCCATAATAATCATAATTAGATCCAAATGTAATAATTTGAATTAGTTGTGGAAATTATTATTATTATGTATAATAAAGGAAAAAATCAAATGTCACGTGTCACCTCTACGTTCACCAAAAAGATAATTTCAAATTATAAAAAATAAAAGATAAATACAATTTAATATTTTTAAAAAGGATAAATATACTCTATTTTTTAATATGTAAATAATAAAAAATAAACACAATTATTATTGTTGTATTTTTTTTAATTTTTTACTCATATGCATTTTATATAAATAAATTTATATAAAAATATCCACATAATATGTGGGTTATAAACTAGTCTTTTATTTATATTTTGTATATTTGTAGAAACTTTGATAATTAGATTTGAAAACATTAGAATATGTTATATTTTAACGTAATATTACTTATTTATAGTAAGGTAAGGAGCCAAAAGCCCAAGCCCAATACCAATGACAAAATATTCATCCCTAAATTTTACTATCATCATCCTTTTTAAATTTTAACGTTGTTGTGGATAAATTCCGTTAAACATCCCTCCTTCAAGGTCCAAGTTCTTATTAATTATTATGCTTCGAGAGAGCCATCGACTTCTAAGTTATTGGTTCTCTAATAGTCTAATTTATTAAGGAGCTGATGTATAAATTTATATGACGTATACTTTTTGAGGTTTGAGAAACGTTTGTGAAAACAACAACCAACAAGTCAATGATTGGTTTATTATACTTATAACAAAATATGTATTGACTACTGGTGATAATTATGTTAAAATTATACAGTATAGTGATACAACAAAATGTTTTCCTGATATCCAATGGATCCACTTACACGTTTCATCCATTGGATATAGACGAATTAAACTAATTTAAATAGATATGGATATAGATGATTGAATGAAAAACTAATTTAAAAGTTACCCCACGTTCTGGGGCCACCAACCGGTTTCACGGCTAACGTGAAGAATGTAAATCACATAACAAATGGTTAACGTACATGTGCATAGTTTGAACATTGAACTTCCACTATGAATTCCTTGTTCCCAACCAATTATTATCTGTATGTGAATTTTATCATATCCATGTCCCCAACCACTTACTATCCGTATGTGAACGTGCTATAAATATAACAGTTTGTAAACAATTTTAAATTACGGGACTTGTGAATCAATGATTTTAATAACAAGATTTAATCAAAATAGATAGCAAGTATGGTGTACTTTTTGCAAGTATTGTACCTAAATTTTATTGACTCGACCCTGAGGATAAAGAGCAGGAAGCCAAATTCCTTTCATTTTGTAATTTTTTTTAAAGAATTCAAAGTCTTCCTTTTTGAAAAATAAAAATGAACCGTATGACTTTTCAATTTGATTCACGTTTTCAAGTCAATACGACAACTTTTGAAAGTAGACCCTAAAATCCTAAATATGAATGATTTTAAATATACTTATATAATATTTATAACCTTAAAAAACGGAATTGAACATTCTAATTCTCACTTGCATTTTCTTTTCAATCGCTGAATAACTTTACATCCACACTTCCGTAAAGGATTGATGATCAAACAAAATGAGGAATCCCTGTTTTCGTTTATATTCCCATTCAACCCGGAGTTGGATTTCGGATTCTTCAGCGGTGATAAGTATTTGGGTCTATTAAACATAAAGTAGTCAAAACGTTAAAAAAAATAAGTCAATTTGTCGTCGTTTTTCATTGATTCTTTTATAACTGTTATTCTAAGTTTCATTTGGAAGATCAAATTGACATATCAAAATAAAAAATCTAACCGACACACTTAGAAAAAAACCAAACAAACACTTAAAACTTTCACAAGAAAAACAAAGTTAAAAGGATGTGATGGTACTTTGAAGATGCTAATGTTTTGCCATAATAAGAAAAAGATAATGAGAGCAAACTCACAAAAATAGAGAGCCCATAGGTTTTCTTATGTCTATTTATTTACCCAAAAGTTAATTTCTATTTTTTCCCTAACCTTTTATTTTTCTCCCACAAAATATTCTCTCCATTCATGCCTTTTTTATGATATTTCCCTCTCAAAAAACCAAATTTTTCTTACCTAAAAGATTTAACATGGCTTTTTTTAAATGTATTTTCATTCATGTAATTGTTTTTTTTTTTTTTTTGCTAATTGAGCGTGTTTATCCAAAAATAAAAACAACGGCAAAAAAGTATATTAATACTAGGTTAGAAACTCGTATATTATATGGGAGACTTCAAAACTCAAAAGAAAGTTTAAATATTAAAGATTTATGAATATACATTTATTTATAATATGTGAATAAAACAAGGAGTTAAATATCATTTTGATCATCCAACTTTTAGACTTGTTTCATTTGATTATAAAATTATTTGTCGTCCCCGTAGAATTATTCTTCTCAAATTTCATGTGTTGATTAGAACACCAATATTGATTTGAATAGATGATTGAAAAATCTTCATGTATGTACTTTCATTCATTTTCCTCTTCCACTTCTAGGCCCTTAGATTTTGGGTCACATGCAATCAATCCCATGGCAGGCCCTGAATCTTTTTTAAGAAAGATAAATGGTTTTAAGAAGTTTAACTTTACAATAAGTCAAATCCTATTTTTTATCAATCCTTTTTTCACTGGAAAAATATTTTCACCACCTAAATTTTAACTTGATTTATACGGAAGTCGAATTTGTGAACTCTCATTTACATATTACCTCTCATACCAAATTTTAACTTGACTCATACCAAATATAACCTTTTTTATGTGTAGTAAAAAAAAGTTAACCACTTCAAAGGTAACGTTATCTTTTATTTACAGTTCAAATAAGTATGAAATTATTTAAAACTATAAACAAAGGGAATTTTATATAAGTAGATATTTTCAATTATACAAAACTAGAACCATAAATGGTTAAGTTTTTATTAAGCAACTAAAGTTTGGTTCAATCAAATTGAGTTTTTATAGAGGTAAGCTTATACCTAATCCCAAAATTAAGCTCGAATATTTTAAAGAGTCAAGTGCATTGGATTTACTTCTTATCAAGTTTTTCTAACATTATATATGTACATATTTATGTTTGCACATGTAGCTTAAAAAAGAGTTTAGTTTTAAAGTGCTTGAAAGCATATGTTGATTGTTGGAAGCTCATCGAGCCACCAAGTCTAGTTCGAGCTTAGCCTAAGTTAGTTGAGCTGACTATTTACAGCTCTAGAACCACATAGTATAGGTACCAGATTTGTGAGGTCTCGATTATTATTTTGTTCATTTCATAACATAGTCATTACTTTTACAATGAAAAGGTCCATAACCAGTTCTAACTGGGATTAAAACTTTGAATCTTGATTTACTAATCGCTAATTGGTTTTACAATCGAATCTCGAATTTTATAATTTATATATAGTACTAAATAACATATGACAAATTAAGAAATCACAACATTCATTCCTAGTAGAGAATAATAATAGATTTAAAACACACATTGAAACATGAGGTCTTGCCTATATATATATGTGCCACTTAACCAATTCAAGAGCATCACCAGTTACCTAAAGAATGTGATTGCTGACAAGACGAAGGCGGCCACAACTTCCATTGTCGTCAACGAAAACACCTTACAATCTTCCACCTCAAACACCCACTTTTTGTAGCTGTATTCAAACCCCACAATCCCTTTTCAATTCCCCCATTTTCCACCTTTTTTTAAAACTTTCTTTCAATCAATTCTGAATCCAATTCCGATTCCAAATCCAAAAATCAGAAATGGAGTCTGTTTCTGCCATCATCAAATGCTTAGCTCCATACATTCTTTCCATGGCTGCATTCCTGATTCTGTTGGAACAAATCAATTACTTGAAGAAGAAACGTTTCGTACCTGGTCCCACTCTGGTGTTGCCGTTTGTCGGAAACGCAATTTCACTCGTTTGGAATCCGACGGAGTTCTGGAATGTTCAGTCCGCCCTGTCGAAATCCTCCGGCATGGGATTTTCCGTCAACTATATAATCGGAAAGTTCATCGTCTTCATCCGCTCCACCGACCTTTCTCATAAAGTCTTCGCTAACGTCAAACAAGACGCTTTTCATCTTGTTGGTCATCCCTTTGGTAAAAAGCTCTTCGGTGAGCATAATCTTATTTATATGATGGGACAAGAGCATAAGGATTTACGACGTCGTATTGCTCCTAATTTTACCCCTAAAGCTCTTTCTACTTACACACAGCTTCAACAATATATCATCCTCAAGCACCTGAAATCATGGTTGGACTTGCCGGAATCGTCCACGAAACCGTTTCCTCTCCGGTTACTTTGCCGTGATATGAATCTAGATACTAGTCAGAGTGTTTTCGTCGGACCCTATTTGAGCGGTGAAGCGAGGAAACGATTTGAGGTGGATTACAATTTCTTCAATGTCGGTTTGATGAAATTACCGATTGATTTGCCTGGATTTGCGTTTCGAAACGCTAGGTTAGCGGTTTCAAGGCTAGTTCAAACGCTCTCCGTTTGTGCAGAAGACAGTAAAACTAAGATGAAATCCGGTGATGATCCTACCTGTTTGGTTGATTACTGGATGCAAGACACCATTCGTGAAATTACCGCTGCGGAGGAAGCCGGAGAGAAACAACCACCACACACCAGCAGTACCGTGATCGGCGGTCACCTCTTCGACTTCCTCTTCGCCTCACAAGACGCCTCTACTTCGTCGCTGCTTTGGGCTGTGACGTTACTCGATTCGCATCCGGAGGTTTTGGAGAGGGTTAGAAAAGAAGTCTCCGGTATATGGCAACCGGAATCCGATAAACTTATCACGGCGGAGCAGCTGAGAGAAATGCGGTACACGGAGGCGGTAGCTAGAGAAGTCATCCGTTACAGAGCCCCAGCGACATTGGTTCCGCATATCGCCGGCGAAGACTTCCCGTTGACTGACACCTACACGATTCCCAAGGGCACAATCGTGTTTCCGTCGGTCTACGAATCATCATTCCAAGGGTTCATCGACGCCGACCGGTTCGACCCTGAGCGGTTCATGGAAGAACGACAAGAAGACCGGGTTTACAAAAAGAACTACTTGGCATTCGGAGCGGGGGCCCACCAATGTGTGGGACAGAGGTATGCAATTAATCACCTGGTGCTGTTCATCGCGATGTTCACCTCCTTGTTTGACTTCAAGAGGGAGCGAACGGACGGCTGTGATGAGATTGCGTATGTCCCCACGATCTGTCCACGTGACGATTGCAAAGTTGTATTGTCACAGAGATGTACACGATTTCCATGTCTCTCGTGAGTATAAAAAACATGTTGTTTGTGTTTGGATTTATACAGTTGTTGGGTTGTGATTAGGTGGTCAACCGTGGATGTCTCATTTGTTACATTTGTATTTCTTCAATGGTAAATGGGTGGGTGGGAGATTGATTGTTTTAATAAATTCAAATTATTATTTCATTTCACATTTATTTTATTTTATTTGATTTTATTTTATTTTAGGAAGAATTTCATATATGTCTTTGTAAACTTTTCATATTACACATATATCCTTAAAAACTTACTTATTACATATGTATCCTTTTTTAACCTTTAAATCTCACAAATGTATCCAAATGACTATTTTAAAGTTATTTTATCATTATTTTTTTTTAATACCTGAACTACCATCTTAAATCCTAACAAAAATAAAGAAATATCACTTTCTAATTTAATTCAACAATAAATTAATTAAAAATATGATATTTAATATTTTTTAAATGATGTAATTAAATTTAAAATATTCATTTGGATATATTTGTGAGATTTAAAGGTTTAGAATTATATATATGTAATAAATAAATTTGTAAGGATATATGTGTAATATTGAAAGTTTACAAGGATATATATGAAATTCTCCCTCTATTTTATTACTCAATAAATCATGTAATATGGTGTTTAGATTTGCGTTTGAAAAAGTATTGTAGCGTTTTGATAACTAATAATCAGATAATAACTGTAACAAAAAGTGTTGCCGGAAATGTAGTGTTTGGTTTAACTTCTGTTGTTTGCTATCATAATTATCGTATAATAAGTTTTTAAAGTGTTTGAATTTGCGTTTTCACCTGTAAAATGACCAAATAATCACTTACTAAGCAAATAAGATACATCTTTTAACTTATGAAAAAGTATGACAGGATTAACTTTAAAAGCAAATAATCACTTATATGCGATCCAAACACTTTAAACTAATTATCTGCGTTATTGTAACGTAATAAGCTAATAATATGGTTCATAACGCGAAACCAAACACTCTCTACATTCTCGACAACACTTTTTGTTACAACTATTATCTGACTATTAGTTTCAAAAATGCTACGACACTTTTTTAAACGCAAATCCAAATACACCTTAAGTAAGGTGCGTGGTCATTAGTTAATTATAATTATTACAAACAGAAAATTGGGTAAATACAATATTAGTCCATGTGGTTTATTAGAAATTATGGATTGAGTTCTTTAACTTTAAAAATTACACTGACAGTCATTGTGGTTGGAGTTTTGTTACGAATACGGTATTTTAGCCATTTCAAATGACCATTTTACCATTACTAGTTTAATAATTATTATTAATGTTGTTGTTATTATTATTTTTATTATTATAAAATAATAAAATAATTCAAAATAATTTTAAAAACCAGTAACGTTAATTTAGCGTATAACACATGAAAATAAATAATAAATTATTTTTTAAAGACATACGTATAATTATTATTATCAATTAATAACTAAAAATTAACGTTTTGAGTTTAGATTTTTCTAAAATTAAATGTAAACCTTTTGAAAATCATAAAATAAATTATTTTTATATACGTTAAATGATTTTTAATAATGATTAAAATATATATAAAAACCTATACATTTTTATTTCTTCATTTTGATAATTTAAAAACTAAAAATAAAATAGTCTTTGAACTTCAAGTTTCATTTTTGATTATTTGTTTGAAAAATTAAACGTTTTCATAAGTAACAAAACAAAAAATTAAACGTTTTGATGAACAATAAATAAATATGATATTTTTGAAGTTTTTTGATAGTTTTCTATAACCTTTTTAAAATCATTAAAAAAAAACAACTTTCTAAAAAATGTTTTATAATTTTAAAATTTTCAAGACAATTAAAGTTTTTTCAAAATGTTTTAGGTTTTTAAAATGTTTAAAACTTTAAAAATGTTTTTAAACGTTTATTGAAAGTGTTAAAAACTTGTTTATGTAAAAATATTAAAAACGTCAAAAAAGTTTTTAATACTTTTTGACAATGTTTACATTTATTTTTTTGATTTAAAAAAGGTTTACTTTTTTTTTAAAGTAAAAAATATAAACTCAAAACGTTATTTTTTATTTTAATTAATAATAAATATTATGCACTTGTTTTTATTATTCAATTTATGTCTTTTATATTAAATTAATTTTACTGGTATTTTAATTTTTTAGATTAGTCTATTATTTAATATTAATAGAAATATCAATAAAAACAACATTAATAATAAATTAACAACTATTAAACTAGTAACGGTAAAAATGGTCATTTTAAATGGCCAAAAGACCATATTCGTGTCAAAAC
Source organism: Centrapalus pauciflorus (assembly GCA_020465985.1). Taxonomy (NCBI): domain Eukaryota; kingdom Viridiplantae; phylum Streptophyta; class Magnoliopsida; order Asterales; family Asteraceae; genus Centrapalus; species Centrapalus pauciflorus. Next base: position 2,192,694 of record JAANYP010003258.1, on the reverse strand, counting down.
TTTAACCACAAAGACTGTCAGTGTAATTTTTAAAGTTAAAGAATCTAATCCATAATTTTTAATAAACCACATGGATGAAACTTGTAATTTACCCTATAAAAATCGTTTGTTTTGATCACTTATTTAATTAAACGTGGCCGAGAAGGTCTTAGGATGTCAATGAGTTGGGAAGATATATAAGCGAGGCAATATATTCGGGAGAAAAACATATATATATTTATATTTATAAAAAATGAGAAAAAATATATGATAAAAAGCTTCAGTTGATCATAATATTTTAATATATTACTAATTATTTATAGGAAGTTAAAATGTTACAAAAAATTAATTTACTAATCATTTTATTAAACGTGCAGCTAATTATTTAATAAATATAAATAACTTAATTAAACAATAAAAGCAATTAAATCATAATTAAATAACATTAAATCTATGGTGTGATTGGGAGTGGGTACATAAAGAAAAAAATGGTACCTAAACTAAAAGGGAACGCAAAAGCAACCCCTTAACTTGAACATAAAGAAGAGGTAGTTAGGAACGCTTATGATTTATGCATGCGCGTGCGCGCACATACACACACATATATATATAAATATATATAGATGTGGGTTCAATGGAGAACCTTATGCATCGAATAACATTGGAGAACCACAATGCATAGCTAGAAAATTGAAATGCATCGTGTAGAAATCAATACATCACGTGGTAATTTGATGCATCACATGGAAATAATGATGCATTATGGGGGAATTGTAATGCATTTGTGGTGGTGTATGGAGGTTTTTCAAGATTATTCGATACATGGAGGTTCTCCATTGAACCCACCTCTATATATGTGTGTGTGTGAGAGAACAAATATTGCTATAAGTTTTTTTTGTTTGAAAAAAATGATGAATTAGTAACCAATATTTGTTTTGTTATTTATTAGTAAAAACCAGAGGAACCCAAAAAGTTCTATTTAAAAATTTAAATTATATCACTCCTTAAGATTGAGCTACTTTGCGTTGGAAAGTTACTTTGCCCAAAAAGTTGTATTTTAAAAAACTGATGAATTAGTAACCAATATTTGTTTTGTCCCATAACAAAATAATGTCGATCACAAGTCGTTTATATTATGTTTGACGGTTAATCAATAAACACTGTAGGTAACTAGGAGGGTGCGTTTGTTTGGATTTAATTATCTCTTAAAAACCTTTAAATTCTTAATTTTAGATATTAATTGAAAATAGATTGTTTGTTACATTTCATACTTAATTGGATTTCATATCTTAATTCAAAATAGACTGTTTGTTACATTTTTGAGTTAGAAGGTTAAAACGTCTGAAATTAAGTTGTGGACTTCCGTCTGAAGTATAAAGTCTTAATTTAAGAGTTTGACGTAAATTAATATTTTATTTAACTAAAATATTAAAATAAATTTAAGTAATTTATAAAATATATAAGACCAACTCTTAATTTCAGACATGTCATATCTTAACTCCAGACTTTAGATTTCAGATTTTATGTCAAGTTTTCAGATTTCAGACATTTATCTCTTAAAATAACAAACACAACCTAAGTATGTTTGACTTGTTGAATAAAAATTAAAAATTGAAGTTATATTTCAATCCTAATAATGTGTTAGGAAAATTGGATTAAAATAAAGTATAAAGTAAACTCTATTTAACTTCCCTCAGAATTAACGTTTGAATGATTTTCAGTCCAACGTGTTATAGCTATAACCCATAATGTTAGGATTAACATTCCAATTTTTTTAAATTCTATTTCATATTTGTGTATAAGAACTTGTCAATCTTACCAATTTTTACCTGAATTTAAATTACAATTATTCACTAACTAAACCCACAACCAAACACCAAACTTATTTTTTAATCTCCTCCCAACCAAATACAAGAATAACTAATGTTAAATTCTACCCCTTTCAAAATTTGTTCTGTTAGCCAAACGATTCCTAAGAGTTTAGCGAAAAGTAGACCAATAGTTGATTAAGGTTTCACCATGACAAAATGTAATGTAGCCTTATGGAGTCTCGAGCATGACATTTGGAGCCACATGATTTGATTAACACGAAAGCCAGTCAAGAATAAACTAATAGTCGATGCTATTTAATTTTAAGAAAAGATAATATAGTGTCGAGAGTCTTGAACATGATATTTGGAGAGCATTACAATTAACAATCACATAATTATTGATACCAAATGGTCTTTGGCCCGGCGGTAAGAGAGTGGTAATATAAGTGAAAGGTCATGGGTTCGACTCCCGTCGGAAGCAAGTTACAATTTAGTTGGTGAAAGTAAGTCTTATGATAAAAGAGTAATTTAGGAGTATGAATAGAATAGTTTGTCGTTTAAAAAAAAGCATAATTAAAGTATGCTAGGTTGGTAAAATTAAGTGGGTCTATAGAAAACACTATAACACATGGTTGATATAAATGCAATAAGATATTATGGGACACATCGAAACAAGACATAAACCATCTGGAAAACGACGTCTTATTAAATCATCTTTCTATGACAAATGGTCCCAATAAGTGTTAAATAAGTTTTTTTTTGTTTGAACGACAAACAAACATATTCTTACTTCTAATCCATCATTTTTGCCCGAAAAAAGACTCCAAAACTTACTTTTACAACCTGTATTCAAACTCGTCTTCAGTAGAAGCAAAACCCGTAATCTCACACTTACATATCACCACTTTTACCAAATGGATCAAACCCCATTAGATAAATAAGTTAAATATATATCAATCAAAATAACATAAAACGTGTATTACTAAGTTCAAAACAAGAGAATACAATTATACAAACATGTTATTTGTACTTAGTTTTAAAATTTTTTTTTTATAATTACAACAATCGTATTTTAAACATGTTTCACTTTTTTTATCACGATCGATATCCCTTCATCCGTGTATGGGTTAAGTAATATAATAGGCTTTTATATTTGGTGATTAAATTCATTAAGATATTTTTTTAAACTTTATTTTGTCTTTTATTTTGTTGCAATTGACTAATCAAATTAGCATAAAATTAAAAGTTTTAATAATACCAAAACAAGTTATATATATATATGTATATGTATATATCAAATAAATGAACCGTAAAGAAAGTTAGAAGATAACATAAATAATGAAAATCCTAAATGTTATAGTAAGTTTTGTTATAATTTAACGGTTAAATCTAACATTAAGACATTAAGTTAAATTAAAAACAGTAAAATGAAATGGGTAAATAAAAAGAGTATCATCGGTTTTTTTGTGGATACTTCTTTTAAGTCTTGTAAACGTAAAGACTCAGCCTTAACAAAATTCAATCATCTATGATCAAAATACTTACCAATACAACGTGAGCCAAGACTTGAGCTTCACGCGACTTCTTTTCTTATTTTCACGATTAAGTCATTGAATTTTTTTTCTTGTTTAGATCACTGTACTGTTTACCAGTTATTGACATGTTTAACAAAAATTGTCTAGGAACTTAAACACTCGAAAAAAAAAGTACAATGATTTAATTGATAAATACATAAAAATTAGTAGGGTTTTTACAATATTAACCCTTTAACTTATTGTAAATTTACTTTAAACTTTTTTATTTTTTATGTTCTTTTTATTTATTAATGATGTTGTCTTATATTTTTATATTTCATATTTCGTATATTGATTTTTAGTTCATTATGAAAAATATATGATTTCTTTGAACCTATTACAATGCATGAAAAAATCTAAATTTATTTTAATTAAATGGTTAAAGTTGTACCACACCGACGTACATTTTCAAATGTATGTATGTGGTAATAGACTTTTATTAGTAGTAAAGATATTATACATGTACTTTTATTTTTCAACCCAATATAATATATTTTTATATAGAGTCCGGTTGAAAAAACAGTATCTATTGGTATTAAAACCAGGTTCTATCTAGAAATGTAATATATTGAAATAGAAAACTAAATCATATGTGTAGAAAAAAATTTTCATATACCATATCGATATATTTGGACTAATACTATTGTATTACACGGCATTAACCTTAATTAAAAAAGAGTGTTAAATCAAAAACAAGTATATAATGTCATTAAAAATATTATTTACAAGTATATAATGTCACGTTATAATAATATCACCAACTAAATATTGATCTCGGAATAATAGTTGGAGTGCATTCAGTTTTATTGAGTTATTGTTTTGACTTAACTATATTCATACTACATGTACAAATTAAGATTACGTATTATTATTAAGTCATTTAACAGATAAACATTTCACATTTAACATGATACAAAGTAATAAACGTAAATTCTAACTTGAAATAGAAACTCAAATTTTGGGTACGACTCAACTAAACTTGTCCGAGACTTAGAGTAAGATAAGTGTTTCATCCATCTTATAAATTAAAAATCAAAAATCAAACTATGTGCTTTGAAGCATTACTTTGAAAGAAAATTCCAAAATTTTGGCTACATATTTAACTAAAATTAAGATTGTCATTATATTGAACTAAGTCGATATTTTTGACCATCGATCCAATTATCTAACGGTAAGTGTTAAATCAAAAACAAAATGATATATGCTCTTTGATTCAACATTCTCATAAATGTTTGATTTCTTATTTGATCCTGATTATATATATATATATATATATATATATATATATATATATATATATATATATATATATATATATATATATATATATATATATATATATATAGGTTTCAATTGAGTATCATTAGTTTTGCGGAGTACTGGAGGTATCTCGTTCAATAACAATTTTTTCTAAAAATAAATTCAAAATCATGTTTAAGTTCACAATACAAAACTATGTGAAAAAAATTACACATTTACACACATTAGAACTATGTGAAACGTGCATGTTCATATAAACTGCAATTTGTGAACGCATGTTCACATGACTTTTAAGATGGTAAAATTTATGTAACCTTTTACAAATAGCATCATAATTTTATATCCACGTGAATATGAAAAAATTAATTTTTTTTCGTACCATGGTCACATTCGAAATTCGTGTGTTCATATATATATATATATATATATATATATATATATATATATATATGTATGTATGTATATAACCTTCCCATACATAGCAAATACGAAACCTTAAAAATATGTTTTATGGTAATTTATGTATAAGAGGGTATGGGTTGGAGATTGTTATTTAAAGGGGAGACTGAAGTAGGAATGAGCAGAATCCAAGTCGGAATCTAAAATTGAAAAAACCAAACCAAATAAACTAAAATCGAAATTTGTTTCAAATGTTTTTGGTTCAGATTGTGTCTCTAAAAGACTAAAAACTGAAATTGAACCGTTTGCTTTAAGGTGTTTAATTTTTTTAGTTATTATAAATTTATAATATTATGTACACAGAGTATATGACTTTGGTCATGTTTGATTGTTTGAAATCTAAATTACTAGTTAATTGATATATGCATGATTATTAGATTATTTATATTTATATTATATTTCTACTTGATAATTGATATGGATTATTAGATTTGTTAAGTTACCAATGCTAATTAATTAATTAATATATAGCCTAAATGAGTTAATAACTAACTTTAATAATTAAAGTATCGAATTAACTAGTAATTAACAATAATAACTCAATTTTAACAAAAAGATACCAAGTTTTTTTTATTTAAACCCAAAAGTCGAAACAAAATTAAAAATTGAAACCCAAAAAAGCCCATTGGTTGAAACCGAAAACCTGGTAATCCAGACCGGAAAATCAAACCCGAAAAACCCCAAAACAAAATGGTTCTTTGAACCCAGAAACCAAATTTGATTTGAAACGAAAACTGAACCGAACTGTTCCATGCTCATCCTTAGACTAAAGAGTGATAATAGTAAGACTTGGCTTAGTAGACTACTCATAATATTATGAAGAAGTGTGTGTGGTTTCTAGGCGAGAGGGAAGACCGAATGTTTATAGCTAAAATGCATAGGAACGCTAATTGAAGAGAAACAAGGTGTTAATTGTGTGCACGTTGCGATAGAATGTGTGTGATTTGAATATAAATTTATATATTATAAAAGTTTTGAGTAATTATCTAATTTACTATGACATGTTTGATTAGACTCGCTCTTTTATAAATTATGATTCTTAGAAAATTTTAAATTTATAACCTTTGGTACATTTCATTTGTATTTTGTATGTATAGTCAATCTTAACAAAAAAAAGAAAACCTTTCATTTGTGTGTGTCCACACTCAATCTTAAAAGTTATTATTATTATTATTATTATTACTATTATTATTTAACTATCCATAATAGATTTTTCATACTTGTCTGAAATAAATATTACAAATTAAGTCATTGTTTTAAGTTTGTTCTATATTTAACACATAATTTTGATCAAATATTTTAAATATTCGGTGAAGCTAAGTTATATTTTCATATATAATTTTTTAAAATAACACCTTAACAATAGTAATAATGGTATATTATTTAACTAATAAAAATACTTGAGTTTTATTCGTCGTTTTTAATAAAGTGTAGTCCTTAGATTTACTGTAACTTAATAAGATGATAATAATAATCATAATAAAAACTTCGTTCGAATTATATGAGTTTGAGTTATTGATTCGAAAATGAAAGTTTCTTAAAAACCTTTTCAAAAGAAGATACTTGAAGTATCTCTCAAAACAAGATTAAACTTTTGGTCAAACAAAATTATTTTTTTTATTCTCCGAATTATAAACTATAACTCTTAATTAATTTTGATGTCCTTTTATGTAATTTAACATTAAAAGCTGCAATTATAACTAATTTATCAAACACATTTATAAAAACTAAAAGTTTTAATTCGTTCAAAACTACACTTTTAGTTGTATATCATTGATTTGTTTAACATGTGGTGTTGCATGTGGTTTTTCTTAAGCTTGTTATATACTTATATATGTTTAACAATTTGTGTGTTCAGCCACTAATAAAAATACAAAATCAACAATTAATTAAATTGCAAAAAAGATAAATAAACGCAACCACTCTAAAAAAATAATTAAGAAAGCAATAAATTAACATATATATAGATTGAATTATTCGCCTAACGCTATAAAAGGACGAAAAGAAGTACAAGATAGGCCAAACTCCAAAGAAATGAATTATATACCTAAAAATAAATTATTTTGAACAAATAATAATCAACATAAATATTAAATAATCATGTTAGTTATAATATGATTTGTCAGATGGTGACATGGAAACTTAATTTATTAGTTTATTTTTTTAATTTGAAACATTATCTTCCTTAGGAACTTACTCGGTTTGACTTTTTAAAATCCATCCATTTTTTCAACTAGTTTTCTAATTTTGATTATTAAATTATTGTATTATATAATGTGTTTTAATGTTTGGATTGTAAAACATATACAATTAATCCTATCATAATTTTTTAAAAGCTAAAAGACATAACTTATTTACTTAATAATCGATTATATTATAATTAGTTTATAACCCATATATTATTTCAATATTGTTAATAAAAATTATTTATATAAAAAGTGTATAAGTAAATAAAAACACGCAACTATTATTTATTCGAAATAATACATGAATACTATTAGTATTTGTCATAACTATTATTGTTTTTTTACTTTATAAATTGGTATAAATAATTAGTTGTTTATTATTTGTATTTAAAAATTATTTTTAATTAACATTTTAATTGATACAAATTGAGATTTTAGCTTATATATAATATAATATTTATATATTTTTATTACAAATTAATATTTATAGATTAAAAGACAATAGAGTGTATTTATTTTTTTTAAAATAATAATTGTATTTATATTCTATTATTTATAGATTATAAAATAATATAGTGTTTTTACCTTCTTAATTAAAATTAATAAACTGTATTTATCTTATCCTGTATTTTTTTTTTAATAATAACAAGTCATATTTATTCATTCTTATTGACGTCAACTCTATACAAACACGGAAATAACAAAGATAAAAGATATAATATAAACATAAATATATACACACGTTTAGTTTGATTAACATGGCTAGTTGAGACTAATATAAAATAACTAAATTAAAATCATGATTTAGAAAATAAATTTATTTGTATTCCGAGTTATGGATGGTTCAGCCAGTCAAGTTATATTTTTAGTCAATTTATAATTCAGTTATGACAAATCATACACACCTTTAGTCTTGGTCATAATATACTTAGTTTTTTTTTTCTTATAAATCACAAGGACAATTATTAAAATCTATAGGAGATTGCTTGAGTATTAAAAATCCTAAATATAAAATGAAGAAAAAATATGTATTGCAACGATAAAATCAAATATAATGTTTAAATAAAATCCATTGTTCTTAATTTATATTTCATAAAAGAAGATATTGTATTTTATTAATTTATTTATAATAAACTCAACTGTAGTAATCAAATAATATTCATGAAACATATGCTTACGTTTGTCTTGTTTTGACTTCTAGATCCCTGAATCCATAGTTTCTGACTTTCTGTTTAATAAGGGAATTGATAAGTGTGTTACCTTTTTTCTTACGATTTTAATATTTTATATTTTTTTTAACTTATAAAGTAGAATAAAAAATAAATAAATATCAAATGAAAGTGATGTAATGATAAATTTATCATTATAGTCTCTTGATGATCTTGAGAGATTGCAAGACTTAATTGGCTTGACAACCGTGGATCGAAACAAGGAAGACAACTGGTGTTGAAGGTTATATCGATGACTCTGAATCTTGGTCTGTAAAATGTTTGTCGTCATTAATTTACGCATCGCTATATGTCATATCTTGTAATGAGGTGCATTTCTTATAAAATTTTTGGGTTCTTTCCAAAGTCAATATATGTATTTGGAGTGCATATCTAGATAAGCTTCCGATGCTCGACAACTAATTTAATCGTGAAGTGGTTGTTATCAAGAGTATGTGTGCTCTTTGTGGTTGCTTCTCTGAGTCCACTGTACATGTCGTTTTCTTATTGCGAGCGGGTTAAAGTGTTTGGAAGAAGGTATAGTGTTGGTGGGGCATATCGATGTCACATCTTTTTGTTGGATTCAAGTTTAAGATGAGAGTTTTCCAGCAACCTAGGCAAAGGAGGAAGAAGATCATTTCAAGCTGCGTTTGGTTGCTATATGGAAACTTTGGAGTTGAAGAAATAGCCAAATAGGGTTGTATTCTCATCTCTTGCGGGTCAGCCGATTTCTCTTGCTATAGATGTTTTCCCAAAGATTCATTCATTGACCTTGCTATGGACAGAACACAGAAATGCAAAGCATAATTAGAACTGGAGGAGTCTTAGTTGATAGATAACTGTTAACGTGAATTGATGTAATTTTGGTAGTAGTTTTTTTTTTTGGTGTTGTTGTTGCTCCTCTTTTCCTTGCGGTTGCTCCAAATCGGAGCCCATGTTTTTGTTCTTGTTTTATTAGGTTGAATAAAATTTCAGACTTTCCAAACAGACACCAACTATTAATAATTTAGAAAGAATTTCACATATATCACTACTAAACATTAAAATATAATATACATCCAACTTAAAATCAATAATATCACTCTTTAACTTTAATGATATAATATATAACCAAATCATTTATTCAATATTTTTTGAAATTCTAAAACTCAAGATCAATATCAAATACTTTATAAAGACCAATATACCCATTCCTTTTGTTAGATATCATAATATCATATATACACCTTTAAACGTTAATATTATCATATATCCAAATCAATTAATTTAATCTTTTTTTTTTTGAAAAAAGATTCTAATTGTGGACAGAATTGATAGAAAACGAGTAGAATAATGCCAACCACCGGATAAATTATCGTCTCCATTATATCTCAAGTAGTTTTGCATCTCTTCAAGTAGTTTTGCATCTCCTGCCTACTAATTGTAACAGTGTTATGGTCATGACTTTAATTCCCTCGCACCATTACATGGCATCAACAAAGGGCTATGATCCTCCACCACCTTTGCACGCCTCGTGGTTCCTAGTCTTGGCAGTCTAAAACGCTCTCGGCCTTTACTCAATCTTTGTAGCAATAGTGATGCCCATATAACTCAGATTTTCATTAATTTTGCTATAAAACAACATCCGAATTGCTCCACATAAATTACTAAAACTCTTCATTAACTAATTGACAATTAAAATTACCTCTTTATGACTTCTCCTTGATTAGTTGAAGCTTCTTAAAAGAAGAAGATGATTTTAAGGTTGAAGAAGGAAGAAGTTCAACATGAAATTTATTCTTTAAACGATCTTGTTTCCCTCCTTTTTGTTATCTCACTTATACATGCTTAATTGTTACAACACTCAACTAACTTTTGGTATGCTCAAAATAGTTAATATAGTCTTCACACTCAGTGTTAAGTTGAACTAAACAATATATGTGTAAATCTAGGAGTAAGATTATAGAGTATGTGTGTTCTGATCTTAAAACAAAAAATTTGGCCAATTACAACCTGGCACGTAATAGCAATCAATTTTGTCACTTTTGGACAAATAAACGAATTAGTATTTAAAAATTCAACTAATGCCACAAAACAACTAATAAAATAATTTCACATACCTGTTAATATTTTTGGCTGTTACAACAGCTGATACACAATTAAGTTTAGATCAATTTATTGTTTCATAAACTAATAATATACTTGAAGCATATTATATATACATACATTTTACATATCTTGAAAGCCAATGACATTATGCCATGGGTTTTTCCTTTTTTTTTCTTTTAAATTTAAAATTTTTATAACACATCATTATCTTAGTGTTATCTATTTATTTAGCCCTTTTATTTTAATAAATTTTTGTTTACTCCTCTTTCAACATTTATTATTATAACATTTTCTTACACACTTAAAGTTATTGTTTTAATTATACTTATGTTTGAAGTTGTTATTTGAAACTATTATGTTATGTTTAATTGTATGAAAAAGATTTTGTTATTCAAATGCACAATACAAAATTTTCTAATGAAATTGTTTTATAATTAAAATGTAACTATTTAATATTTAGATTTTTTTAAATATGATCATGTATAATACTGAACATTACTATTAAAATGTTGACAAACTCTAATCGATGTATTAGAGACATTACCGTTATAAATTTATTTGATTTGATCGTAAAACCAACAAATTAAAATGACGAATAAACCTAATCAATTTTTCAAATTATGGTTAGAATATTTAATTAAATAATTCTGGTTTCGATCCGAATTAATAAGGCATTGTTTGTAATTTTAGCATTGCAAAATCTAGAAAACCAATGATAGGAACCACCTAACAGTGTCATTTGTCTTGCTTCTTGAATCTATATCAACTTTCCAATTTCACTCTTCGACCCTGGTTCAGTTGTGTTTTGTTATTTCATTTTTTTCTTTTGTTTTTATATTTATTTTTGTAATTAACATTTTCAACACCGCAGCAACGCGCGGGTGTTTGATCGCTCGTTGATAAACAAGAAAGAAAAGAAAATTCACATTGGACCTTTCTTTATAATGGGCTTAAATTGGACCACATCAGATTTGTGGCCCAAAACATGTTAAGCAATGTTCAACATAATCGAGTTTCGCATGTGAGAAAATATCAAAGTAGGGTTTAACTTTTTTCTTTATATATATTATAAATAAATGTTTTGGTTGCAGTTTCCTTTGTAGTATAATTTACAACGTCTATGTTTTCTTTAACCAGGCTGACAAGTTCAAAAAATCTTACAGTAAAAATTTATAAAAGGGTTTATTATGAAAAAAAAACATGTTTTCATAATTTTTATGTTTTCGTCTCTTTATGTTATTTTTTTCAGAAAAGTCCGCAAGTTAATTTTTTCTTTTTGGTTTAATAAAATTTGACTATTAGAATCTAGTTAGTTTTTTTAAGGGATAATTGCGCAAAAAACCACCAACTTGTCAGTTTTTTGTGATTAAACCCCAAACCATTTTCCGTTGCATAAAAAACCTCGAACTAACTAAAAATCAGTAAATCAAGGTTTTATCAATGGGTAACCGGTTGAAACCAGTTTTCAAATCCTACGTGGACCGGTAAATAACCTACGTGACATAAATTTTAATTGTTGAAACCGGTTGCCAAGTATTACACATCATTTAAACCGTCGTTGATGATGTATTCCCGTTTAAAAAGTACAATTAAAAATTATCAACGGGGTTTAAATGATGTGTAATTATTGGCAAACGGTTTCAACAATTAAAATTTATTCCACGTAGGTTATTTACCGGTCCACGTAGGATTAATAGCTGGTTTGAACCGGTTACCCATGAATAAAACCTTAATTTACGAACCTTTAGTTAGTTCGGGGTTTTCTATGCAACGAAAAATGGTTTGAGGTTTTATCACAAAAACCCGACAAGTTTGGGGTTTTTTTCGCAGTTATCCATTTTTTTAAAACCCGGTTTACCAATTAAAACCGGACTCAAATAGTCAAATTCCACAAAACCAAAAAGAAAAAAGAAATTAACTTGAGTAATTTTCTGGAAAAAAAATAATATGGAATGATGAAAACACAAAAATCATAAAACATGTTGTTTTTCATTATAAACCTATTTAAAAATAATATCAAGTGTTTATTTTATAATATGTGAATAAAATAGGAAAAACTAGTTAGTTACAGATCATGGAATTTAAAACATATTTTTTACACACAATTCAATCACATAATAGAATTACATAATCTGTGATTAATAATATATAATGTTACCGTTATAAAATAAAATTAGCTTAAAATGAAATTCACATAAAAATTTTGAACTTTCTATAATTAGTATGTATAAAGATAATGTTAGATTGAATATAAATTCAAACTCAAAATTCTAAATATAAATTAATAAATAAACTTAATTGCAATTAATATTTAACTTATTAATAGAAATAGATAACATATTATCGTTTTAAAAAATAGAAACCTGGTAAACGTAAAAAAAAAACTCATAATGTCAAGTGACATTATGAGGTGATGACAAGTGACAATTAAATAATTAATTATTAATATTTATAGATATAAATATATATTAGATATATTCACTTTAGATTAGCTACTTTTACTTTATGCATTTATTAACCTAGGTTTTAAACTGTCATGAGTTTATCATGATGGTCGTAGACAATCTCATGCTTAATTGACTGTGAACATACAAACATACATAGACAGAGTACTCGTATAGTTAGTTGTATTTACTTTTATTTTCATGGGTTTATTAAGAAAAAACCTAATTTGGTTTAGTGAAATTTGTCTATTTGTGAACAGACAAACATATATAGACAGAGAACTCGTATAGTTAAGTTGTATATGGTTTAGTGAAATTTGTCTATTCTATATGCACATCCCCTCAATTGCTAATCACACACTCATCATTCTTAACGTGAGATGAGATTATTAACTTTTAATTATTGGATCTCACGTCATTAACAAAAATCATGTGAGTAAAATGATATGTGATTAGTAAAAATTAAGGAGAGTGTGTGTACATAGCAATGTTTTTTTAAAGGAAAATTACTAAAATAGCCAAAAATCACACTCCATTATCAAGTTTTAGCCAAATAATATCAATCTAACCAAAATAGTCACACTTCATGTTACCACATTTACGTGATCTGTACTTTTTATTAATATTTTAATGCATTACGTTACAAAAGGTAATTGGTAACGTAAAGTAGTGGTACTTTACGTTACCAAATTTAAATGTTGCTCATTCCCAATAAAAAGTAGGTGGCTTGTCATTTCATAATAAACACCTTTTGGTAACGTAAAGTACGATATCACGTAAATATGGTAACGTAATGCATTTTGGCTTGTCATTACTTTACGTTACCAAACACCTTCTGTAACGTAATGCATTAAAATATTAATAAAATGTACAGATCACGTAAATGATGGCTATCACATAGATGTGGTAACGTAAAGTGTGTCTATTTTGGTTAGATTGATATTATTTAGCTAAAACTTGATAATAAGACGTGATTTTTAACTATTTTAGTAATTATCTTTTTTTAAATATATTACGAAGTTTAATATAATGGTTTATTAATCGTCCGAAAATAGCAAAACAAGAAGCTTTGGAAAAAAAATTTTGGACCAAAAACGTTGTCAGCAGAGTGGAAATAGCAAAAAATGAAGTGAATTTGGTGGTTCGATGAGCAGAATGGCGTCTTCCAGTCACGCCACGGGACGTGGTTGCGGCCGCCGTATGTCACTCTTATAAGCCCTACAATTTGTACCCTTCCTGAAACCAGGAGAAGCAAAGAGAAGAAGAGGAGCTTTCTCTCTCGTCCACCGTCTTCTCTCTCTTCTTTTCATATGCAAGGCGGTGGAGAAGAACTAATCACACCAATCCATGATCCTGATGTCTCCACCGTTGATTCACCGGAGGAAACGATCATGGATTTTCAATCCGAAAATCCTCCTCAGGAGTCCGATGAGCTTCCTCTTCATCCTCCGACCGCCGATATCCCCACCTTAACCGATGACCTTCGCGACAAGATCATCAAACAGGTATGTCATAGTTTGAATACGTAAGTAATATATATATCATGTGATGATGCTTGCATCCTTTAAACCGTGAATTTAGGGTTTTAGGATGCGTGGATCGTGATCGAATTCAATTTGAATTTATTGCGCCTTCAAATTTGTTTTCTCAACTTGGTAGATTTGTGAATTAACATAACTATACGTAACAAGTTACATTCATAAGTTGATCAAGTGCAATATGTCTCAATTAATTAGCGCTTTCGTTCTGGCGATCCCTGAATTTTCGTCTGTGACTATGTTATTTTCTGGTAACAGCCAACAAACTTGTATATCTGTATGTGTATGTATATTATGCTTGCAAGTTAGACTTGGATAATAACTATTTACCTGAAATGTAGTTGTTCATTCTCTGAAACGAAAAATTATTGATCCTATCTCAGTATAATCAACCTTGTATTGATTATTTTCCAGTGATACATGATAAGTATGTTTATGTATGTAGGTAAATTCTATAAGTAACATCAATTTATAGGATGTAGGGTTGTTCTGTTTATACTTAATTAAGGCACACTAATTTTTTTGCTAGTCATATGATATACAATTACAATATAAAGAAAGAAGGGAGATGTAATATTCAAACTAGTATTTATAGTAAGGTACATGCTGATAGTGTTGAAATTATTCATGACATAGCTCAATTTTACTTTTTGTGATAAACCTATAACTAGATTTTTCAATGTATGATTTACTTTACTTGGTTGATCCTAGGCCTGATAAAAAGGAGAGGCGTGTGACTGTGTAAGACAAACTAGTTCATCAAAAACATTAATTTAGTTTAGATATTTTGATTATCATATAATATACAGATACTGGAACTGAAGAATGATATAACTTAGTTTTAGTTTATCTATCTGTTAATTAATTTACACAATATATTTTTAGAAATTTGAGTGGAAGTTTGGAACTAGATACCGGAGGAGATTATGGAAGCATGAAGCCATGATTCTGTTGACTGTTGTCTAT
Source organism: Centrapalus pauciflorus (assembly GCA_020465985.1). Lineage (NCBI taxonomy): Eukaryota > Viridiplantae > Streptophyta > Magnoliopsida > Asterales > Asteraceae > Centrapalus > Centrapalus pauciflorus. Next base: position 2,177,181 of record JAANYP010003258.1, on the reverse strand, counting down.
TTTTGCATTTTCATAGTGAGATACCACACTTTTTAATAATCAGTCCATCCCTTGAGCAAGGAGAACACACTTTTCGGTATATTTCGAACATATAAATCAGGCCGTCTCATGGATTTCGGAGGCCCTGTGCTTGTGATTACAACATAGTCTTTTAAATATTTAAAATAGTAAATTGGCCATTTTGATACTCAATTTTAACAGGTAAAGTGGAGGTCGTGAATAAGAAAAACTGATTAATGAGAAATTAAAATAAATAATACGAATCACATTGAATTTGACATGAATTCTTTTTTAATGCACCAATGCACAATGTATACATGTCAAATACAGAAAATTTTTATTGGTATATATTTAGATCTTTATCATGACTGCCTTACGAAATTGGGAGGCCCTGTGCGATCGAGCCTCCAGCACACTCTAAATGACGCCCCTGATAAATGTATATTCTTATTTCAGAGAAGCATTTAAAACACCCTTTTGATGTGGAGTGAACAGGACTTCTATAATTTATACCCTTTTGATGAATGGAGAATAATGAAGTATTTTGTTTGCTTTCTTTTGCTAACCAAATTGTAATTATGTTTGTTAGTATGAAGTTAAGATTAATCGTGCGATTTTCACAATATCACATATAGTTATGTGTAAGAAGTTGATTGATTCGTAATTGTGTGTGGATGTGTTAGCAGTGTATCACACTTCTATTGATGAAGGATACTGTGGGAATGACCGGTCTTGGCATGTGCTAAGAGCCATGGAAATTTGACTTTAAAATTGAGAATCAGTAATTAGTTTGTCTTATCTATTCTGCAACGAGTTGACAGTAGTAAACTTGAGAGTCTATCCTGGCTCGGTGGCTCCTCATCTTCACAGATCATAGGAGTACCTGTTAGGCTGTTGCATCAACTTGTTCGGAAATAAAATTTAATGGACTTATAGCTAGTAAGCACAGGACTAGTTGATCATTGCATAGGGGAAGGCTTTTGGAGGAGATAGAAATACATGGATTATTAGTGGAAGAGTCTGGAGGTTGTCAAATGATTTGGGCAGGAAAATAGCATGTCCAGATATCCTTTTGATTGGTGGTGAAAGGAAGTAACTTCAAAGAAACCTTTCAACTGGTCAAGTCTCTAGTCTGTTAATTTTGTCTTAAATTATTTGATTACGTATGATTTTAGTCATTGGGCCCAAGTTTTACTCCATTGTGTTTATTCAGTCATACTATTTCAATGAAATATATTCTCTGGATGCAGGTGGAATACTATTTCAGTGATGAAAATTTAAGGACAGACAAGTTTTTGTTAAAACATCTCGCAAAGGATGAGGAAGGCTATAGTAAGTAATTCAGTACTTATTGAAAGTTTACACCACTTGTTAAATATTGTAGGGGTAAAGTAGCATGGTCTCAAAACTGACAAATTGGTCTCTAGAAATACCTGAGAAATGACTTCGAAAATACACTTGTGTACCACATTGTTATGGTTATCAGATGTTTCACAAAAATAAAGATGCAGTGCTTCTGATGCTAGCATAAGTTTTTTTTGGGGCAAGGGCCATAAATTAGTTAGGCTTTTGTCTTTTACTTTTTGAAGTTGGAAACAGATTAGAATTTCCTTGTTGGGAAGATCCATGACACATTAAATCATCAAGTTTTCATATCCATATGATATTACTTTTATGATACCTTTTTTGTTGGATAACCAACTCTTATGATACTTCATCTGAATATTTATGGAAATCTCTCTTCTATTTGGTGGGCTTTTTTCCCATGTCCGTATTGCAGATCTTTCTTTTCCCAGCAAATCAGCCAAGTGCTTATAATATCACTTTGTGTGTTTCTTTTTAAGTAAATTTGTTCAAAATCAAGGCTATATACATGTAAATTTCATGAATTTGATGTGGCTAAAAGTTATCAGTCGTCCTTCTTATAATTGTCTCATGAGTCATGACTCAAATTTTAATGCATTTCAACATCTCTCTCTGTGTCTCTCAGAGGGAGAGAGAAAATGAAAAGCAAAGGAAAAAAAAAACTTTCTTGATAAATGAAAGGATCAATAAACTAATTAAAAAAGTTATAAAAAAAAATATTTAATTTGTTTCAATTTAAGGAAATGATTTGTACCTACTTTTGTTATAAGTTTCTTACCATTTGATGACAAAAATAATGCATAAACTGGTAACAAAATGAAACATGATTGTATGAACTGGTATATATCAACTTTGTTGACTAAATAGGTTTAAAAAATGTGTAATTTCATTGCATAAACAAAAATCTTCAGGCCAAATTTAAAAGAACATGCAGGACTTTTATAGGCATATAGCGTAAGATGGGAGCCCATGGGGGTGGCAGAGAGGTTTAGGCTTAGGATTCTTTAAAGTAGGTCGTGAGATGTACGCCTGCAGGCAACTCCTTGGAGCCTGCCTTTCAAAAAAAAGGATGGGGAGCTCAAAGTCTTCATGAAATAGGAGCATTACTAAATACAATAAAGTAAATTTCAGGGAAGTAACATACTGTTCTTTGCAGTTCCTGTTGCAATTATTGCTTCTTTTAAGAAACTGAAGAAGCTTACACATCATAAATCACTAATTGTGGCTGCTCTGAAGGAATCTTCTCTTCTGGTAAGCTATATACCTCACGACTTCATGCTGTCTATTTTTTACCAACATAATCACCAAGAATTTGTTCTCTTATATCTATTAGTTGTCACCTAATGTATTAATTTCAAATCATCATGCCCAACATAACGTTAGCAGTTATCAAAACTAGATTTCTGTTGATGGCTACAGACTTTAAGTTCAAGCGGGAAGAAGGTTAAGCGAGTTCATCCTTTCCCTTTGACCGAGGTTGTGGATCCGGAGGTATACTCTCCTTTTTTTGCCCTCCCTTTATTGAAACATTAAAGAGTTTTCTTTGGCATGATATCTAATGAAATGCTTCTTTTATATGCCTAGCTATGCACTGTTCTTGTAGAGAATCTCCCGGAGGATCACTCGACAGAGAACATGAAGAAGATACTCGGCAAAGCTGGAACGTATGCCACTTTTCCATCTCTTGTGTTGTGCCCTTTAACATTTTGTTGTGCCAATTGTCTCATAATTAGAATTCTTCTTTAGTATCAAGAAGATTACCATACATGAAGAAAATGCTGCAAGGGAGCCAAGGAAATGCAGTATTGAAGAGAAACTTCTAATTGGTAAGGTAAGTACCTTAACGTGATTCGAATTTGATGCCTATGTGTTTTAAGGCTATATTATCATATAATTGTGATCATGAAGTATAGCAAACACTCTTAAGGGTGCATTTGGTGCAATGGAGTCAAGAGAATGGAATCATGTGAGGTTTATAAGTTTTTTTTTTTATCATGTGCCGAGAGCCTTGATTCTCAATGGAAAGGAGTAGAGTATTGCGTTTAGTATAAATTTCATATCTCTCCTTTTCAGAGAATCAGAAACATGGAAAGGGAATGGAGCTTTTATAGTTTTATCTTCATTTTCTAAGTCGATCTTTATTATGCCTATCACTGATGAAAATAGCTTGTAGACTCAAACGATTCCGTTCCCTAACGATTCCAACTTACCAAACACCCACTAAGTGATAAATGCTCAACTTTCTTTGATTTTTGACATATCCAAATCTTGGAATATTCATGTGGTGAAAGTACTATGTTTTAGAATTTTATTTAGTTGAACCTGCTTTGATGCTCCGTAGTTTCTAAACAGTAGGTTAAACCTTTTTGTGGGAATTTAGAAGTGGCACATAATGATATTTTATGGTTTATACTTTGTGGTACTAAAAAGATATAGGCACACATGGTTCCACATAATGATGTTTTTTCTACAGAGATTGATACATGTGAAAGGTGTACAAGCTAAATTTTCAAGGTGGCTTTCTTTTATCATAGGCTAATCGATAACACTAGATCGGGTATGGATCTAAAACCTAGAGTCAAGGAGGAAAATGCTTGAATTGAAGGTTTATAAAGTTTTAAACTAAGTAGAACCATGACATGAGTGAGGATAAGGATTTTGCGGAAGGTGAAGAGGATCCTAAGACAATAACAAGTACCCAAGGAATATTTCTTAAGGTTGTGATAGAAATGGACAAAGAGATTTACGATGACATGGACATTGGATGCTAGTAGGGTGGATGAAGTGGCAACAATCATTAGGTGTTATATGTGATTGTAAAATCAGAGTGCAGATTATTTCTAGATTGGTTGTATGAGGCTTGCTATGAGTTACATAACATAATTGCAGCCACAAAGAGACAAGTGCACAAGTTGAGAGTTGGATATTTGTGGGTTACATAGCATAATTTATTCAGAGGCGTTTGGTTTGCTGGATCCCGGGGTAATTGGAGGGGAAAAGAATCCAATGAACCGAACACTAACGTAGATTCTTTGAAGGAGGTTTTTCAGTAAATTTTCTAGAAGTAACGGGGGTTTTAGCATTTTACAGAAGTTCATGGGGGCATTCTTTATTTTTTAAGATTTGAAGGAAACTAAACATAAAGGTTGCTAGCTATGGTCCTTAACTTCATCAAGAAGATGACCCGAAGCCTCCTTCCAATTTTCATGCTTATGCTTGATGTGAAGCGAAGTCATACAAATTGATTATCCATAGCATTTGAGATGATTCCATGTGCAGTCGTGATTCAGTGCCTCCCAATTTCAGGTTGCTTTATCATTTCAAATGGTTGCCAACATTCTTGTTTCCATGTGCAGTTACATGCAGTTGTGGAGTATGATACCGTCGAGTCTGCTGAAAAGGCTGTAAGTTGGAAGCTTATCTCATTTTAATTGTCATCCTGTTTATGTTGTCTAACTCCTGAGGTCAGGTGTTTATTCACTTTCCACTGATTATGTTCTTCAGGTTGCTACGTTAAACAATGAGCAGGACTGGCGACATGGCATGCGAGTCAAGCTTCTCAAGCGCAGGGTAAACATTTTGTTATATGATTCTCTCGCGATTATTGAGATTTTGCTAATAATCTCTCTTACTTAGGTCAAGAATGCACAAAGGAAAAATGCACATGATCCCGAGAAAAAATTTAGCATCCAGGCAGATCCACCAGGGGACAAAGAGATCCAACAATCAAGTGAGCACCGTGATGATACACCAATTGATGAGGTATTATTATTGACTATGGTCTATGGTCTGTTTTCTACACTTGCTCATATTGTAGAGGAAGTTAGAATACATTCTCCTTCCTTTAAGTAAGTTAAAGTACTTGAGAATAGGTAAAAAAAAAAAATCACTCTTATCTTCCATAATTTTATTTCCATATCACTTCTACTTCACTTTGGTGATCTAGATTCAGTTTATTATGGGCTAATAATACGTGGAATAACCCTAGGCTTTTAGTGGGATTGATGCGCATAAAGATTGAACGATTGAAAAATCCTCAGTGGGCTAATATCGACTTATGATTATAAGATTATTGCATTATTATTGTTGAGTTCTGACTGTTAACGGTGGAAAGGCAACAAAAATAGAAAGCATTGCTATATGGTTTCACTCAAGTGTTAATGTGATTGTAGGATTATGTTTTTATGTGTGAAGAATGATGTAGAATCAAATAGCATAAAATATTTTTTTGTTACAAGCGAAAACATATGTAATTCACTAATTTGTTACTTGAGTCTAGATACTGGGTGAGTAAGTGATAGTTTGTGTATATCTCTACTGTTTAATGGACTTTTCTAATCTGTAGCGAGTTTGTGTATATCTACTCTATAATTAGAATTCTCTAATCTGTATCGAGTAGCATGAGATACATAACGGGGAGCAACAATCAAAGGAGAAAATTGGAAATAGGGGTCAAAGCCGGAGGCGTTCGTGGAAACCCAAGTATCAAGGATCAGGACCTAGTGGCATGGGTAAGTTAATAATTTGTTAATAACAACATTTTTTTCTCGTAAAGATGAAAACTAAGCTTGTTTTTTGCCAGGACATGGGACGGCGACAGTCCATAATCACGGTCACGGGGGTGAAATATCGAAGCCGCCTCCTGGACCAAGAATGCCGGATGGTACTAGAGGATTCACAATGGGTCGTGGACGACCTCTCAGTTGACGGTCAGCTTACTTTTTTTTAAAGCATAGAATATCTGTGAGTTGCATAATGTGTAGTTTTGTGCAAAGTAAAATGTAATTTCAGATGGGAAAGGATTGAGGGATATGTTTACTTTTGTGATGCTGTTTAAGTAACATGCATGGCCACTTAACTTGCCCAATGGTTTTGTCTGTACTGTCTACACTTTAGAAATGCACAAATAGATTTGGGTTTTTACAAGTGTATTGGAGTTGTCAAGAATCACCGACTTGCATGCTAGGCTCCTTTTTTAAGTTAAGACAACATAATAGCTCTAGCTGGATGCTTAGGAACTATACTATTTAGCAGTGGTATGAAAGCATGCAACCAGACTGGAAATTTATTAGTATGGAAACCTACAACCTGATGTGAACTTCTGTTTCGTTTTCGGCCATTGATATTAAACCCAAATGACATAATTTAAGGTATTACAAAATGCAGTTTGCACAGGACTAGACCGAGACCCATAAACTGGGTATTTTTTTGTTGTTAATTAGAACGGAGCATCGGACTAAGGATACCAATTCTGACTTTGGTTTTTCTTTTGGCTCGTACCAAGGTTTGCACATTCCCACTACAAGCAATAAGCTCACACCCAAAGTCTAAGAACTCAGTAACCAAAAGTCAGGAACAACAATGAAAACAACAAAGCAAATAGATGATGTATAATGTGTGGTATGAAGTTCTTTGTGTTGAGACGTTGATTACGTATATGCACATGTAGTTAAATGGGTTTGGGTTTGGTTATTTTTGTAATGTAGGCTTCTAACTAAACCAATAAAGGATACAATAAAAAGTCTTGTAGTTGCAGGATTTTAGGGGAAGTCTTTTGATTCCAACTGATACCATTACATACAAATTAAACGCGAGAAAATGAACATGTCCTTTACCGGAAGAATTTCATATATACCCATCTTAAACTTCAAAATATCATATATATATACCAAACTTAAAATTTTAATATCATATGTATCCCTCTTAAACATCATAATATCATATATACCTAATTTTAATTATTAATATCACATATATCCCTTTTAAACATCATTAATATCATATATATACCCAATTTTAATTATTGGGTAAATGGGAAAACTCGGTGGGAAACAAATCCATAAAACTAGTCAACGTGAGAAGTCCTTGTTTTGAGGGTCTAATATCTCTATCCCCTCAAAACAATGACTTCCCCGTAATCAGTTTTAATGAATGTTACGTAAAAAATTTAACATGTTAACTAAATATTAAAACCCAATTAACTCTACTATGATCCCTCTGTTGTTGTATAACTAGATCGAAACTTGTTCTCATCCTTCTTTCCATTAAGAGTGCATTTGATATGATGGAATGAAATGGAGATATTTATATTGTAGTTTTGATGATGAGAATGAAAATACAATAGTAAATTGGATTGAATTCTCTATCCCAATTTGTAGTGTTGAGTGTTTACTACATTCTCTACCAAATGTGAATGATCGAGTAAACACCTATAAAATGGGAAAGAGAACGTAATACGATATTTTTGCTAGTGTAATGTCAATTTCATGGTTAGAAAAACAATATAATCCATTCATTTTGATTTCTTTCCATTTCACTATACTAAAGACACCCTAAGGTAACGTTTGGTTCGCGAAATGTTTTAAAAGGAATGTGAATCTGTTAAAAAATTAGAACTACATATAATTAGAATTGAAATCTAAATTATGTTTGGTATTAGACACTTATGTAATTACTTATATTAGAGGGATTAGAATGAAACTAATATAGAGTTTTGAGTGTAAATTAATCTCTTATATAAACCCTTGTAACCAATATTTTATTTACAACAATAATACAACAATTACTGATTACTAAGTTTATCTTGGTATTAGAGCCTAGGATCTCTAACCCTAGCAGCCACCACCTCCGGCCACTCAACAGCCCACAAGCGCCGCTGCCTCCCCCTGCCTCCTGCAATCGCTGCTACAGCAGCCTGCGCCCATTCCCCTTGTCTTCCCCTGCGCTGACAACACCCCACCCTAGACCACCAGCCATCACCCTGCTATACATCAGCGACAGCCACCCAACAGCCCTCACCCCCTGATCGAACTCACCACTGGACGGTCACCATACCAGCCTTACACCATACCTGCATCCAACCCCTAAAACCCCTCACTACCTACTGCCGCCAGCCCCTAAAAACCCAAAAACCGTACTGCCGCCACCACCTAAAACCTTATTGGTAGATTAAAAATGGAATAGGAATCAAATTTCATAATTTGTTTGGTTCATAACTTGTCAAATAAATTATACTTAAATAAGATCAAATGACAAAAATACATTTTTTTATTATATTCTTCTTGTTTTATATAGATGGGTAGGATTGCATGGGGTGGGTTGGTAGGTGGTTGGGTGGGTTGAGGTGGGATGGGGTCGGTAGGGTAGTGTGGGGTAGTTAGGGTAAAGGTGGTTGGGTAGGGTAGAGTAGAGTAGGCACGGGAGGGGTATGTGTGGTGGGTTATTTGTAAGGGTGGGGTGAGTGGGTCGTGGGGTAAGGTAGGGTAGGATAGGGTAGGGGTGAGTTATGTAGAGTAAGGTAGGGTTTGGGTTGGGTGTGTGGCCTAATTGGCATTGCACATACGCAGCAAAAATGTCATTAATTGTTTCTGTACATTTTAAACATATGCAAAGCAACATGGACTTCACATGCCATTGTATTTATCAACATTTCGACATCACTTTTTGACGGTAACTTAAATTACTCCTTTGCTTATGCACGAAAGGGGCCAACTCATAAACCCTATGGGTCCCATCTAATTATGTTGAGGAACAATTGCCTCCACACGTTTGATAGGCCCAACTCACCTCATAATCATATGCTCCCCTAAATGGTCACTCTCGTGATGAGAAGTAGCAAAGTACAATGTCTTAAAACGTCTCTTTCGTTTTGCCCTGCTTTCAACTCAAGCTCACCATACATACACTAGAATATCTATACAATGTGTACATCTCTCTCTCTTTTACTTTAGTCTGTCTAGATCAATCTCTTTTACTTTAGTCGTAATGGGCTACTATTGAAATTTATACAATTATACTGATATTTTGCACTTCTAATGACACAATTTACTTTTTGGTGACCTTTAATATTTGGTAATGATCACGTTATGATCATTCATGAAAGTATACGACTCCATTCAAAGAAAATTTTTTATTACATTATTTGGATAATAAATAAATTAAAAGATTTTGCACCAATGGAATACAAATAAACGAATCCTCGATAAGGTCACATAAATAAACCAGATAATAAGCTAAATAAAATACACGAAAAGAGATGTATCTTTCTAGTTGATTACATAAACACGCGAAAGGAATGCTCTCATTATTCACCGGTCATATGATTGAGCAAGTGCCGAATACACAATTAAAGAGCAAACGAAGAGCACACTTTTTGTGTGTGTAGTTCGGCCAGAGAGGTACTCCAAGGGAGGGGGGCGATTTCTTTATCAAATAATGAAGTCATATACAGTTAATCAAAGTCTAAATCATGGTCTTTAAAATGCAAGAAATAATCTTTATTTACAATTCTTCGATTCGTGTTCATAGGATCCCAAGTCATGGAATCTAGAGAAGAAAACATTTTCCTTCGTACACACAAATCTTTTTTCCTAAAGGGGTTGGATGGAGACTGCATCAGTACATTTCGTGCTAGGGTGTAGATTGACAATTCCTAAAATTTTCCAATCCTTTTCTTGTAGAGTTATTACATCTAAATATTTTATCATTTTGAATTAACAAATACTTATTCATTTGACAGATTTCATTCACCGGAAAAACATTCTTGGAATAAAACGACACTAAAAAATTGTTCCATAATACATACATTTAAGCATAAATATTTAATTCCATTGCAATTTTCGTTACTAAATACAAAATGCAAATTGGGCCGCCTAGCCCAGTGGAAACTACAAAAGCTTTTCATCACCGAACCGTAACTTAGGATTTCGGATTCGGAACTCGGAAGACCGACCAGTACCACCATAACTTACTGCTACTTAACTAATAAAAGCCTCTTTCGGCTCAAACCATAAACAACATAACCAAAACCACAAACCCAAACGTCAAAACCGAAAACCGAAAACATCTAACGCCAACGGAAACAACCACTCTTATGTCGTCCACCACGGGCCCACATAAAGAGCTCATATCATCGCTCCGAGTGTTGTAATACACGCTGTAGAATGCCACTCGTGTCCTCTCGGCTTTAGCCGTGAAGTTAACATTTGCAGTCTGGAATGTGGAATTCGCATTGGGGGTATAGTGTACGTTTTCCGCTTGGTCCCCTGCAAAGGCCATGACTGCTAGTGGTTGTTTGCACGAGTCTGAGGCATGGCCTAGTGAGAATGACATCGTATAAGGCTTGTTCGGAGTGGTTGCAACCATTTGTGAGATTATGCCTTCTTTACCCGAAAGCAATTCGAGGGCACGTTTGCCTCCCGGAACCGAGAAGTGGTAGGAGTCGATGTAACGAACTGCACGATTGGATTCGACGATCCAACCGGGCAAGGACGACGTTTCTTCGTCAAGGTTGGTTGGGAGTAGGACTCCCAGAGATGCATTTCTAAACATCCATGGGCCTTCTTCGAAATCTCCATTTAGTACTGCATTATCTATAGTGATTGATAACGATGAATTAATAAGTAAACAAATAACCTTTGCGTAAATTCAGCATACTAGAGCTAAGTTGAACCTTTTGGTTTGGGAGGGACGAAAAGCTTTTTGATGGCAATGTCATCGATGATGGGCCCGCACGTGGGGTCATCTTCCATGCCGGGATTCGTAAACACGACCTGGGCATCTTCTTGGTCCGCTTGAAATGCCCATGCGTACGTATCCCACCCTTGGACGCTGTACAATGTCTGTAAATCAATGGTTTGCGATGCTGGTGGAACGGACACGTTCAACGACTCTAGCTGCGCACACGTGCGAGATGCACTAAATGTGATCGAGTAGATCTCGCCCTTTTCCAATTTGACCGCTTGGCTGATTTGAGCATCGTTACCAAGCCTCACCGCGTGTCTACCTTCCGGTACAATGAGGATCATCCCGCCTTGTTTTTGCCCTGAGGCTACTAGTTCCACGGTCCCGTTCATCTTCCAGCTCGGGATAGCATCAGGGTTTTCGCCTAGTCCATCATCGGTGAAGCCTCCCGATGGTTCCGTCTCGAAATCACCATTGATTAATAAGCCTACATCAAGGGAGGGATTAGTAGATTTTAGAAATGTATCATCTAAATACCCAGAAAACAATAAATTATTAAAAAACTGGATATTTAATTTGAATAATCTAAAACAAGAGTTTCATTGTTTTCGACATAAAAAAGTGTAATATATATTCTAATGGGGCCCAGTCCAAACACAAGTCTAAAAGAAGAATATTAATATATCAACGAGTCGCTTTAATGTCAAAGATGCCATGACAGACCAAGTTAATGGGCCTACCAATTTTTGCGCGGCAAAACACGGCACTAGGATCCAATAATCACGATAATTTTACTTTTACGCGTTCCACTAAAGATTCTTACTTTATAGAAAAACTCTTCCTTTATTTGGGTAAGTTAATCTTTAAAAAAAAAGTTAATATTCAAAAAACTCAGTCTAACTTATTGATTTTCTTAATTAAGTTACTAATTTTTTTTCAATTATTTAAATTCTTAAAGTATGTTTGTATCACTCTACTTTATTTTTGACCAACCTAGTAAAACTCAACCAGTAAAACAAAATGTTATAAACTTAATCGTTAAAAAGAGAAAATATGATTGGTTTATTTCAATATTAATAAAGTGAAAAAAAATAAGCTTACTTGTTCACCGGACAAACAAGCCAAGTATACAACTTTAGATTAGATAAAAACTGTTTCGAAACTTAAACAATAAAAAAAAAGCTATTGACTGAATTGTGAAAAACAAAAAAGTTGACAGGAGTTTTTCTAATATTAACCTTTAAAGAAATAATTTTAAATTGTTTCCACACTTTATATGTCATGTCTAAATCCCCTTTGTAATTCATAAATTCAAAAACCACAAATTCTTGGATACAAGTTTAGGGTTATATATATGTAATTGATGATAGAATCTTTATATAATATAATTACAAAAATAACAACAAAAGACAAGTGATGGCTAAGGTTTTTGAGTGACCCAATAAGTGATGTGACTTTTCTCCTACAACATCTCATGCCCAAATCAATTTGTGTACCATCAACCAATGAAAAAGACAAGAACCTAAATACAGATTTATATAGACGAGGGTCAGGTTCAAATGGTAGACAAAGGCACAGGAGCCATGTTCCAGTATCTAATATGATATGTCTTGTCATTGTTCGTCTCAATTTTTATACCAAAACTATTACACTATAAACATGTAACAAAAATACAGGATAATTAGTTGCCGTTTGTTTTTTTAAGACATTAGATATGCGAAAATCTTTTTATGTCTTCAATTTGATTATTACATGTTAAAAATGTCTTCCTTTTGAAGACATAAGTGCTCAAAAAAGATCTTATTATAAAAAACAAACGACACCTTAGTCGCAACTAACAAAATAAAGAAAGAAAGGTCTTTGGGACTTCTGCAATGAACAGGCTGGCATATGTGGTTTGTCTTAATGTTTTTAAAGATTTGAGTGTTTATTACATCCATTGTTTACTCCAAAGAACACAATGTTACAGATTTTTAGTTCCATTGCTAGACTTGTGTGATGCTTAAATTGAAAAAGAAAAAAAAGAATGTTTGTTCATTTTTTAGAAGTTTGAAAAAAAAGGGTAGAAAGTGAGAAAGTATCAAAATTGGGGGTGGCATTGTGACACATTTAGATGAGCAAACAAACCATTCTCAAGGGAGGCAAATGTTATGGCCTGATGGGTCTTCATTCTAATAAATGTAGTTTGCTAAGAAATTCCAAGATGACTGAAATTGAAATTAATGGCATTACTACATAAAGCTCAAATATTAAATATCATGTCATAACTATCATGAGATACCTTCAACTACATTAATGCACTCTCTTCCTACAAAATATCAATTCTAACAGCTAAAAATGAACATACCAGGTCATACAAAATATCCAAATGTGCAATGGTTATATTAGGCATGTCAAAAGTGAACCTTTAACCTTTTGGACATGTCAAACTAAGTTATGAACTTAATGTTTTCATCTGCTTCGTTAACCCAATAGCGGATAACACTTGTTTTTTTCCCCTCATTTCAATATGTGTCCATCAAAATTTAAAGTTAAGGTTTTAAAACCAATAAATGCAAAACCTATATAAAGAATATACATAGGTAAGTATGTTAATGAAAAAGTAAGTAGGTTGGACATGTATAAGCAAGATACCTGATACCCTTTTGTATACATGGATGAAATACATGTTCAACATGTTAATTATATCTAGTTTTTACTGAAGCATCCCCATGCTTGGGGCAAAGTGATAGTTTAGGAGTAGGAGCAGTGGCGTCCTTAGGGTGGGCAGGAGGCTCGACTCACAGGGCCCCTAATTTCATAGTGTCTCACAGTCATAATAAAGATCTAAATTTAGACCAATAAAAATTTTATATGTTTGACATGTATACGTTGTGCATCGACGCATTAAAATGGAATTCATGTCAAATTCAATTTGATTTTTTTTAATTTCTCATTAAGCAGTTTTTTGTTATTTACGACCTCTACTTTACCTAATAAATTGAGTCTCAAAAGGACCATTTATTTAAAATATTTAAGGGACTATATTGTAATCACAAGGCCTCCGAAATCCATGAGACGGCCCTGAGTAGGAGTAGGTTAGTTTGCCGTCTAAAAAAACTTTAATTAACATATTTAACTTGCTATAATTTTGCAAGCAAGTCAAGTGACAATTTCAACTTGCATCTTATTTGTAGTCTTCATAAATCATATCATGAAATGGAGACCTAAATAATGCAAGAAACCAAAAGGGGAGCAAAAGAAGATAATTTTATAATATAAATTTAGTTTAGGGCAAAAAGAATGAAAAACCACTATCATGAGACTATGAGAGTTTAAAATGAACTTTTTTAATAGTCGGTTGCCAAAATTGGATAACCAATCAATAAATAAATAAAGTCATTTATAAAATTTAACGTGCACTCTGCTCAGCAATTCATGGTAGCACATATAACGTTCATCCGAATGTGTATTCTTAGGTTAGAACATAATTACATAAGCCATTGTAAGTAGTTTACTTATTACTAGTGTTTCTTAAATCTAAATGGCTTCAAGCCATGCTCATCCCACAGAACTTTGTATGCTTTAAAACAAGTTCCTATCAACTACAAATGCTTCATGATGGTGATTTTAGTGCCATCAGGCATTTTAGGTGTTTGCGACCGGAAGGAATTCACTTTAAACTTCAAACAGTTAAGGGGCTGCTTGCCGAGTGGGGCGGGGATCAACTGGGAGCCCCCCTTGCAGGACTAAAGGAAATGCCCCTTGCAGGAGGTAAGGGGCTGTATACCTTATAGCGGTCCCATTAACGATTAACCGGTAAGTAGGGGTTAGGAACTTGGGATCGCACCCCGAAACCTAAACGACAAGCATTGTTAAAATTTGAAAGGATATTAAAATTTGCATGTAGTGAACCTTAATTCTTAAGTTTTTGCTTTGTTGTTGAGTTTACTATCATTGTTAAGTTGTTAAGATCTATGTTGTTTACCTTAACAACAGTTACGATGTGACAATTATTGACTTAAATTTCCCTCCAAAAAATTAACTATTTTCCCCTCCAAATGACACTTTGTTTTGCGCCTAAAACGTTTGTGCTGATGTTGGGCATAAAGGTGATAAGAAAGTGTAAGTAACACTATCCAATTGGTTTATCCAATCTTGATTCTAATGATTCACTTGACCCTTCTCAAAATCCCCGACACTTGACAGACAAATTTTGTTCAATAACTCTTAACTAGGTCAAGGTCATTCAAAATTTCAAATAGTTTACTAAACAATTAAATTTTATACAATTTTGACCTCTAAAATTGCATTGTTGTTCCTTGTAGAATGATATTTTCCATAATTGACAAATTGTGTACATGTTCATCTTCTTTGCATCATAAACATGAAGTGTAAGTGATATTACTACAAATATCATGCATTTTAGGCGTTTAAATGTACAAAGTCTCTGCAATTTGAAGGAAAAAGAGTACTCCAGTCCGTTAGGACGAAAAGTTTTGTGAACAAAAGAGGTTTAAAGGTGCATTATGACTTGTACATTTTAGTACAACTGAATGTGCCCGATAACCGGATATCCGGGAGCTATGCCTATAAGCATTTCTACTGACAAAACTAATCCACAAGGACACACAGATTGGCAGGTTACTTCTGTCAAAAACTGAACGAAATCAACAACACACAAACACATTCTCTTCGAAATTTGTTCTCCAATTACGAAGCTCAAAATCTCTCGATTCTTACGCATTCAACGCACACACAATGTAAACAGATCTTAAATACCGTGAACAAAAACACTCACAACAGAAGATGAAAACAAAAACAGATCTTAAATGCGGTAAACAATAGCAGCGATATCAGAGATTAATCGAAACGAAAACAGATAGATTGGAGGAAGGATACGTACCATCTTCTGCAGCAAAAACAGCAAGCAAAAGAGAGAAGAGAAGGCAAAACAGTAACAACGATTTGGTTGTTGCTGAAATTGAAGCCATTTTCGTGTAAAAAAGAAAGGTTTCTCTCTCTAAAAAGTGTCTCTCTCTCTAGTAACAGAGGAGTGGGGATTATTTGGCTATGAAGCATCATGGCTTTATAAACAAGATTCCTGCAATTTGTTGGTGTCCTTGCCATTGCTTTTTAATTATTTTTTAGGATTTATGTTTATTTAGTATTAAATGTATTTTTTTTAAATCTGATTACAATATTTTTTGTTCAGTTTATATATATATATACTTTAACTTTCCCAAACATTATTATAAATAAAAATATTTAAATTATGCAGTTAATTCGTCATAATCTTATTATAAGCTAATAAATAATGAGTATAATCAAAATCTAATCTATCATAATGTACGGTTAATAGTCATGCAAAACCTTAGTCAGAATTGAGTCGAGCTCATAACAATCAATATAAGTCGGTCCATGTCTCGGTCCAATGACCCTGAACTTACTCTAAACGCTAATCCCATTAAGTTTTTCCATCTCGATTGATCGTGTCGATATTTGTTCATATTTTTAGCGGTATTGCTAATTGTAAACTTATCGTTGCAATTGTCATCCAAAACTGTCGGCTCATTCTGCAACTGGCACGCAGTCAGAATACTGGGTTCCTCCCACTGGTTGGGAGCTTACGGTAACAAAAATATACCTATTACACATTAATGCTCAGTTCATTATAAATTTTAAAATCATAATAAATTAAACATAACAAAACTTTTAAAGGAATGTTTAGTTTGTTAAAATCTAGGATAATTGAATGGGGAACGAATTCAAATTTAATTAATAGAGTTTATTATGAAAAAAATCAATATGTTTTCACGTTTTTTTGCGTTTTCGTTCTTCCATGTTATTTTTTTTTCATAAAAAATCTCAAGTTATTCTTTTCTTATTGGTTTAGTAAAATTTGGACACTAGAACCCGGTTTTTCAAGTTTTTAAAACTCGGTTCACAAATTATAACCGGGGTCTAATGTCCAAAATTTCACTAAATCAATAAGAAAAGAATAACTTGAGGTTTTTTATGGAAAAAAAATAACATAGAGAGACGAAAACGCAAAAAACATGATAACATGTTGGTTTTTTTAATAATAAACCCTAATTAATAACATATTTTTCTCGGGAAAAAAAAAAGTTTTTACCAAAACAATTCGATGAATCAAATACTAATGAGTTAGGTAGGAAAAAAAATCAGAATTTACTTCAATTCTCTAATATTAACAATACAGAGAGGATGCATATTTATTTAATGAAAGGGAATTATTTTCATTTTTTAAAAGGGAAAAAGTAAATTCCTTTTCTTTTTTCTTTTTTTTTTTTTTACTTTATAATTTGTTACAGAAAAAGATGGTTCCCACGGGCCACGGTCTTCTGGTGGTTGTTTCACACGTCCAATCAGAAAGTGTGCGGTGTGTCGTCTAGTCTCTTTTCTGGGGATTTTTTTAAACGTTTGATTATTTTTTATGTAATAATATTTTATTATTTTATCAAAATATATAACAAACTATTTTACACCATTATTCTCGATGTCATTTTAATTTATAATTAACCAGATAATTTTAACAAACTATTTTCACTAGGGTGACAATTTGAGCCCATTCAAGCAAATTAGTCAAACGGGTTGACGACCAAAAGTCATAATTTTTATTTAATTTTTAAATTTTTTTCAAAGAACAATTTTTTTATTACATTGTTTTATAAATTTTCATTTTAAAAAAAAGTTATGTTCTATCTTAATTTTTTACAATAGGTTCATTTAACTCTTCAACCCGTTTGGCCCGTTGGGTCAAGATTGCCCCCTTAATTTTCACCATGGTTTTAAAATCCATGTGACCACGTGTTACGAATAAAATTTATTTATGTAAAATATGTATGAGTAAAGTAAAAATGCATAACTATTTTTTATTTAAAATAATTTAAAAATATTATTATGTATCATAACTATTATTTTTTTCATTTCATAAATTGATATAAATAATAGCCTTTTTTAATGATATTTTTTAACTTTTATTTTTAATTTTATATATTTTAATTGCTATTGATATTTTAGTTTATATATAAATATAATATTTATATACTTTTTTACAAATTAATATTTATAGCTTAATAGAGTGTATTATATTTTTTTAAATAATAATTGTGTCTATCTTTTATTATTTATAGATTAAGAATTGAGTGTGTTTTTTTAATATAACAAATTAGATTTATATTTTATCTATATAATAATAATTTGTATTTATCTTTTCCGTTAAAATGTGAAGGTTACACGTAGTATTTGATGTTCTTCGTACACACACATACAGACTATAAAACATTTATCAAATAATCTATCTTTCGTGACTGACATGATCTTAAATCTTTATATTGTCACACACAATATATGATGCTTTTATTGAAAACCCATAATTTAAAATATATTGAACAAGTTGCAACTTACATTAAGTTAATTATGTCAAAACCAATTTGATTGTATATAAAGCTTTTTTTAATATTACAAATATTTACTATGAGTTTAATAATATATTATTAAATTAGTAATAGGTTTTATAAAATAAAAGATTAACATTGTAACTATTTGAAAATTGTAATTGACGGCCTTTAATTTGTTCGAAAAATTGTAGAGATACAATAAAAATAATGTGTTTAGGTAATCAAGCCAAAACTCTTATGAATACAAAATACTAATATACAGAATAATTTTTATGCCGCGAAAAATTATAAAGTTACGAAGAAATGTAACTTACAATATAAATCTTGACACTAAGATGACGTGAAGTTTTTTAAGAAACTAAAATTTAAATTTCATGGTCCAATTTTGAAAAAAAAAATTGCATTTTATAATCTTGTATTAACCTAAAAACATTGAATTTCATATTCTTTCTTGATAAAACTATAATTTTATATATTTTTTTCGATCTAAAAAATTAACCGATAGGACAATGGATTTAAAATCAAAACTTTCAAATGCATAAATAGTGCCAATCAAAAAAGGGTCATAATTCTAATTAGGGAATTACATGGGCCCTCTTATTTCCCAACAATAAAGTACCATCGGATTCGATTTATTTTGAGTTATTTTCTATTTTTCGGTAAAGTATAATGTTTTTGTATTTTATGATATGATATTATCAACTATTATTGCATAGTGAATTTCTTTAAGTTTTTTATTTTATTTTTAGGTTTATTATTAAAAAAATCAACATGTTTTCACGTTTTCGTCACTCCATGTTATTCTTTTCCATAAAAAACCTCAAGTTATTTTTTTTCTTATTGGTTTAGTGATATTTGGACACTGGAACCCGGTTTTTCAAGTTTTTAAAACCCGGTTCACAAATTATAACCGGTGTCTAATATCCAAAATTTCACTAAACCAATAAGAAAAGAATAAATTGAGGTTTTTTATGGAAAAAAATAACATGGAGGGACGAAAACGCAAAAAACGTGAAAACATGTTGGTTTTTTTCATAATAAACCCTTTATATTTTTGTAATTTTGATCGTAAATGCATTTATTTTTAATTTTGAATTCATAGTTTATTGGGCTTTCTTTAAAGTTTCAAATAATTGCTTCAATTATATAAAAACTTTTATGATATAACACAATGAAATAATAGTAACAATAAGCAATAAACTATTAATGGACTCAATGTCAATATTAAGGTAGTCAAGGACGAGCTACTCATGAATAGTCAGTTTCAATTATTAACCCTTTTTACATCAAACATCTTAAATATTTATATTTGTTCATGTCAACGTTACAAAAATTCAATCAATTGTTTTCATATTAATGAATATATAAATAATTGTTTAATATACGAAATAGATAAAATAAATCTAATTGTTAATAGAGACATCTTTATTAGTTGCATAAAAAATAGGATAATATAGAAAAAACTCAATAAACTTTTATTATTTTCACGATTAAGTCTCTAAAACTTTTTTTTTCGATTGTTTAAGTCCCTAAACTATTTTTGTATTATTCAAAAGTATATGTTTTTGACCGGCTACCGAATAAGTAGGTAAAACACAATCAATAAAACAAAAGGTTTAGGGACTTAATCACTAAAACATGTAAATGTAGTGGGTTTTTTTGAATAAGACAAAAATTAGTTAAGGACTTAAACAATCAAGAAAAAAGTTTAGGGACTTACTCACAAAATTAAGAAAAGTTTATGTTATTTTTCAATATTAACCCTAAAAAATAATACATAGGATTTTCATTTCATTAAAATGATAGCATTCAACGTTTCAAACAAATTTAAATTATCATATTATCAATATAAAATGGTATAACTGTAAATTGAATGATTAAATGAGAAACTAAAAACCGACTCAATCGAGCCAAGCAAAAGTTGTTCGTTAAAATCACGACTCGTTTGTAATCTTAGTTTAGATTTTCTAAAAGATGTCTGGAGTTATATTATTTCAAACTTTAATTATTTGAAGGAACTTAATATATTTAAAAGCGATATTTTAACATTTGAGTGGGATAAAAAAAAAAAGTACGGTCCTATATTTAGGAATTTTTGAGTATTAGGGATTAAATATTGTTTAGGATGCTTTGATAAGAGGAAGCAAGGCACAAAAGGAAACGCGTAAAGTAAAGAAAGTTATCCGGATTTGATGTTTCGGGAAGCGGGTCGCCGTGGTGGTGGGTCAAATAGCGGGGCCCGTTCGCCGTGTTTTGATAGCAGATGGTGATAAAATAGTACCCTCACTTTTATTGATCCATATATATATGATCATTGTATATTGTGTAGGGGCCGACCCGACCGTAATGTAGGGTTTCTTCTCTTTCTTTTTTTTTTTTTTTACCCGTAACCACCTACGGTCATAAATGCCTTGTTTGTTTTTTGTTAGAAGATTTTTGAACTTCTTATGTCTGCGAACTCGAAGACGCGGGAAGACGTTTTATATAAAAGTGCGTTTGTTTTTTTTGCGTCTTCCCGCGTCTGCGGACGTATTCCGGCGTCTGCGCACGTCTTCCCGCGTCTGCGGACGTCTGCAGACCTTTAGGCCACCTCTTCTGACCGCAGATTTCTACAACTAAGTTCGCAGACCGCAGACATCAACCTCATAAAAAACAAACAGCACCTAAGTCAACGCAACTCCTAGTGTTTGTGGGAAAAAATCTTTAAATTTAGATTTTTACTTTCTGTTACATAAAAAATTTGACTAAAATTTATTAAAATAATATATTTTTCAAAATAAATGATTGACATCCTGATGAACGGGTTACAATCTGCTGACCGACTTTTCATTTCTGATTAACATTCTTTCCAGTAAACTCACTCATCTATGTTTTATTATTTAAATTCACATTATTTGTTTATTTCTTTTTTTAAATCTGTGTTTTTTCAATCGTTTACAATCGATAATATCCTAATTTCGTGAGATTTTCAAGTTAAGGGTTTTTTGTGCAATGAAAAATTATTGGAGGTTTTAATCGCAAAACAGTCCAACTTAAGGATTTTTTTGCACAAATATCCCTATATTTTTTAGTAACTTGTATTAACATCATACATTAATATATAGAAAATAACAATAATAATTAGAGTTTATAAAATTTTGATCAATTAGTTATTAAAATAGTTAAGTTAAATTTTAATAGATTGAATTTGATTTGATTTGATTTAATTTAAATTAGATTGTTGCAAGTGACATGACAAATCGAAAAAACAACAACTGAAAAATTAAAGGAGAAGACGATAAATGACAGATTTTTTTACTCATTTATTAGTATTTATTTATAGACATGAAAAAAGTGTATGTGTCCATATAATTTCAAATATATATTATGATTGCAAGCTGAATTTGTCTTAATGTTATAATAGGCCTTTATGCTTATGATTACATGCTTAACTTTGAGTGGCTGTTTATATTCTAACGAAGGGTTAACTTTGACTGCCCAATGATTTTGAATTGTTTGACGTTAAAAAAAAGAGTAAATGACATTTTTGGTCCTTGTGGTTTGATGGTTTACCCGGATTCAGTCCTTTAACCATAATAAGGTCAAATTTCATCCCTATTTTGCTAATTTTGTGCCCTTTTAGTCCCTCGTCCGTTAAACTTAACGACACAACCGTTAAATTTGTAAGAATGACATTTTTACCCTTTTCATTGAGACGCTTTTAGTCCCTATGGAAAGATTGAACAATTATGTTCTTGGTAGAGATTGCACACGGTTAACTAACTGAGATTGCACACTGGTGGGGTGTTCAATTCGGTCCACATTCTTCTTCATATGAGCTGATCTGATCCTTCGTGATGGTGATGGATCTTTCTCGGGCAAGAAGAAAATCTGGTGGCAAACAGTATTTTGGATCACGCTATACATGCTATGGGTCTATCGAAAAAAAGTCGATCTTCGTTGGTGCAGATGTTGCCAGCTCCAGATTCATTCATCGTTCAATTGGAAACAAATATTGGGTTCTTACTGGTGGAAGTTGAAGATCGATTCTTGATCTGAAAGATTGCAACAGAAAGCAAAGGTGCAGGAGTCTAATTAGTTGGTGTTGGAGGGTGTCTGAGTTTTGAGTAATGAAGTTCGTTGTTGTCTTTTGTTTGCTGGTTGCTTTTATTCATGAGTCTTTGTGTTGCTTGGTTGATTGATGCTTAAATTTGTTCAGACTCATCGGAGTTCTTTGTTTTCGTTATTTCGTGTCTTTTCGGTTCCCTTTTTTTGATCTTTTGATTTTGTTATGCAGCTTGCATATCAAATCTCTTTTGTATTGATTCTGTTTCTTTAATAATATGTTCGCTTTCAAGAAAAAAAAAACTAAGAATGCTTTTGGTTCGTTGATGGGTTTGAAATAGGTATGACTAGAGTAAAATAGGAGAAAGAATAAAGAGGTATGAAGAAACCTATGAGTGTGGATGAGTTTGAGTTTTTGGTAATCATTTTCACATATCTTTCAAAAAGTTACGGTATCTGAAATGGTACAGGTTCCCATTCAAATGTATCAATACTGATATGGGTAATGTGGTGGTTCTTGGATTGCGACATAGCAAATTGGAAATACTATGTGAAAGGATCAAGGTACATACACTTCAGTTTAAGGAGACGTTTGGTTCGCAGATTTCCTGAGATTTCCTAGGATTTGCATTTGAAATTCTATTTGGTTCATAGATTTTAGTAAGGATTTAAAATCTCATGAATCTCACCATTCTTTGTTATTTAAAACTCAGCCTTCCCCTAGGGTTTAAATCCCAGTTACATTGCATTCTTCAGATCAACAAATTTTTTCTAAATGATAATGCAAATTCTTTGACAAAATCCTGATAAATGAAAATGTTGCATAATGCAAATCATTTGACAGAATGCAAATCCTAGGAAAAAAATCTACAAATTAAAACGTCCCCTTACTCTAATTCGATATGGAAGTACCTGACGTTATGATCCAACATTGTTTCTGTTTGTTTTTGTGTTTCCAGAGTCTAAAGAAGCTAAGGATTCTCGACGATAATGACTCGTCCTCGTTAACCAAGACTGGCAATTTTTACGGACTCGAGAATCTTGAGGAATTGAACTTTGCTTATTGCAAGAACTTAGAAGAGTTGCACAACTCAATCGGTTGCCTCGCCAAACTTGCCATCTTGGATTTACGTGGTTCGGTGGTTGCACACTGTTAACAAGTTTCCCTTGGGGAATGACAGGTAAGTTGCAATCTCTTCGAGAACTTAAACTCTGTGAATGTCCCAACGTCGGATTAGAACGTGATGAGGTTGTTCATCATTTCCTGTGCTCTCTAAAGGAATGTCGAATAACTACTCTACTGCTTGCTAGATGCAACGTATTGAAGATCCCATATGAGATCGGGAGCCTAAATTCGCTACGAGAATTGGATTTAAGTGGAAATAGATTTCATAGTCTTCCTGAGAGCCTTGGCCAACTCCATGAATTGAGGAAAATAGAGTTGTCACAATGTGCTAACATACGTTCGATTCCAAATCTTTCACCAAAAATAGCAGAAGTTGGAGCATGTGAATGTACAAGCCTGATCAACCTTCCTTCAAACATATTCGAGTTAAAGAAGCTAAGAAGACTATGGTTAAATGGTTGCTCCAAACTGAGCCTACACGATTTAAGCTCGAAAAATTGTACCGTGTCGCATCTACTGACTGAAAGTGAGAAGTTAGATGACATTACCGGAAACACGTATTCTAGTCTTCTGTACAGCTTCGACAACTTCTTGGATCATCTGGCTGAACAAGAATTAGTTATTCAAGATGTTAATGGATCCACAGAAACAAAATACCCATATCCAATAGAGCAATACATGTACTTGTAAATACATAAACAATACAAAACTGATGTAAAAAATAAACAATACAAAACCAATTGTGGACATGAATTCATCGAGTTAGTCCCAGACAAACATCGCAAGATCATCATCAAGATCATCCAGCATAAGATCAGCAGATCCATCAATGTCAAATATGTTGAATTTGTTTTGGCTCAAATCGTCATGGTTGTTCAGGGCAGCCAAGTCTTTAAAGATACCATCATCTTCGTTAGGGGAAGAAGTTATAGCTTTCTTCCCTTTGTGATCTTCTACCTCCTATATGAATACAAGAAGTTACAGCCAAACTGCATATAAAATCAAACAAATTACCTAAACTTGATGAAGATTACATACCTGAATGTTGTTTTCCAAAAGGATTAAAGCGACATCTTCATGGGTAAGCATAACATCATCATTAGCCAATGCATTAAAATGTCTTTCATTTTCAGATGTGATGGTAGATGAACCTGGTTCAGTTAAGGTCGTGTTGGTCACAGCTGACCCGCTTGCGTCAAAGTTCAGCGTTCTTGTAGAACCAAACAGACCAGCAACTGCAGATGATGTTACAGTAGATGGACCTGCTTCAGTTGAGGTCATGTTCGTTACAGCTGAACTGCTTACGTCAGGATTCACTATATTTATAGCCCCAGACAGATTAACCACCACTGAAGATTCGGGACAGCCAATGTCATCATTCCATTCTTTTTCATCAAACGGTGCACCGTACTGCGCGCCATTTTTTGGACCTGCACCACTTTTCTCGAAAAGTTTACAGAGCACATATGCCTCCTGAAATACACATCCCAAGTTTGTGACAAACAGACAAAGGTTCAAAAACTAATTTGAATGTACTGAAATGTTCACACTACAGGGTCTGTTTTCAATTTTCGTGTCTCAATTGATACGTGCCAGATTCTTGGATTATACATATATTTCTACCTTTTCAGCATCAAATAATGTGTCACACTGTTTGTCTGTTTGTTACTACACAAATAGTTATGCAAACTGGAAATATATGTACTGTAATAGGAATCTATGTAGGGTTATTTTAGAGAGGGTAAACTAGGAAAATGGTTAGGAGTTAGTTAGAGGAGAGAATAATAAATAAAGAGGAAATAGGTTAGTGGGTGTGGTGAATTATGTTGAAACAGATTTGGCTCTTAGCAATTAAGCTTTCATAGAGAAGAGTTTTCCCTAGAATCCTTCGGGATCATTTTCTGTTTTTAGTTCAATTTCCTTTGTTCATCTTCATTAATTCCATTGTTGTTTTTATTGAATTTCTCAATCTCTATCATACTGAAAGCATTGGATGTCAGAAAGAGTAATCTAGCAAAATTAACGATGCACTACCTGAACAACACCTGCATCAGCCAAATCCTTGTCTTCCATCCGATATTCATGCATTACCCAATTTGTTCTTTCCCCCTTTGGTGGATGACCCAGATGGAAAACCAAAGTCTTAATCATCGCCACGGTTTTTTCCTTGTATTTGACTGCTCTATCCTTCCCAGTGGCTTTCCAGTAACCAGCTTCAGTGGCACGGTTCATTCTAGACCCACTTGAATATTTTTTTGACTTCGAGCAGAAGAAGAACCACTCCAGATCTCCATTTCTTAAGTAGGACTTGTCTGATAAGATGGCATAGATGAACAATCAGCACAACCGTAATGCATTAATGGAAGGCCTAATTATAGGCCAATATTTCTTAGGTGTATAAAAGGTTGCTTTACTAAGTAATATAATGATAGAAACTAAAACACAATAACTAGAACAAGAAGCTAATAACAAGAACGATGCTGGAATTCGAAAGATTAAAAGAAAACAAATCAGTAAGGGAACCAAAGATGGTGAACCCTACTGCCCAAATTCAGAGGAGAGAAACTCTCTCTCTCTGCCCAAGCTAACAGCCGACTAACAAAACAATTAACACACACACTCTCTCTGCCTTCCTCTCTCTCTATATATATTAATCTAAAGTAGACGTAGCTAACTCAATGGGCCTGTTGCCAGGCCTGTTGGGCTGCTTATTATGAATATATCATATTCTCTATCATATAACAGTATAACACACATCATATTGTTGGATTGTATGTCCCTTTTGTAATGTTCCTTGCCGTAAATCATAACAGGAACTTTAGCACATAAAGGTATCTAAATTAAAGATGATAACATGTAGTTCTGCAACTGGTATTAAACATTGTTCTTTCTCCTCTTGGGTTAGCAGGAGCAGCCATTTATTATTAGCCCCAACAATGTAGTGACTTGTAGTCTATGCAAGAGAGAACACAAATTACTTAATACTTGTAGAAAACAGACCAAGAAAAACAGAAGAAAGTAGTCGATAAAAAATTGGTCTAGTTGCATAAATAGCAACTTACTTTCACCTCTACACCAATAAGAGTAAGTGTATTACGAAATTTTAATATAACAGTGCACTTTGTTTTGCTACCACTATTAGCAACACAATTCCCTACTTAACCAGAAATAGTAGCATTTTGCTAATATTACAAACACAATTAAAGTAAGATAACTTCCGTAGGACATAGCTATTATTGGTCCAAGGTGAAGTACATTGCTATTTCACGCAATTAGCCCTATAAAATATCATGGGGAAATTGTCAAAGCTTATGTTTGTAATTAAATTTTCTTCTGGTGTTATTTGCCAAGATAATTTGTAGATTACATCTAACATACTAAAACCTGGAAACTTGCACTTGAATTTGTCTATAATTACCTAATTCTATAGTCACACATAATGGATACTGAAGAAGACGAATAAAAGCAACAGACTTTCATGTTGATGAATATAATTACCTGGAAGATCCCATGGGCTGAAATCATATATATTAACCTCTGCAATAACTCCGGTTACAAGCTTTTTCCCCAATAACTTCTTCTTGAGGTAGTACATAACCAACTCAACATCAGTAGGATAGAAACGAAACCCAGGACAGAGCGATGATTTCCCCATGAAGAAGGAAAATCAAGTGTCCACCAATGAATATTTTACAGAAGAAAATGGTATGTTGTGTAACAACTAACAAGCAAGAAACAAATAGAAATACGTCGAATTGCAGAAAATGGAGACCCACGGCTTCCTAAGCGATCCCGGTTCATGAACCAGTGCAAAAGCACTTTTAACCACAGATGTGTGCACGAAGAGTCAAAAGACATTAGTTTTCCTGTACATTTTCAAAAAGGTAATCAAACTAAAATTCAAAAACAATGAAAACCCATCAAAAGACAAATAACAAAACAATTGGTACTAGTTATATACTACTTATCCTTACTACTAATATCCATTTCAATCACATTCAAGCTAACCAAAACTTGCATAAACCCCCCTAAATTAACATTTCAAAGTTCAACCGAAAAGAAAACAGAATATGCAAACTCAAAAACGGAACCAATCACAAATTATACTCAACCTACACCTTAACCATATTAATTTAGTAAGGTACTATATTTAACTTCAATACGTAAACGAAAATCGAATGAATTACAATGGTATCAGATAAACCCTAGATGTATGAGGTGTTCGTTATCAATAAACCCTAAAATTGTAAACGAATATGGAGGCAAGTAGAAGAAACACGATCGATAGAAGCATTAGATTGCACAATTAAAAAGATAATCAAAACAGAAGAGACGTACTGATGGCTTACTGGTAAGATAGATGGAAAATGGGAGGAAGGATGTAGCGTTGTGATTGTGAGAGAAGGAATCGTACGGGTCAAGGATATAAACAAGCGCTTAATGCATATACATAATAATAGGTCTGGTCTGTTTCTTATCACTTATTACCCCACTTAACACAACACAAAAGCCGCGTTTGTTTGCAACTAAGAGGGTCTGAAATTGATTTGAAATCTGAGTTTAAGATCTTAACTTAATTTGTATTATTTATTTAACTTCAGACCTAAGAGATTTCATCCTTTGAATTTCCCTCTGAAATTTAAGAGGAATTGAGTAGTCTGAATTGAAATTATGAGTCTCTTAATTTCAGATTCTAAGGCATCCTTATAATTTCAGACGTGTTCTTCAAACTTTAGATTTTTAACCTCTTAAAAAATAAATAACACCAAATTATTCCACTAATTCTTTCTCATAATGATAATACGACATACTTATTGACCAATACTATATATTATATAGGTATCAAGTGTTTTCTTTATTAGTTTTTATGATTAAATAAACCGAAAGATATAGTAAATATGTTTTTACTTTTTAATAGGATTTAATTGTTTATTATGAAAATAATTAACACGTTTTCATGGTTTCTACGTCTTCGTTCCTCAATGTTATATTTTTCCAAAAAAAAAAAATCTTCATGTTAAATATTTTTTTCTAGTTTTGTGAAATTTGACTATTATAGTACGGTTATAATTGGTAAATCGGGTTTTCTAAAACCTGAAAAATCAGATTTTGATAGTCAAATTTCATCAAACTAGGAAAATAATTAGTTTGAAAACTTTTCAAAAACAAAAAAATATTATGCAGGAACGAAAATGAAAAAAATATGATAACATATTGTTTTTTTCATAATAAACTCTTTTTAATAATAAATAAATTAGATATCTAATTAGCGATAAAGTCTGGAAATCGTAAAATTGGAAATTTCATGTTACAATACCATCATTACATTGTTCATGTATTGTTGCATACATTTTCTTTTTTAAAAAAGTCAAACAATTCTAAATATATACATATTTTTTAAATGAATAATTGTGCAAAAAATCCCAAACTTTTCGGTTTTTTGTGAATAAAACCCCAAACCATTTTTCGTTGCGTAGAAAACCCCTAACTAACTAAAAATTGATAAATCAGGGTTTTATCAATGGGTACCTGTTGAAACCGGTTATTAATCCTATGTGGACCGGTAAGTAACCTACGTGAAATAAATTTTAGTTGTTGAAACTGGTTGTTAAGTATTACACATTATTTAAACCCCCGTTGATAATTTTTTAATTGTAATTTTTGAACGGGATTACATCATCAACGGGGGGTTTATATGATGTGTAATACTTGGCAACCGGTTTCAACAATTAAAATTTATTCCACGTAGGTTATTTACCGGTCCATGTAGGATTAATAACCGGTTTCAACCGGTTACCCATTGATAAAACATCGATTTACTGATTTTTAATTAGTTCGGGGTTTCTATTCAACGAAAAATGGTTTGAGGTTTTAATCACAAAAAACTGACAAGTTTGAGATTTTTTCGCAATTATCCCTTAAAACTCAAGCGACAAAATAAATTTTGGATAGTTATAGAAATGGTTTAATATGAAAAAAAATCAACATGTTTTTCACGTTTTTGCGATTTAGTTTCTCCGTGTTATTTTTTACCAATAAAATCCTTAAGTAATATATTTGTTTGTGATTTTTGGAAATTTTCTTTATTTTTTTAAAAAAAATCCTCAAGTTTGTGGATTTTTCGAAGAAAAATAGTGAAAACATGTTGGTTTTTTGTGAAAAAGTCAGGATTGATTATGAAAAAAACAAAACTTTTTCAAAAACCGGATTGAAGCAATAACTTGAGGATTTTTTAAGGAAAAATAACACGAGAGACTAAATCACAAAAAAAATAAAACATGTTGGTTTTTTTCATATTAAACCTACAAACTGTCATTAGTTTTTTGGTGAAAAAATAAAATTAGAAAACCTTAAAATTTAAAATCCAAGATCAATAAGCATGATTTCCCGTATTCAAAAACCAAAATTGTTGGTTTAAGAAAAAAAATAATCGAATTGAACAATGGGTGAAAGTATAAAATAAGTAAAGTATCGTGGTGATTTTGAAATTTCACACCCATCACTTTTTCTCCTACAAATATACTTCTCTCTTGTTCATCTGCCGCTTGTGCCTGCTGAATCTGCTCTGAGAAAATAAGGCCTAGAAATCTTGACGCGAATATTTCTCCAATGGTAAGCCAGTAATCAGATCTAATTACTGTATTACAATGTACTCTTCTATTATTGATGATCTCAATTGACTTTCTTTCCGTTTCTCTTAATCATACCTGCATTTGTCATTCTCAATTACCGTCTGCTCCCAGTGGATATAAATCTGTGAACTGGAAGATTGATCTCACTAATTTACCAATCAGCAAGCTAGTTGTCCATTTTAAGCTTTTGACGATCTGTTATTGAAATAGCCCTTGGATTTTCGTGACCGGACAATAGTTGAGTTGTAGGGATTATAATATTAATGAGACTCAGGTCAGATCTGCACGAATGCAATCTTTCTTTTTTATAATAAGAGCTTAAATTTTGATTTTTTATGGTGAATAGGCCTTTTGAGACCATTAATCGAAATAGATTCAGTTACTGGCTCTTAATTTAGATGATGGCATTGATCTAAGCAACTTTGATATCTGCTTTTACTCAGGAAATGATTGAGGACATGCTTATTTCATTTGTCGGGGGTGGGGGGTTGGGTGTAGGAAAGTCTTTATCTGTTTATTGCAAAAGGTAGAGCTTTCATCTCTCTTATCCATCCCTGAAGCAAAAAAGGTGTGTGTGTGTGTGGGTTGAGGGGGGGGGGGGGGGTTGCCAATTTTGGACAATGGTATCTGATCATGTTATTCTAATCTTGAAGGTTGGAGTCACCATAATCACTCTGAGAGCACACATCAAAACACCTCTAATGAACCATTCTGGATGTTGAAAGGAGTGATTGCCATTCCAAAAAAAAAAAATCCCGAGTTACCAATTATGTATCATTATTTGCATTATAGCCATCTGATAAGACGATTTACACTTAATCTGGCCACCTCTGGGTAATAGGGACAGAAATAAAGTAGTTAATGCCTTTGGATATTTTTGAGAATTGCTCATAAAGCATCGATCTCTATCATATATGTGTATGTGCATATTTAATTAATATTGTGGAAATCTTTGTTCCGTTTCTGAGCAGGATCCCTCCTCTGGTGGAGGAGCTGATGAGGTCAAGTTGTTAGTTCGGTTATATTTATGCCTGATGCTTCTTGTGTGTAGGAGTCTTGCCCCTCTGTAAAGAACATCTTACTTTTGGATTCAGAAGGAAGTCGTGTAGCTGTGAAGTACTATACAGATGACTGGCCAACTAATAGTTCGAAAGAGGCATTTGAAAAGTCTGTGTTTACCAAGACTCAGAAGACAAATGCACGGACAGAAGGTATGCTTTAAAACCCTTTTCGTTGCCTCATCCACTCTCCCTTCTATAAGTTATTTTCCTGCAAATTACTAGTAGCTAAAGCTTATATTGCTGAATGTAGGTACAGCTTATGTTCTAAATCTGTTCTTTCATAATATTCATACAATTTAAGCAAGATTATAGCTGATTAGTCATGTGAAAAATATAAAAACTTGGCAATGTGATTCTGGTTTTATTATCTGGGTTATCAGTTAGCATATTTCTACTTTGGGTTAATTAAATCAAATACAAATATAACGTACTTCCAAAATAAACATTTAAAGCTAAAAGACTATGTTATTATTTTATCATTAGACAATCAACCCTGTTACCAAAGAAGGAAACAAGTTACAAAATATGAATGTCTATTTAAGGATTGGATCCCTTATTTGATTATATAAATTTATAACATTGACCCTTCAACTGATTTTGAATGTATAATTCTCAAAATAAAAATGACAGAAAGTAACATACAATTTGGTGCAATGAACCCAAAGATATATGAAGTGTTTTCTCTCTCATTCTTGACATAGCATATAATGTTTGGCTTGGACTAATGTGCAGCGGAGATAGCCATGTTTGAGAACAACATTGTCATCTACAAGTTTGCTCAAGATCTTCACTTCTTTGTTACTGGGGGTGATGATGAAAACGAGCTCATTATCTCCACGGTTCTTCAGGGTTTCTTTGATGCAGTTGGTCTTCTACTTAGGTAGTTTGCGATGGATTATCATGTCTGCTTATCCGTATATTTCATCAACTTATATGATGAAACATTAGTAATGATCCTCTAATAATTTTGTTTCCAGGGGCAATGTGGATAAAAAGGAGGCACTTGAGAATTTGGATCTCATTTTATTGTGCCTCGATGAAATTGTTGATGGCGGGTAAGCTACATCTTATCATCTTTATTAGATAATATATTTATTGCTACTCTCTGTATCATCAAAAGTTTAACTTCAACGAGTGATTATAAGTTATTAAATTACTACCTCACTTGGAGCAGATGTGTTCCATCCACAACCAAGTTTAGTTCACCTACTCACAAAGAGACCGTCAGCTTCCTAAATTTCAGCTCATGCGATTATTATATCCAAGGAAGAGGGGTTTGGATGTGCCCATTGGAAGTGATTGTGAATAAGAAATTCAGTTGTAAATTGTAATGATAATATAGGAGATAGTGTGTGAATTTGCATCTACCATTTGAAGTTGCATAAAATAATCAGTGTTTGGTAAATTTTGATTATAAACAAAAATTTTGAAATCGATGATAGAATCAATTTTGTTGCGGTTGGTCTTAAACGATCAAACATAATTATCCCCGAAATACTAAAAACTGATTGTCTGCAACTTGAGATCTCAACAATGAGACGATCAGATTGAATATGCATATTCACCCTAGTCCCCTACAATCCTAGTTGTCACGTCCTTTGATGAACACTGTGTGGCAACATGGGGTTCGTCAATGCATGTTTCTAGCCTATAGATACATAAATAAGGAAATATGATCTTCTAACATATGTCTACTATCCTTGCAGAATCATCCTGGAAACCGATGCGAATGTCATTGCAGGTAAGGTTGCCAGCCACAGTGTAGATTCTGGAGCTCCTCTCTCCGAGCAGGTATTATGCTTTCTACCACCCCAAAAAATGCAAAAGTTATCTAAAAATGTTGTGTTGAACGAAACCTGTTGTTTCCTTGATATCCAATTCTTCAACATTGCAATATTGTCTTTGCAGACAATAAGTCAAGCGTTGGCAACTGCACGGGAACATCTTACAAGATCTCTCCTCAAGTAATAAACTTTGAACAGAAACTTAGAAAACGTCGATCTTTTTTTTTTTAAATACTGGAAGAAAAAGGCTTTATTAAATAAAACAACAATCAAAGATTCTGACTTTAAATCTATTCTCTTAATTTCAGTGTATGATGATGATATGATGCTACAATTTGGAAACGGACCAGTTTCTTGATTCTTCTGCTGCCAAGGGGAACAATTTGGACATCAAATGGAAGGGGTTTTTTGAAAATTAGTCATGACATGGTTTCTTCAATTCTTGTTGTGTTTCTTATAGTCATCACTTCAAATGGATGCCATTAAAGTTGGTTTTTGCTTCTTTTTTTTAATTAGATCATATTACCGTTTGATGTATTTGAATATTCTTTTTCTTCCATGAATGCTGTCTATTTTGAATAGTGAGAAATGATGAACACAAATTTGTAACGGTACCCAATAATGTGCATATTTTGGTATATTTGTTCTTGTTTGTTTGAGGAATATTTTTGCAAGTAGGGTCTATACAAGAGTTGGTTTATGGCAATTACTGATATTATCACTAAATCATTTATAGAAACTGGAATTCGATTGGTAAAAACATGAAACATTTGGGTTAGCTGCAAAAAAAGTAGGGGGAAATACGAAATAAATAGATAAAGCTAGAGATGTCATCAAATGGTTGAATAGAAGTCGAATCTTATAAAACGGAGTATACTGTATACGTTTGTGACTTATACGAGAACCCTTTATTCTCAACCAAGAATTTCCTGAAGAAATTCAAGTCATATAAGATCAATCAACGGTTTTTTTTTTTTTTTTGAGAAATCTCCGAGTTATTTTGTAAGATACCAGAGATGAATTTATCATTCTTAAATTCTATGAGATGGGAATGGTTTAAATTTATGATTGTAAAAGAGAAGGTTGACTAGTTTCAACTAGAAATGAAGGTTTTTCTTTAGGTGCCTGATCTCACTGAAACCGGGAGTTGAAGAAGTTTGTAACATAAACATTCTTTCAAGGACAACATCACAAACAACCCTTCCATAGAGCTTTTTAACAGATCCAAACAGTGTCAACAGGGTTCGGCCACAAAGAGGCCTTGGCTGCAGCCTTCTTTCTTGCCATGCACAAACACAGCCAGATACTAACACCAGATAGACAGGTCACCATCAGAAAGCTATAAATTAATTAAGGATGAAGAGAAAATAACACCCAGGAAACAAGAACAAAAAAAAAAGTCAAACTAACGAGAATTAGCACGCACGCATGTCCCTACATCAAACTAACTGAACTGACACGATAAGACACGGGTAGAATACAACCTCTCAAGGCACAGGGCAGCGGCAACTAAAGCCAAGTACTCTTTTTTCGCAACATAATTCAATTATTTCAAACTTGAATTAATGCCACTTTCAAACTCATTACAAGACCCTGAAAAACCCGAGTCAGGTATGAGAAGCGATTAGTAGCTGTTTTGCCATAGTTGTTGCGACTGCTGCTGCGGTTTGGGTTGGCCTTGGGACCCACCGACGAGAGAACCATCCCTAGGATTCTGCTGTAGTTGATGCTCCTGTGTCTGGGAATGATAAAAGTTTGGGTAGTTAAGCGCTGCTCCACCGTAACTCTGTGAAGGTGGTGGCGGTTGCTGCTGCTGCTGCTGACCTTGCCTGAACCCACTTGGCTGCTGGGTTTGACCCTGGAAACCATAGTATGTGCTGGGCACAGCCGACATTGTTCTAGAACCAGCTCCATGAACCCACATTGCTGAGTTTTCGTTCTGAAAAAACATTACAGGAAAACAAATTAGAAACTGAAGTCATGAAAATCAGAGATCTCGGATATGACCTACAGAGAGAACAGATTTTAGACGTAGTTAGCAAAATGCAAATGAGGATACCTGCTGAAGAGAGAGCAGCTGACTGTTGTCTTTATAATGGGCATTTAATACATCATCATAACTTAGTGTGGATCCAGCAGGGCCCGCAGGTTGATTAACTTGATAGTTTCCAGGAATTGCTGTTGAATTGCCAAATGAGCCATAACCCGAAGGAACGGCTGCAGACTGAGGCAAACTGCTGACGGAAACACTGTTTTTGTATTGAGGGAGCATGGCTGCCAATTGTTGATGATAGGTGCTATTCCCAGCAAATGCTTGTTGAAAACCAGATGGCATGTATGTATAACTCTGAGGCAAGAACGGATAGCCAATCATGTTTGTAAAAGGTCCCAACGGTAGAGTCGGTTGAGAGTAGGGGTGCACAGCAAGGTGTTGCGGAAGAGCAGGTCCTGGAGGAATAGTGTTCCCGGGTGGAGTCTGTTGTGTTGGTTGAGAGGATGAGAAAACCCCCGTCTTCAAAGCCTGGATGGACAATATGTCAGATTGTGGTTTATGTAAAAGAACAATAAAAGCATAAACCTCTATGAAATGTAGTGTATAACATCGCAACGAGACCAAATAATATGTACCCTGAAACACCAAATTCCTGCTAAACTAATTATGTGCTAAACACTCGACAAGATTTCTAAATTTAAGTTGGCTGTATGAAATACCTAGGCTAATGTCTAAACATCATGACTATATGTACTAGATCATATTGTCCCACAAACGTAAAAGAAAATTGAATTTCTGCTTACGTATATAGATCTCAGAATGGAGACAGATGAAAATTAACTTCATCATCAAAAAGAAGATTTTAAGTTGCACGAAAATAGTTCTGTTGTTAGTAACCGAGCCCGAACAGCCGAGAGAGACAGAGCGAGAGAGAAAGAGAACCAGACCAAATCTGTTCCAGTGCCTCAGGTCCGGTTCTCAGTTCCAAATTTCAATATTTGGTTCCGGTTCAATCCCATTTTGGACCTTTTTCACACCTAGGCATACTGACAGCATTTTTCTTGGATGAAGTAAATGCGGCATCTAATGTTATATGATATAAGACTGTGTACAGAACAGAAAATCAAAGCGAAACCAAGTAACCGATGAATACAAAAATCAACTCATGCAAGCATATGTAAGGACAAGAAATTGTAAAGCTAGTAATAGATTAAACCTTTATATCAGAGGTGGAGCTAGTAGGGGGATCGTGGGTGTTTGGCCACCGCTATCAGCACAATTGCTTAGTTATTATTTTGGTCTAACAACCCTCATGTTATTATACTAGTAGGGCATGCAAATATCCTAGATAGATGGAGAATATACAACAAAAATTACAGCGAATACACCGACATATTATTAGTATTTTACAATGAATTTGGTCCACCCTTAAATAATAAATTTAGCTCCACCCCTGTTTTATATAATCATGGATATAAAAGTATAAATAGGATCTGATGCACCACAAGCATGCAGCCTGTAAACAACTGTATTCTGCATGTATTCCTCGATCTAACAATTACAACAATAGCGTCAGAAAAACGACTATTATATGCTCTTTAAGTTGAATATCATGCTTATTTCTTTCAACCAAAAGTGATTGGACCACTTATGTTAACCGCGATCCATATGATTTATGCCACATGTGTTTAAGTCCATGATCCTTTTTAACAAGAAATGACCATTTTCATGTACAAGTTACTTTAGTTCCATATATTAATCAACAAATTGAGATTCAAGATTTTTTATAACAGCTCACAAACTTACTATAACAATGATTTCCGTATCGGAGTCTGGATACT
This sequence comes from Centrapalus pauciflorus, assembly GCA_020465985.1. NCBI lineage: Eukaryota > Viridiplantae > Streptophyta > Magnoliopsida > Asterales > Asteraceae > Centrapalus > Centrapalus pauciflorus. The sequence continues at coordinate 2,140,470 of JAANYP010003258.1, read as the reverse complement.
TAAATTATATGTCATAGAATTTGTTGTGCCAATCTCAAACCAAAAACGAAAATCGAATATGAACTCAAATACAAAAATGAACAAGAATCATGATCTTCATTACCAAACTCAAGAACTCTCTACACAATGGGAGTTAGTGTCTACATGTTGAGTTGCACACATTAAAATCCCTAACGAGCTCTATGTATACTAATCAAACCAACAAAGAAACTCACTCTAAACTAACTAAGAAATTAATTGCACAACTAAACCTTCTAAAACACCTTATGTGATTCTTTGATTGATAACTATATTACTATAATCTCATTTAACCCAAAACACTTTATTTGATTCTTTGATTGATAACCACAATAATCTGCAAAAAAGAATGCTCTGCATATACTCATAATCCTAGACTCTTCAACTAACACAGAAACTTTGTAATAAATCAAATTTAAAAAAGAAAAAAAAGAACTAATAGATTCAGTGCAATACCTCTGCCATAGCATTTGTTGAACCGCTGATGGAAGATACAGAGCTACCATATTTAGAAGCTGTTGATTGACTAATAGGAAATGGTGAGTATGAAAGATCAGATTCTCTGGCAGGATGACCATTTGCTGCTAATAATGTGCTTGGTAATGAGTTTGTATACGCAGCCTGCTGCAAAATTACAAAAAGGAAAAAGACCAAAAGTGAACAATATTGAGCACAAAAAAATTTAATCATCAAGGATCTAATTGCTAAACAAACAACAAGCAGATGAGCTATCTTAATACAAAAGGCAGAATCACTAGCTTCATGAAATGTACAACAGTGTAAGACAACAGTCACTTTATGAACCTATAAAATATTGGATTTAGGAAGATAATAGTAACATGCTTTCCTCGCATATAATCACAATCCCATACGGCAATGAAGTTAATAAGATCATAAGAAGATGGCAATAGTAATTGCATGTTACCCTTGAAGGTCCATATACAAGACCAAAGCTTACTTCCGAGTGTAGTTGGTAAATTAAGGGTTGAATGCATACCATAACAACCAACTTTCACTATATCACGTGGCAATGCCCTTTTCTCTTTACCAATCAAAGGAAAGCATACATTTACAAGAAGTCACGTTTATAGCAATGTCTGACCTAAAGCTTGAAAAAAATGTACGGATATGAAGGTTGGTTGTCAATTTTTAATCCAAAACCATGTCGGTATAAACAATAAAAAGAGAAGTATGGTAGAAGTGTTGAAGTGTGTTGTTATAAATATTAAAAAATAAAGACATTGCTATAAACAGCAAAGAATGAAAGTAAGTTGCTATATTACGCATTTAACTCTAAATTATATACCGCGTGATGAAAATAAATCACAGAGAACCGTGAAAATCTCAAGAAATTCAAATTCTTCTAGATTTTATAGTTCCCACATATATAAACATGTAAAAACCAGTATATTCCTTCATATATTCAAGATGAAAGTGAGAGCATCAACTGATAAAAAATTGCTGAAGTAAATACAAAAGACGCACTAAGCAATGTATAGTGTAATTGTATATTAATATATTATTACCATCACACTCGAAAAAGGAGTTGCATTTTGCATCTGTGTAGGTGTCTGAGATTGAGGGAAAGAAGGGTTCAATAGTTGTGTGCTATCAAATGTATAACCAGGTCCAGGCGTCGACGAAGAAAAACTATATTGATTTCCATGTGTTGCCTCTGGATTTTCTTGCTTCAATGCCTCTGTTTGTGAAGCAGAAGGTAAATCATAACTCCCACTTGGCCCCATGCGGTGGACTTGGTTGTTCTCTGACGTTATAATGGACTCGTCACCATAATACTCAGAATTTCTGCAGATGGAATTGAGATCAGAATCAACAAGAACCCAAATAAAATAAAAAAAAGGAAAATGGTAACATCAGAAAAAGGCTCTACCTAGTTTCAGAAGGCCCAACAGATGAAGCATCTGCCTCAGCTGGTGTGTCTTCTATTTTGCTTATCAAGTTTCGAGACGCAAAAGAACCAGAAAAAGTGGTATTCATGTTAGCACCAAAGCTCCCAAAACTCAAGTGCGAGCAATCAACATTCTGGACTTGGAGGTGATCTGGAATTACAACCGAAGGGGCGTCCTCTTCAGGTTCCTCTAAATGTATCTCTTCCTGTATATTAAGTTGCTGCATGTTTGCACTCACAGAAGACGCCAAGGCATCACCTTCTTCATCTAAACAAATGAAAGATAATTGAAGAAGCATCAGGTACATTCCAATAAGATAAAAGTAATTAAAATATCACTCCAATCCTTCTATGATATATATTTATACATGTTCCAGGATTACCTTCAAATTTTCAAAATCAGTCCCGACTATAAACCACGTGTGACCAAATAGGCGTATAAAAAGATGCATGACCAACCCATGTGATAGGATACATGAGTAGTGTAAATCCATATAGTTACTAGAAGGCAAAAGCTCGAATGAACTTAATGAATTTTTTGAATGACCAATAGGACATAAAAAAACATAAGTATTTATATAGGCATGTATAGACATTCAGACAGATAAATAGATAAATGAAAAGTTGATTAAAACATGGAACATACCTTCCTTGTGCTCAAAAGCATGATCTTCAGAATGGAAAGAATCCATGTTTTTATACAAGTTATTATCATAGAGAGGTGCACTGCCAGATGTATCCTCCTGCATTTTTCTACTAGAAACAGAAGCAGACACAGCATGGTTAGCAGTCTGATCTTCAAAAACGGATTCGTCTTCTGCCTGAGTGTCATCCGTCTGAGAACCCATGTATTGATTGCTTCTTTCATACTCAGACTCTACACGTGGCTCTAATATAGATTGCACACCAACAGCTTGTGGCTGCTCAATAGACGGCCAATCGTCATCAGGAGAAACATAATGGTCAGCAGCACTATCATATTCTGGATGTATCTCTGGAGCTTTCGAAGCATAGTCTTCCAAAGAATGCTGCTCGTAATGTGACGAGGGAGGCTGCATATTGCCACTGTAACTGATACTTTGAGATGGGACCGGAGTGCTATATGTTTTGGATTGTGGTCGACCCATTTTCACAATGTCAGCCATGGATTTTTGACCAGGCACACCCAACCAAGCAGATTGATATCCAGAGGATGGCTGCTGTGAGACTGTTCCAACAGCATCAGCTGCACTGAATGCTGGTGCTTTATTTTCAAATCCAACAGAACCACTGCAGTAGCAAGACATAATTAATGAACAAATAAGTGAAAAGAAAAGTCATTCACGTACTCAAAAAACAAATAACATGCAAGAGTTCCTTTGTTTGGGTTAAGAATACACATTCACTATTTAGTTTGTGAAGTATTATATCAACTTAATTTCTGGTTTTGGAACCAATAGTTCAGAAAGAGGTGACAATTTCAACCCACCTACATGAAGCATGAAGATGGGTCAATTCAGGTTACATTTTATCGGTAACAGACAACAAGTAAATAAAGAAAAACAAGTAGCTAAAAATAAATGTTATAGGGTCAATGTCACCAAAAGTGTATTAAAAGTTCATAATCTCATAAATGATAAATTATTTTATTCTCTTAAAAATTGAATTATTGTTGTATAACATAATATAGTTTTGTCTTTTGTAAACAAGTTCAATACATTAGATATTAGTAAATTTTCACCAAAGACGGGAAAAAAGTGTTAACATGTCAACCCAACCAATCTTGATGGGATTAAAAAACCATTTATGACCCATTATACGAGCCGTTGACCTTCGCATTTGGCCACTTTGCCACCTCTAATTCAGATAAACTAACCAGGATGACAATCACAAAGGATGACTATTTGAACATCATAAGGCAAAACCTACTTATAAATGACAGCATTGGAAAATAATGATATAATATAGAATATTGAAATAATGCATTAAGCTCACAATTAAGGTGCATACTCTCTGCCCCTGGAAACCATACAATCATACATATTGTGTGCAAGCAGAAATTCAATTATACCTTGGAATTCGTTAATGTACACTTGGTAACTGCTAGCATAATGAGACACGTAGAGTTTTTTATGTAACGTTGTTACCTCAAAATTGGCGGATTCCGATTTGCGTTAGCTGCTGCAATTCCATAAGATGGGGCAGATGAACCCATGTAAGAACTTGCCCCATTTTCCCTCTTTGGTTTACTATGTAAACCGCCCGATTCTAGAAAATATGCATTGAATAATAATTTATTATTGCATCAAATAATCAGTTCTGTATGGAACAAAAATATTATAGACTTCTCTCCAAAAGTACAACTTGTATACCAGATGAGCTAAACTGAGATGAACCACTGCGTCCAGCATAACGATCTGCGCCACTTCTGGCACCACGATTTGAAGTGCTACTGCCACCACGAGGTCTGGATTCTGTTGTCTCTTTAAACTGAACACAGATAAAAGAAGAAATGAGCTACTCACACAAGCAATTTGATAACATGTGGAACCTTGTAGAACCTATGAAAAAATAGAAACAATGGACGAGAAAACAGCCCAGCTGATGGTAAATGTATAAATTCTCAACGTATAGAATGCTAGAAATAATAAATCATATACACCATGAGTACATTACAAATCTTTACAAACAGGTAACAAAAAATTCCAATTTGATCATCAGTTTGCTTTGATATGCTGGTTGGAGTAGCACACGGAGGTTTGTTCAAAGCAAGCGGTTAAAACAGGAAGAAATTGCAAACCCAATAACCCTAAAACTAATGATCAAGAGATCGAGAAGTAAGAAACCAATTTGTTCTATTGAAAATTGAATACTGAAAGAATAAAACAAATAAACCTGTCTATAAATAGACCTGGAAACTAAAAAAACCTAGATAGACTCTAATACGTATTCCTTACTAACATAATCGATAAACTCTAATTTAAAATAAACTTAACTTAAAAATAATAAAGTAGATAAACATTATCAGATATGTTTCCTTTTTCCAGATTTTGTCATTGTCCTTGTTGCTCACGTTCTACATCATTCTCCCCTGCTTGAAAAGGACTCAACCACTAGTTCGCATTAAGATACAACAGTTCATCAGGAAAACGGTATGCATGAAGATCTGAGATGTTGAATGTGCCAGAGATGGACAGATCTGGCGGGAGATCAATGACATAAGCTATATCATTGACTTTTTTCAAAACTAGACATGGTCCAATCTTTTTCTTTTTTAGCTCATTGTAGGTGCCAACATGGAACCATTCTTTTCGTAGATGAACCATGACTAGATCACCTTCCTAAAATTTCTTTACCCTCCGATGTTTATCCTTATCCTCCTTATATTTTGCATTAGAAGCTTCGAGTTTCAACCGGACCTCGGCATGAATGGCATCAACCTTTTCTGCCAAGTTTTTTGCAGCAAAGATATACCAAGAAAGCTTCGGTAATGGCACCAAATCAAGAATGTGATTCGGGGGGTTTTGGTAAACAACAGAGAAAGGGATTTTTCCCGTAGATCGATTGATCATGCTACAGCAGGAGCAAGGAACAGATCCCACTGTTTTGGGCGATCCAGTCATAGGCACCTAATGATGTTTACCATCGCTTTGTTGGCGACCTCCGTTTGTCCATCTGTTTGAGGGTGGAAAGAACTACTATACTGTAGATTGGTCTAAAAAAAGTCTCCATAAAGTACGCCAGAAGTGGGGCAGAAATTTTGTGTCCCTATTAGAAGTGATAGTTTTTGGAACACCATGTAGTCGCACAATTTCTCGAAAAAAACGCCTGCAATATGAGTTGCATCCGATGTCTTTTTTCAAGAGAGAAAATGTGCCATTTTTGAAAACCGGTCACTACCACAAATATGGAATCTAAGGCTCGTTGTGTTCGTGGTAACTCAAGTACGAAGTCCATGGAAATATCTTCCCACGGAGCGTTAGAAACCGAAAGAGGAGTATACAAGCCTGTATTTGGGACTGTCCTTTATTACTTTGACACACAAAACACTTCTTGACAATCTTATGAACATCCCTGTTGAGTTGTGGCCAATGATAGCGTTCCTCAACTAAAGCGATAGTCTTGCTCACCCAGAATGTCCGCCAAGTCCTCCTCCATGTAGTTCAGTAATTAGGTGCTCACGAAGCGATCCTCAGGGTATGCATAAACGATTCTTAAAGGATAAAAACTCGTCTTGCATACAATAGAGTCCGCTTGGAACCCCATTGTTACTTTGCTACTTCTGCAAAGTCATCATCTGAGGCATAACTTTCCTTTAAACGGTCGAATCTGATCACCTCAGACCCCATGGTTATGAGCAAGGTCACTCGCCTACTTAAGGCATCAGCTACTTTATTCTAAACACCGGCCTTATGCTTGATCACGAAAGTAAATTACTGCAAGTATTCCATCCAACGAGAATGCATTCAATTTAATGTCTTTTGGCTATGAAAGTACTTCAATGCTTGATGATCGGTTTGAAGCAAAAATTCTTGGTGGAAAAGATATTGCTGTCAATGCTTGATAGCACGTACGATAGCATATAATTCAAGTTTGTAAGTGGTCCATTTTCTTTGTGCATCACTGAGCTTCTCGCTAAAGAAAGCCACTGCTCCTCCTTGAGATAATACCGCACTGATGCCGATGAACAGTTGTATCCTAATGCGAACTCGTGGTCGAGTCCTTTTCAAGCAGGCGCTTAGAACAGAAAGAAATTGCAAATGCAATAACCCTAAAACTAATGATCAGGAGATCGATAGGTAAGAAACCAATTTGTTCTATTGAAATTGAATACTGAATGAATAAAACAAATGAACCTGGCTCTATAGATAGACCTGGAAACTAAAGAAACCTAGATAGACTTTCGACTCTAATACGCATTCCTTAATAACATAATAGATGAACTCTAATTTAAAATAAAGTTAACTTAAAATAATAAAGTAGATAAACATTATCAGATATGTTTCCTTTTTCCAGATTTTGATCCTATCATTATCCTTGTTGCTCACGTTCTTCATCACTGGTGTACAGAAAATTAACTACAATGCAAATTCTAAAGAGATAATGCAAAATATTGATGTGTGGAAGAGGCATCTGAAACTGACAATATGCCAAATACGAAGTTTAAGAAGACAGCAAACACAGTAAACATCAATTCCTTTTCTATCATAAGGCAGTATAAATGCATGGAAAAAAGTAAGGCCGATAAAATGAAATTCAGTTATAGATAAAGGTGGAACCACATAAGTTCCACGCCTCATCCAACTCCACACACCTCCTTTTTCTTTTCTCGCTTGCTCTTCACCTCGTGAAAAGGATCTATAAATTGAAAGAAGAAACTTCATATTAGGACTGATGTTAAAATAACATATACCATAAGTTCTTAATCAATAAACAGCAGCAGAAACAACTGCTAACGTATACATTTGTTTCAGCAACAATTACGTAACTGCATCTGAAAACATACAGGAACACAACAGTATATTCGTAATTCCCTCCCCAACCTAATGGAGTTACCCGTGACCCGTGATGGCTAAATACCTTTTTTTATAAACACTTAACATGTTTCACAGTCAAACAAAATCTTTCTGTCCCTTTCAGAGTGGTTCGGAAAATAATACTGATGGTACGGTATGTACAAATACATCCTACTGAAAACTTGTGTCTTAAGCTATAAAGATAACACAAATCAGGAAACTGTAAACCAGACAAAACTTATTTAATTGTTTTTACACAACAATAGTAGCCATTTCTTTATCGGACCCCAATAAAACCACAAAAGAACAGTTATTTGAAACTGGATTTGGAACACAGGAAACAAAAACCAACCACAAATTATAACTTAACCACTAAAAGAATCAACAATGCTTCAAATCTCAATGATCAACACATAATATAAAGAAGACAACCCAAATTTATATTAAAAAAAAACATAACTTTTTATCATACCTTCACTCACATAAACAGTTCTAATTTCTTTCAAGTAACATCTTCAATTTATTGTACTAACGCACCCCTAATCCCACATAAGCAACAACTATTTGCAGGTGCTGTTAAAAAAAAAAAAACTATTTTGCAGGTATGGCAAGGGAAAGTGCTTGGAATTTACGAAGACAAATATCTATTATCAAATCTCTGCAAATTATCATCATACCAAACATAACAAAATATAAAAATAGTTTATTTTTCACCTTGAGAGAGGAGGCGATTAACGGCTTCGTTAGGGTCCATATTACAATCTTTAAGCGCAGAGTAGATCTCAGCTTCTGATACTCCGTTTACAATCTCCTTAAGACTCTGTACCATCTTCCTAGACGCCGCCGGTATTCCTTGTACTCCTCCACCATTACCTCCGCCGCCGCCTCTGCTACCCATAGTTCTTTTCAGATCTAAACTCGACGGAGCCGCCGCCTCTACTACCAGCGATTTCAGTTTCGACTTGGTAAGAAAATCTGTAAATCCGTTCGTCTCGCACACAGTTACACGCAGTTCGAAGGAGAGTGATGGATTCCGCCGCGACCAGAAAAAGAGATATAAGAAGCTTTCGAAAACCCTCCTCTCGCCCACTCCTCCCTTTCTTTTGTAACCTTTTATTTACACCATTTTGGGTAATTATAATTATCAATATATTTAAAATAAAACCAACAAACTCATAAATTAATTTTTGGGTGAGCATGGATGGTTGGGTTCAGTTTTTGGTTTAAAAAAATGTCCAAAACCTAACTCAAATTAAAAATTTTAGTTTTGAAATGGAGGAACTGTTTAGTTTTGGTTTTCCAGTTTGGATTATCGGTTTTCCATGTTACACCCGTGGGTTTTTTGGTTTTTAGATTAAACCCGAAAAATCTTGGACCTTTTTTTATTTTACTAAAGTTGAGTTTTTCTTTACTAAACTAATGATATTCTTTTCTAAAATTAAACACTATTTGATACATCGTTAAAATATAATTGCTTACGTTTTGATTTTTAATCGACTTGTGTTTTAGTTTGATAATTTGATTTACCAAAATTGAAAATTGATTATTAGTTTAGTTATGTTGATATTTTAATTTATTAAACTTACAACTTAAGCTTTAAATTAATATTTTAGTAAGTTCACCATGTAAAAATATAATAAGAATGCTTATATCAATTAATTAACATGCACTACATCACATATAATTAAAATTAAGCATAACTATTAATCATATCAATTAATTAGCATGTTAACATCATAAATATCATTTATATATGTAAAGTACAAAATGATTTCATGTAAATATAAAAAATAAGCTTTGTAATGTATGAAATAACATCAAATGTGAGTGAAAGTAAAAATAACTCAATAATATATAAAATCTTAAAAAATTTAATTTAGTTTTAAAAACCAGTTTGGTTCGGCTTTTTTCGGTTTGGTTTTGAGAGGGAATCTGAACCCAAACCGTTTACTCCGGTTTTTTCGGTTTCGGTTTTCAATTTTTACGGTTTGGTTTTCCTGGATTTTTTGGTTTTGCGATTCGTGTTTTGCACACCTCTAGAATTCATATGAACCACTTCACCAACTCAGGTAAGCAACTGACTTACTTTATTATTTATATATAATATATAATTTTTATTATTCTATATTAACTTTTGATATATTATATTTTTATAAGAAATTCAATATATCATTATGATAGTATTGTTTCTATATACATTCTGATATAAATTTTGTTATCATCGATATATTTTCATTAAGCAGACAGGTATGTAGCTGACTTATATTTTTATTTTATATATAATATATGACTGTTTTATGTTTCTATTATAATTTTTGATATACTAAATTTTATAAAATTTAGAATATATCATCATGATCACATTATTTTGATCTAGATTCTAATATCATATTTATTTTATTTCCAACTATTTTTAAAGTGATAAAATTTTTATTGTTTAATTGGTTGATCGATCATACTCTTTTTATTTATAAACTCAGACCAAAGTAGTGATGATCACGATCCGTAGTTAAAGTTTTTTTTATATAACATATAACATAATAATTTTTTTCTTTAATGTATTTTGACTTATAAACTTTACTTAAACATATTATTATGATCATATTGTTATTATTAACATATATTTTTACAAATACTTGTGATATCTAAAAAAGTTATATAACATAACTGTTTTTAAAAGGTATATTTACTTCAATATATTAATGACAAAAAACAAATCATCTTACACATTTATTATTTTTAAAGATAATTATTTTTATTTTATTTCATTATATTTATTTCATCTTTTTATTTTGTAAAAGTAAATAAGTTATAAACAAAACAAGATAATAAATATTGAAATTTTATATGAATATGGTATTTTTGTAAGTTGCAATTATTTCAGTATTATATAATTGTCATAAGGATGAATTTTATATTTCATGACTGTTGTTGATTGGGAATTATGATTTTGTTGAAAAAAACATAAGGATGTCATAAGTTTGAGAGGTACATTCGTTATTGAGTTTCATTAAATATTATATTGTTAAGGGATGAGTTTTTGTTGATTATTTGTTATGATCTTAGGCTTAAGGGCTGCTAAAATCGCTGGTATTATATTGTGTGTGATATGCATGATCAGATGTTAGTTTCATTGGCCTAGTTTTTGTGGTGATATTGGAGTAATCTGAAGGAAAATAAATTGTTGTTTGTTTTGATTCCATGAAATTGTCATATTTACAAAAGAAATATGAAAATTTATCATCACCCTCATAAAAAAAAAAGGTGAAAATGAGGATGCTTTTAATGGTGTCAAAGGTGTAGGCAACAAATTTGCACTTTTGGTACCTTGTTATAAAAATGATTGCAAGGCTTTTAAAAGGAAGGAATAACCTTAGTAATTGGTTCTTGAATGATCTCAGTAATGGGTTCACATGCAAAATTCATTGTTTCTTCCATGTTTATGGTTAATATATGTACAAATGCATACAATAGATGCTTTGTCATGATGTGCCACACGACACACTATCTTTGTATTCATGTCGAGTGTTGAGAACACGTTATGCTGTAAGGCTTTTGAATTTTTATTTTGGGTTAATTATTAAAAAACAGTGACAACTTTTTGATTTTTTTCATTTATAGCAACATTATTTATTTTTTATCAATAATAACATCAACTTTGTATTTTCATATGGTAACATCAACTTTTGTATGTTGTACCCTTAATAGCATTAACTTTTGTATTCTTTTTATCATTTATAGCAACAACTTTTTTAAGTTTTGCTATAAATGATAAAAATGTAAAAGTTGATGTTATTATTGAATAAAAAATAAATAATGTTACTACAAATACTAAAAATGCATAAAGTTGTTTTAATTTTTAGCAATTAGTCTTTTTTTTAATGTTTATGTTTATAATATATGATATCACAAACTAAAATTTAATAAAGTAAATTAACTAGCGTAATACCCTTACATTGCTTGGGATTTAAGTATTTGATCTTTAAGGTTTTTTTGACAAGCATAATTTTCCATATCTGTCTAATAAGGATAGTTATGTTCGGATGTTGCGACAAATGTAAAATCATTTTTTTAAAGATAAACTAACTCTTAACTTATAAGAATAAATTAATGATAAAAGTTTAAAGTTAGAAAGTAAAAGAGACACTACACTATAAAATTTAACTAACAAAAAATTAAATCTACATGTACTATTAAAAGAGTAACTATACTCATTTCTGGTGAAGACACGTGTCGTCACTATGAATCGACACCTGACATTTATAGATTTTAAAAATAATAAAGAAATTTAAATCAATTTTTATCCAAATCTAATATAATCCACTTTTAAATTCAAATAAAATCAAATCAAACAAAATCTAATACTCTACTAACTTATTAATTAAATGTATCCAAATATAACATAATCCACTTTTAAATTCAAATCAAATCAAATCCAACACAATCTAATAATCTACTAACCTATTAATTATAAGATAATATAATAAAAGTTTAAAAAAATATATAAGAAAATAATTACTATATATTTAGAAATATACAAAATTAATAGGTCATAATAAATAATAATATCATCTTATATACTTTTGTTTAAAAAATAATACTTATATCTTTATCTTTTTATTTATTATATTTTAAAATTATCCGCGTAATACGCGGGTAATAAACTATAATGTATTATATTACTCGTAAAGAAGAAAGAATGTGTCTTTGTAGGTTAATTCGAGACATTGTATCAAAATGACATAAATAACGACCAGTTAAACCATACTCTTTTTTTTATTTCATGCAAAAGGTGCAAATATTTAAAACCCATTTCTAACCACCAAAAGTGGTAACAGCTCTTGGCTAGGGGTGAGCGACGGGTACCATTTCCCGAACCCAAACCGGTACCGGTACCGACCGATACCGAATTAATATATTCGGTTCGGTATTCAGTTTTTAAATTACCTAAAATTCGGTATTCGGTACTTTCGGTTCGGTATTCGGTTATTAAATTAGCTAAAATTCGGTATTCGGAACCGAACCGGGACCATATAAAATTATACGGTTCGGTATTCGGTTCTTCCAAAACTAAGAATTCGGTTTCGGTATTTTCGGGATCGGTACCGGTTCGGTTCGGTACGATACCGAGCTCACCCCTACTCTTGGCTTTCTTTTCATCTAGACTAAAAAACCTCATTTTTAATTTATCGTAGTAAAGTTCGGTCCTAAAAATGACCGATCCGGGATGACTCGGTCATTGATGTAAAAGTTTTGAGTCCATTAAAGTTTAGTTAGTCATAACTAGTTGTCTTATTTAACCTTGAGTCCGGTCCTTTTTAGGTCTATTTTTTAAAAAAAAAATGTAAATTTAACATATTATATTTATATTATAAATTGGATAATTTCATATATATTATTGTAAACTTTAAATATTACGCATATATCATTGCGAACTTTCTTATTACATACATATCCTTCTCAAATGACTATTTTAAATTTAATTACATCATTTTAAAAAATAAAAAATATCATTTCTTAATTAATTAATTATTGAATTAAATTAAAAAATAATGTTTCTTTATTTTTTTAATTTATTTGTGTTGGGATTTAAGATGGTAGTTTAGGTATTTAAAATTTTTTTTAAATGATAAAATAATGGAAAAATTACCAAGAAAATGTAATATAAAATTAAAAAATTACCAACAGGGGTAATGTAAAAAAAATTTTAAACCAATAAAAATAACATAAAATTCAAATTTGACAAAAAAATGGTATTGATAACAAATTAAGAAGGTAAATTTTTAATTTTATGCTCCTTTTCTGGTAAGAGAATAATATTTGATTATTTTTCTTGGCCTAAAATTTGAATTTCATGTTCTTTTTTGGTCAAAATAAAATTTTATATTACCTTTCTTTGCAAAAAAAAAATTACAATAACTTTATTGTTAAATTTTGTATTTTATATTACCATTCTTGGTAATTTTTTCTAGAATAATTGATATAAAAAATGATAAAATAAAATAAAATACTCATTTGGATATATATACATATATGTGTGTGTGATTTAAATGTTTAGAAGAATATATATAATAAGAATGATTACAAGAATACATGCGTAAGGTAATTCTTCCAAAAATAATAAAAGTATATATTTTGGGCTTGACCGGAGCTTTGCCTCTTTAACGCAAGCAACCGACCTCTGTGAATCCTGATAATCCTGCCTCATCGTTGTTTGATTTTTGTCGCCAGTTTCCTGCATCAAGGTTCAGGGCTTCCTTTCGAGGGCGTACCAATGAATCGCAATTGAGATATTTTCTCACCTCCTGTTACAATCGACTTCAACTAGGGTTTCTTTCTATTCAAGTATCTGATGATCATAATTTGCTACCTACCTGCTCCAACATCATGGAATTTTTTCATTTACTTCAGGTGAGTATCATTTTCCAATCATGCTATTCACAATCAACCATGGATTATCGAGTCATCGAAAACCAACAATTTTAGAACAATGATAATTTCTCTCATCACAGTAACATTCTACATTTCCTTTATGAATTTCGGTCATATTTGCTTTATTGGAGGTTTTATATTCAATTATTGATGCTATACCCATTTTGTTTATCGTCTTTTTTTCAACGACGAACTAAGGGGTTAATGAGCTGTATTCCACATAATATGCAGTCTGATCGAACTTGACAAATGGATCCAAGTAGTTGGAGCTTGACAAATGGATCCAAGTAGTTGTAAGTGCATCATTTTTTGGTATATTATTAGAGTTACTATGTATGAATTATACATGTGTGTTCACATGTGTTGGTACATACAGATTATTATCAATGTTGTAAAAGTCGCTAGCCGGACTAGGGACTTATCGGCCTAGGCTTGAATTAATCGGATTGAAATTTTTTATATGTAAATTTTAGAATTATATATATAACATATATGTAAGTAGTCACATATAAATATAATTATTTATGACACCTAAAAATATGTTTATCAAGACAACCATAATGTTAAAGAAAACATCAAATAGACATATTTCAAAGTTCAAACATAGAATTTTGGCCCATTAATGTTATAATTAGATTGAAGAAACCAACTTACCAACCAAGATTCAAGACTACTACTAAGTACTGATCAAAACAAAGATTCTCATTTGGTTTTTGTTTGACTTCACATGTTTATTTGCGCAATATGTTCATGGCAACCCTGAACCGTGTTTGTTTATGAAGATGGTCATAGGGATCATGCTTCAAGCATTGTAATCACCGGCACCCTGGTATAATTAAATGACAATAATAACTTAATTCTCGTCCCATAAACCTTGGATTGGAATATTTTTATAGCAGTTATAAGTTTTTTTTATACATATTTGATCTCTAGTACTATTGATATTATTACTGTCATAAGATAGACAATATTATCATTCTACTTTTTATGATCAATGATGCCATATTTTTCAGATTGGCTTGAAATTGTACAAACTCAAATACTCAATATAGCTATTTATTTTATTTTGAAAGGCAAATAATTACCAGGAGTTGGAACTTAGAAGCCTATAGAATAAAACTCAGGATCTCTTTTGAAGAATCCACATCGTCAATAGCTCAGTAAGTTATATGTCTTGATGCAACTTTGCATCTTTATATTGCACATGTTTCCATGACCACCAAAACTGTTTCAACTTAATCGAAAAACTCGGCTATAATCTTTCCACAACAAGTATTATAAAGAAAACACATCTACATCTAAATTGCATGTTAGTTCTGAACGTTTGATATTGTTATTGGATCAGTTTTGTAAGTTGAGTAACTACAAGTAACAACGGCTAAATTTTTATAAAATAATCGTACTTAGTTTGAGTAACTATAAAATGCTGCAGCAAACCATTAGTTTAGATAACTTTCAAATGCTGCAGCAAACCATAAGTTCTTTGTTCGAACACCATATGCTATATTGGTTTCTATTGGGATGCATGTAGCCTTGGCAAAATCCATTCCATCCAATTAGGATGGTTATTCGTTAAAATAGATGCATGTTGCATGTATCGTGTTTGTAATGGGAAGTTGGTTGCGTTTATCAAACATATATAAATAGAGGTGGAATTGTTCTACTTGACATACACAGTTTTTTTGAAGTTACATATCTGTATTCTCCTTCTAGGCTTCTACTTATATCTTAGTGCTGCACTTGTCATGAGATTATGCTAGCTTTTATTGGACGTGCCTTCATCTTTGATGCACTTATGAGGAAGTTCCGGTTGTACAATCTTTAATCTGTCCAAATCCTTCACCACCTCTATCATGCCTGGTCTTTTCTTTGCATTTCGTTTCATGCATCTCTTAGCAAGCTTAGCAACAACAAGAATGTCGTCGGTCCAAGCTTCCTGCACAACTTGCTTATCCACAATTTCCAACACGCGGTTGTGTTTCATCAAATACCGGAATTGTGGAACCATGCCTTGATCATCAGAATCACTTGAAGAAACAGATTTTCTTCTCGTTAAGAGTTCAGTAAGGACCACACCAAAGGCATACACATCACTCTTTGCGGTAAATTGCCCAGATTGAAAGTATTCAGGATCCAAGTATCCAAATGTGCCTTCAATTTGTGTGGTTAGATGGGTTCTGTTAAGAGCTACTGATCTTGAAAGCCCGAAATCAGATACCACTGCTTTGTAATTCTCATCAAACAAGATGTTGAGGGGTTTTATGTCCCTGTGAAATATTGTTGTGGATGCATATGAATGCAAATAGGCTAGTGCTCCTGCAACTTCCCTTGCAATTCGTATACGATCTTTCCATGAAAATTTGGAAACCTCTGCTCCGTCATGAAGATGTTGCGAGAGGGTGCCATTAGATAAGTACTCATACACCAATATCGGGACTTCATACTCTAAACAACAACCTAATAGCTTCACTATATTCCTGTGGTTTATCTGTGCAAGTATGAGAAGCTCGTTAACAAATTGTTCGACCTGATCTTCATCTATTGCATTTGACTTCTTTATGGCTACAATGGTTCCATCCCTCAACAACCCTTTGTACACTGTACCCTGTCCTCCCTTCCCTAGGAACCGCTTTCGACTAAAACCATCTGTCGCCTTCTCCATCTCTTCTGCGACATGAATTTTTATTTTTATTACACAAGATTTGTTAGCAGAGATCTTTTGCTTCAATAGATTTCCACCATTTCTTATAAAGAACTTCTGTTTGATCATATTTATCTTAATTCTGGCATGCTTTGTGAAAGCCGAATATCCAATAGCGCAAAAAGCTGAAAATCCTATCAGAATAGCAATAATTCCTGCAATTGAAAATGAACTTAGCCATATATGCATGATCACATATATTCACGGGGCGTTTGGTTCATGGAATGGATTTTGATGGAATTGGAATCTAAGTTTAGTGTATTTGAACAATTGAAAATCAAAGATAACAAAGTGAGATTTAGTTAGATTTCATCATAATCCATAATTAAAGGAATTCAACATTCCCTCACATCTTTAATTCCTTAAAAAGAGAGCTTTCAATGGAATGTTTTATGAAAATCAAGTTGTTCATTTTTGTAAACCAATGCTTTAACCACTAAAATTGAAATCCAATTCCATAATCCATTCCGTGAACCAAACGCCCCCTGAAGGTAGATCAAGAATCATTTACCTGACACAGGTTGCTTACGTCTATGGAGCGAAATACACTCATAGCTCCCAGGTGTATTGACACATTGCTCACCCAATCTACAAGGACGACTGTCTTGTTTCTGGCATTCGTTAATATCTTTTTCGAGGATCCAAACAACATAAACAAAGTTAATTAGTTAATTATAATACATCAACATGTTCCAATACTTTTCTGTAGAATTTTTTTAACATCATAAACAACCTGAAGCATGTGAGCATGTATGATTATGAGATTTAGCAAGTTGTTTGCTGTATTTGTAACTTACCTTTGCATCCATTTGGCAGATAAGGGTTCCCTTTGTAACCTTCCATGCAACGGCAGTTATATCCATGGCCCTTGGTGGTGTCGGTGCAGTAAGTATTCTGGCCACATAAACCGTCTCCTCTTATCTTAGCTTGGTGGCATGTACCCTGACCGACAACCCAATTTATGACCA
This sequence comes from Centrapalus pauciflorus, assembly GCA_020465985.1. NCBI lineage: Eukaryota > Viridiplantae > Streptophyta > Magnoliopsida > Asterales > Asteraceae > Centrapalus > Centrapalus pauciflorus. The sequence continues at coordinate 2,122,947 of JAANYP010003258.1, read as the reverse complement.
CAGGAATGTTGTGGAACCATGTTGGAACAGGACCTGGTAGATATGGATAATGGTCCTTTTCAACGATGAAAGCACCAACACATTCCGAAATGGCTGTCCTGTTTTCGAGTTGAACCATGTATTCTGTGGTTTCCACCGGGATACTCGTTTGGCAACAACCGTTGATGCCAACACATTTTGAAAACGGCATGAATTTAAATGAAGAACAGAAAGAGTAGCATCCAACAGATTCTTTCAAAGGCCAGGCAACCATATGAAAAGTAGCCATAGCAAAGATGTGGCATCCTGCTGCCACGAAAACATTTCGCTCATGCGAAAAGCTGAACTGATCGTCCAGTTGAATTGTTTTACCGACCCAAGTGTTCTTGAAATCTTTACAAGTCACAGCTGGCTTACCCAATACGCGTACCGATTCCATGGATATTTCTAAAATAGGAAATTCGTTATTATGTGCGAACCGAAGAGGAGCAGTACTAGCATCCTCTGATGATTCTTCACACAAGACCTCAAATGATCTGTGCAGGTAACAACCCGTCCCGATACCAAATGGGAACGGAACAGTGACCTTACCACATCTCTCCTGGCAACCTTGCTTAGCTAACGAAGCTGCTCGTGTGACGTTAATATTTGTTGGAATCGACGTCAACGTTACCATCATAAGCATGAATAATTTCATCATGTGTGTTTCAGTGTGCAATGTTATAGTAACATAAACCCATATACAAACACTTGAATATAATCAATTGTATATATTTGGCCAAGAAAAGATTCTCATTCGGATGGTGTATAGGTTGAGGCTAACATATTTATTGTGTGATATATACAAGGCAGACAACCTCGTTTGTTTATGAAAATGATCATAGGGATTATGCTCCAAGCATTGTAAGTATCTACACCTTAGAATTAATGATCATAGGGACTTGTAAAAATGATATCGGTTACAAGTTAAAAATGATAGAATTAATGAGAGTTGGATACATGGGGAACTTATCAGGAAAAAAAATGTAAATGTAAGGGTGACTGAATTGAAAAAAATTTGTACTTTCAGGATTTTTTTAATTTTAATTTTCCCTTTTAATTAATTAGTATTAGTATAAATTGATATTCTTATCCCTTAATCCTTGGATTTGGATTTTTGTTGTATACATCTTCAATCTCTATTATAAATCCATGGATAGCATCCTTTTTTTCGTAAGATAGACAATATTAATAATCATTCTACAATCTACATGTTTTCTTGAATTCTTTATCAAAATCATACCAATTTATGTCATTTTCGTCGGATTCGCTTGAAATGATTCGAATCAAATGCCCGATAGGGATGATGTGATGATTTAATGGTTAATATCGTTTTTAACGACAAATTTTTTATGCAGGTGTTTAAAATCAGGGGTGGTTTGTTTTTACTATATCTTATAAAGACCGGTGTTTCTTTTCTTGACATAACAAGTAAAAGTATTTGAGCACGCTCGATCTGGGGTTTGACGTACTCTCTTGGATCTCTAATAGGCCTCCTCCATGGCTTCATCTAAGGGTGGCAATTTGAGCTCATTCAAGCAAATGAGTCAAACGGGTTGACGACCAAAAGTCATAAATTTTACATAATTTTGAAATTTTTTTCAAAGAACAATTTTTTTAATATACCGTTTTATAAATTTTCATTTTTAAAAAAAATTTATGTTCTATCTTAATTTTTTACAATGGGTCCATTTAACTTATCGGCCCGTTGGGTCAAGATTGCCACCCTTAGCTTCATCCAACGAAGAAGCGGACCTGTATCCGTTTAGAGAGCACGAAGTCTTGAAAGTTTCATAAAACATAGGTGGCCGGAATCGTTGTATTGGTTTTTGAAGTTGCTAGATGTGCATTCATCTATGATGAACTTCCAGATGTATAATGATTTTAATTTGTCCAAATCCTTCACCACCTCGATCATGTTTGGTATGGATGGATTATGAAAGGTGGAGAAGTAGGGAATATAATATCCTAAATGAGCTAAATCATTTCTTTTAAATTTGTATCCAAACATGATAATGAAGGATTTCTAAATCCAAATCCTAAATGAGTTGTTTAAATCCTTCAAACCAAACGCCACATAAGATTAATGAACAATTTGATCGTTATGATTATAATATATACATATGTTATAGCCGAAAAAAGCTTCTTATTCGGGCTCGTGTTTATCTTTACATTTACATAAAATAATATATCGTAATTAGTTTGAGTAATTAACTATCAAATGCTACCAAAAGGCTTATAGCCCAGCGGTATGGGTTTGAGTCCTGTTATGGACAAAAGTGTAGGTATAGGAGTAAGATCAGATGAGTGTGTGTTTTGCTGTACAATCAAATGCTGCAGGCCGCAGCAAACCATCGGTTCAAATGTGAGAAACTTCTTTGTTCGTACACCACATATACGATATCGTTTCTATATTTTTCTCATTTTACTTCAATTTTAGCGTTGTACTCGTCTATGATGCACTTTTGATGAACTTCGCTTTGTACGATCTTTAATTTGTCCAAATGTTTAACCACCTCTATCATGTTTGGTCTTTTTTTCGCGTTCGTTTTCATGCATCGCTTAGCAAGCCTAGCAACGACAAGAACATCATCCGTCGAAGCTTCCTGCACGACTTGCTTGTCCACAATCTCAAACACACGATTCAGTTTCATCAAATCCCGGAATCGTGGAATCATGCCTTGATCATCAGAATCACTCGAAGAAACAGATTTTCGTCTCGTTAAGAGTTCAGTAAGGACCACACCAAAGGCGTAAACATCACTCTTTGCGGTGAATTGACCCGATTGAAAGTATTCAGGATCCAAGTATCCAAACGTGCCTTCAATTCGTGTCGTTAGATGGGTTCTGTTAAGAGCTACTGATCTTGAAAGCCCGAAATCAGATACCACTGCTTTGTAATTCTCATCAAACAAGATGTTGAGCGGTTTTATGTCCCTGTGAAATATCGTCGTGGATGCATAAGAATGCAAATAAGCTAGCGCTCCCGCGACTTCCCTTGCGATTCGTATACGATCTTTCCATGAAAACTTTGAAACTTCGGCTCCGTCGTGAAGATGTTGCGAGAGAGTGCCATTAGATAAATACTCATACACCAATATCGGGACTTCGTATTCTAAACAACAACCTAGTAGCTTTACGATATTCCTGTGGTTTATCTGCGCAAGGATGAGAAGCTCGTTAACAAATCGTTCAGCTTGATCTTCATCTATCGCATTCGACTTCTTTATCGCTACAACGGTTCCATCTCTCAACAACCCTTTGTACACCGTACCTTGTCCTCCCTGTCCCAGAAACCGTTTTCGACTAAAACCATCTGTCGCCTTCTCGATCTCTTCTGCAGCATGAATTTTTATCTTTATCACACAAGATTTGTTAGCAGAGATCTTTTGCTTCAACAGGTTTCCACCGTTTCTTCGAAAAAACTTCTGCTTGATCGAATCTAGTTTCTTGCTTTGGGCATGTTTTTTTAAGGCTAGATATCCGATGGCGCTTACAGCCATCGCTCCAGTCACGAGTGCGATAATACCTGGATTTGGAGTCGAATTTAGTTAGCTTTCCATATCTGTTTACGGCTATCTGTAAACGATCACAATGGTATATCGATCGAGGGACATTTACCCGATACAATTTTCTTGTATGGATGTAGCGAAATACAGTCATAGCTCCCAAGTGTATTCACACATTGCTCACCCCTTTTACAAGGAGGGTTGCTTAGGCATTCATTAATATCTATTTTGAAGATCCAAACAACGTTAGAACAAGGGTTAAGGTCACACAATACCAACGTACGTTTTTAAATGTATCGATATGGTATATGAACTTTTTTCATACCCATATTGGTATATGTACTTTAGTTTTCTATTCTAATATGATATATTTCTACAGAGTCCAATTTTTCATACAAATAGAGCCCGGTTTTTCAACCGGACTCTATAATAACATATTGGAATGAAAAACTAAAGTACATGTATCATATCGATATATTTGAAAAAGTATGTTGGTATTGGAAAAGAGTTAGTTAATTAGAATGCATTTACAGCCAAATATCATGCTATATGAACTTATTTTATACCCATATTGGTATATGTACTTTAGTATTCTATTCTAATATGATATATCTCTACATAGAATCCAATTTTCATACAAACAGAGCCCGGTTTTTTCAACCGGACTCTATATAGAAATATATCATATTGGAATGAAAAACTATAGTAAATGTTCATGTATCATATCGATACATTTGAAAAAAATACGTTGGTACTGAGAAAGAGTTAGTTAATTAGAATGCATTTACAGCCTAACAAATGATCGATATCGTATCATGCGCGTACCGAACCGTTTTAAGTTACCTTTGCATCCGCTTGGAAGATACGGGTTCCCTTCGTAACCTTTTACGCAACGACAGTTATATCCATATCTCGAGCTGTCGATACAATAACTATTCCGGCCACATAAACTGTCTCCTGTTTCATGAGGGCATGTACTGATACTTACAACCCAATTTAAGATCACCGGAATGTTATATATCGGTTCGGTACTAATACGCCTGTTCAAGGATGGCGGCGGACGGTAGTCCTTTTCAGCAATGAATGCACCGGCACATGATGAAACGGCGTCGCTTACGTTGTTGATACGAACTCTGTAAGAACTGGTTTCCGACGGGATATTATGTTGGCAACAACCATTGAAGCCCATACAAGGTTTAGATTCGAAAACGGTTCGTAGAACACAGAGAGTCGAGCATCCGACTTGTTTACCACTGAAGATATCAAACTCTTCGAAAGTAGCGGCGAACATACATCCAACAGCCATGTACACGTTTCGATCATGCGAATACGTGAAATGTCTTCCGACTTTAACTATTTTAGCATTCGATGATCCGTTTCCGTTCCCTGCAGCATCGATACATGCATCAGGTGCGTTATCGATCACACGTACTGACTCCGACTCCATGGAGATTTCTAAAATGGGAAATTTGTTATCGTGCACGAAGCGTAAAGTAGATGATTCAGTGCACGAGACTTCGAACGATTCGTGAAGGTAACAACCTGTCCCGATGCCAAACGGATACGGAACAGTTACGTTACCACATCTTTCTTGGCATCCTGACTTAGCTAACGAAGAAGCTCGTGTCACGATTGTTGGAAGCAACATCGAGGCTGTTACGTATGCCGTCACAAACACTAACACTTTCGTCATTGTGATTCCGAATGTATGTGTTTGATTTTCGATCCGTACGATGGATCAAAAGTATATAAATACTGATCGAGGGATATATATATATAGAGGCAGGTTCAATGGAAAACCAACATGCATCGGAAAACTTTGGAAAACCACCATGCACCACCACAAATGCATCACAATTCCCGCGTGATGCATCAAATTCCCCCGCTTGATGCACCAAATTCTCGCGTGATGCACCAAATTCCCGCGTGATGCATCGACTTTCTGCGTGTTGCATCACCTGATCCCATGGCTATAAAGTGGTTCCCGGGTTTTCCGATGCATATGGGTTTTCCATTGAACCTACCCCTATATATATATATGATCGATAAACTTGAAACACAAATGAATGTATATATTTCAAGAAATGATTCTTATTTCGGCTGAAGTTAAGCCTCATATGCCTGTCTTTTGTGATGTGTTGTAACTTATTTGTAAGCAAAATTGTTTGTTTATTTCATGAGTAATTGTGATCATCGACACCGGGCCTGCTATAAAAAGAAACAATATAACGACCGACCCGGAAAATTTTTTTATACCACTGATCTTTTATAATTTTTATAGGTGTTGGTTTAAGAATTATCAAATTATAATTGAAAGAATAAACGAACAAAAGTATGTCTATATTCGTTTAACTATAGCTGATTATTAAACAAACACGAACATAAACGAATATAAGATAAACTGTTTGTGTTTGTTCATTAATGAATTAGTCTTATCTAGTTATAATTAGTAAACCGGGTTTTTAAAAACTGAAAAATCGGGTTTTAATATTTAAATTTCACTAATCAAAAAGGAAAAGTTAACTTGAAGACTTTTATGTAAAAAAATAAAATGGAGAGACGAAAACGCAAATGTTTTTTTCCACAATGAATCCAAATTCTTTCCCAAAATGTAAACACCTGAATAAAAGTAAACATGACTTATACTTTTGGTGCACAATGAAATGAATTATATTTTGATTTTTTTAAAGTAAATTCCATTTTATTTATAATTTCTAAGTTGGGAATAACATGGTCCCAAGAATCAAATCTTTCTGTGTGTATCTCCTTTTTATTAAAGAGTACCATGAAACAGTAAAAAAAGACAGAGTTCAAAAAAGCAAAGTAAAATGCTCCAAAACCTTTTAGAACATATATATGTTGCAAGGCTCGACTTCCTCTATTCTATATAACAATCTTATGTTTTCTTTCGTTGGGAAAATGGTCTCAAAGGTTTCTGAAAGCCTAACCAATGAAAAAAATAATAAAGAAATTTGAACACAAAAATATACGTGAAAAACTTCAAAACTCAATAAAAACCATGAACCTTCAGAGAGAAAATTTTACTGTATAATAAATTTTCTAATCACAGATAAATTTCTCAAATCATCCTCAATTACACCCACACTCTCTAAAGATTTGACTCACACATTTGACATTTTAACTTTCTAGAGATAGAAATAAATCAAATACTTAAGATACATTTGATTGAAACACTTTAAAACTAAAACCTTGAACTCGTTTTATAGACATACAAACGAATTCTCCTCTCACCTTTCTATTAAGGTGGAATTAAACAATCTTTTATATTAGCCAAAACTTAATTTTCTTAATTCATATAAATAAATAATATTACACACACACTCACTCACATCATTTTGAATGTACGTTGCAGTGAATTATAAGGCGGTGTTTGGTTCGTGTGATGAAATTCGATAGAATTGAAATTTAAATTTAGTTTGTTTACCGTTTTTGATATATTGTAAAGATTTAAATTTTATGTATTTCCCATCAAAATTCATTATTTATAGGAATTTGACATTCATTCCAACTTATATATGAATTAAATTCCAACTTATACATGAATTAGATTCAGACTTATATCTCTAACAAATACTAAAAATCATCTTCTACATTAACCATCAACCAAATCAATAACTAAAATTTAAATTTCAATACCTTTGAATTTCATTTCGTGAACCAAACGTCACGTAAAGGTTAAGTTAATTAGTTATAGTAACACAAGGTAATGTCGTTTTAAATTAGAATGACACTTTAATGATTTTATTTAAAAGAAACAAATTAAAATGTTTTTTCGTCTATCATTTTTAAGTACTTAATTTATGTTTTTATAATCGGGACTTGAATGCGAATCCAAAATTCAAATCCCAACATTGTTTTGTGTTATGAGGATACCTATTTGGGCACCTCTTCTTGCTTGTAGCTCCCAACTACCCAATGCCCATTTCTCAAGTTTTCTCATATTCCATCCCCTCTTTCATCAAGAAGAAACCTTTGATTCTTCCAATCAATTATACATATACATATACATATATACCCATTCAAGCTATCAAAGATGCCTCCTTTACATCTACAAATTTGCTAATCTTCTTCATTCAAACCCAAAATAAATTAGCTAGCAAGAAAAAAGAAAAAAAACATCATATTACATTCTATTAGTCCTCCCCAAAAACGTGTTTTTTTTGCCGAAAATCTACTAATACTAGTAATTTTCGGATAGATATGGGTCTTGGAGTTGTTTGGTATTCATTGCTCGTTCTACTTTCACTTCTTCTCAGTCCAGGTGACGACGCTTATTTGGTTCTTTTTTGTACTTTGAACTTTTAAGATCCACAGGATAGAAGAAATCTTTTACTTAATGCATGGTGTTAAGTTGAGAGAATTGGGTTATTTATGTTCTTTTTAATATAGATGGTGTTTGAGTTGGTATTTTCAAAACCAACTTTTAGAAACACTTGCATGCATGTTATATGTTAGCATGTTGCATACATGATCTTTGTTCAAAGTTAAAACCCTATGCATCGATTCGATTCCAACATGTGATTGATTATCTATACGTACGTTTTGGTCTTTATGATTGTTTAAATCCTTCGATGTCTATGAGTCTATCTGTAACAAAGTCAACCCGGTTGGTATTTCAATATATATTTCCTAAAAACAAAAAACCCCATCACTTACCACACATTGAATCATGGTCGTCTCATGGATTTTAGAGACACTGTACACATCACACATGCCTACGATATAGGCCCTTAATTACAAAAAAATTTAAATAGTAGATTACTCCTCTTCCGACTGAGTTTTAATATATAAATTAGATATCCTAAATGACAAATTTTATGTGTTTGTATATTCAATGAGACTTCTAAAATGGTATATAATACGCTTAAACGAAATAATGATTAATGAAAAATTAATATTCAAAGTACTTTGTTTGATACTCCGATCATTTTTACGATTGTGAGGCTTTACAAAATCGGAGGCCCTGTACGGTCGACGGGCCTGCATTGAACCATACTTGATGATTGTGATATGGTAATTGTTAAAAGGGTATTTTCGACATTCGAATATTTGATTAACGACCCAACATTTTACATTTGTTTAATGTTTATGCTACTAATATTATTATATTATTCAGAAAGCAAAGAATAATAAAAATGATCTTTGTTGTTTTTCTTCAGATTCAAGCTTTGCTGAGAGACCTCCAACGAAAGCAATATTGCCTAACAAAGGGAGACACCTTCAGCAAGACCAAATATTCTCATCTCCTGCAACTTTCAACACTCAACTAGATGACGACATTCCCATCGTTCAACCGACAACTCCGACAGGAACTCCAAACACCGATACACCGACCCCGTTCCCTCCAACCACCGGAAACCCCACTAGTCTACCACCACCATCAGGCTTTCAACCAAACAACCCTTCCCCATTCCCAACTGGCCCATCAGGACCAATGACCCCATCTGTCCCAACTGGTCCACAAGGCCCAATGAACCCGTCTGGTCCACCAACCGGCCCATCGGGTCCATCATCATCGGGTGGATCATGGTGTGTTGCAAGCTCGTCGGCTTCTGAGACTGCTCTTCAGGTAGCTCTTGATTACGCTTGTGGCTATGGAGGAGCAGACTGCTCGGAGATTCAACCAGGTGCTAGTTGTTACAACCCAAACACCGTTCGGGATCACGCTTCATATGCTTTCAATGCATACTATCAAAAGAATCCTGCTCCAACAAGCTGCTCTTTTGGAGGAGTTGCACAAATTACCAACACAGATCCAAGTAAGAGTCGATAAACCACGATGTCAAACTCCGTTTTCTTAGGGGGCGTTTGGTTCACAGATTTTTTTCTCTGGGATTTGCATTTTGTCAAAAGATTTGCATTATGCAGCATTTGCATTTGTCAGGATTTTGTCAAAGAATTTGCATTATCTATAGAAAAAAATTGCTAATCTGAAAAAAGCAAGGTAACTGAGATTTAAAATCCTAGGGGGGAGGCTGGGATTTTAAATAACAAAGAAGAGAGGATTTAAGAAATCCTGGGATTTTAAATCCCTACTGAAATCTGCGAATAGGATTTTAAATGCAAATCCCAGTGAATCCCAGGAAATCCGCGAACCAAACGCACCCTTAGTACATTGATCTGCTGGTCGTTGAACTGGTTGCTCCAAGGCTAAGTGTAGTATTGTTTCTACCTAAAACAAGGATTATATCATCATCAATGGATAGTCCAATAATCTTATATTCTAATGATCATGTAAAAAACTAAAAAATATGCAGGTTCAGGAGGCTGTCATTTTTCAGCAGCCAAGTCAACAGGCATGACTCCACCAACGCCTCCCATGCCATCTGCACCCACCACCCCAACGTACGCAAAACTGTCAAACCTTTTTTCACTTACGACTGGTCTTGGCTATGTTCTTGTAAACTAACCGATAAATTTATGTTTCTACTGGCAGATTTAGTACCCCGATCAACCCATATCCTACCTCACCTAGTGTGCCAGGGGGTTATACAGACCAACCTGGCTACACGTCATCAGAACCTACAGGAGAGCCAAGCTCAGCAGACTCCATTGCCGCCAACTTACTGCTGTCTTTGACAATAACTAGTCTTCTTGTGTTTCTGAACAGAGAAAAATGAACTTCAATTGTCACCTATGAAACGAGATGGGAATTCACTTGGTCAACTGCTTGACTTTATAGAGGAATTCGCCACATGACGAATTGAAGCAAGCCCTATTCTTAGACTAAGATCATTGCCATACTTCATGTCTGTGTATGGCTTGTAGTTCTAGTAGGAAACACAAATTTAAAAGAAAAAATTTACATAATTTATTGGGTTCTCTACCAGTTCTTGCAATTATTAGCAGAATAAAGTCCGTAGAAGAGTTCATATTTTCGGTTTAGGATTGTTTAGAGATACACATGTAGAATAATAACATTTATTGAAAAAAGAAACTAACAAACATATATACTATGCATTGTCGTGGCTTTAGTAGCATACACACAAAGTTGGCATAAACTGAGTTCCAAAAGATATTCTCAAACTGCACCTGAAGTTGACATTTTTACATATGAACTAAAGGTCTTTCTTCGTCCAAATGATATGCAGTTTTGGAATTCTTCATATTAGTGGCAGTGTTCCCTTATCGGGCAAATGTAAAGCAAATTTCTTGTTTGCCCATAAGCCACAAGGATGATTTCTTCGTGAACACTTATTTAATATTTATTAATGGAAACACACATACTTACACATACAAAAAAAAGAACGTTTTAACTACATCTATCATGTCTCATAAAGACGTATTCGTACAAACTTAATCAGAAAGTATAAGATTTACGTTATGGGGTTGTAATTGTATATTTGTTGCATGTAATGAGGTTTCAGGATTCAAAACGGTTTACACATGGTCACAGATGATTGTTCAGATTAAGAGCAAACATGGCACAGCGACAATACAAAGTATGCCTAAGGTGGCAATGATTGAACCTTGTTCAAATGCCCTCCTTAAGCTGCCTACTCTTGTGAAATGCTGAAAAGCAAGAAATGCCGCAATAGCCAAAGAAAGAACAATTCCTTCTTGTTTTCCTCTGCAACAACCAACATTCACATTAGCAAATTACTAAAAGAGGTAAATATATGAAAGTAAAAGGTTTTGTGATACAGGCGCTAAAAGGTTTTGTGATATGAGGCACTCACTACCTTAAGTTTGTAATCTGGTAAGGAGACACAATTACCATTAGCAAAGCTATAAATGGCAACTCTAATTCACCTGCGAGAAAAGGAAATACAAAGTATTAAATAGGATGAACTGGCATATGGTGCCTATTTAGGCTTGCTCAAATGGTTGGAATTTGCTCAGGATAACCAATAAATCCTGAGACAGAATCACATATATAATATATTCCCGGACTATTAGGGGTGTATCAATGGGATGTATCAGAAGTTTCACTATGGATTGGATTCATGTGTTTTCTAAAAAGATCAAAGATTAATTATAAGAGGCCATAATGTGGCAAAATGGGACTGGCAAAACAAGTAAACTTTAATGACAGGTCGAAACGGCCTAGGTCACTCACCCACACCTTTTGTCTTCTTTTTAGTTTCATATATTTTTATTACATTAAGCATGATTTCAGAACTTATTACTAAATATATGATCCAATTTTTTTTGAATTAAACAATTTAGGAGGCTATAACAACTTGGGCGACTTCTAACTCTTTGACATGTTTCCTTTTTAGCTTAAAACATAAATTACTTGCTCTCTTGGCCCATCAGCAATAAAATATAACACATATTATCCCATTTCCACATAAACGGGTTGAATTGGCCCCTCTAGGCCACATGGTCAATTTTGTTCAGTCCCGTGGTGGGGGATAAAATCTCAAGGGTATAAGCTTCTAGATTTGATATGTGTATGCAATCAAATCAATTGTTCATCTTCAGTCCACACAAATACACAATTTTGAGAAAACCTATTTGTAGAGTAACGCACCAGGTATATAGAAGAAAAGGCGAACTAAAAGTGCCAAGAATGCTGTCCAGATTCCATATTCACCCCTACAAATGAATTTGCACAAGCAGATTGCAAAACCAATAGGAAATTAATTAAAATGTAATGACAAAATATGGAAGGTGTATACTATAAGATAGAAAGTGTTGCAATTATACAACATAGGCCCATAAAGGAAAGTTTTCCAATTTCATGGACAATGGTGGTTTGGATATTCAGATAGTCCAACAATGAAAATCTTGCAATCTTCATGGCAATCCTAAACTGGAAAGTGATGCAATTTCATGGGACAATGGAAATAGAACTCTGGTGGGTTAAATATATAGATGATGAGACTATGAGAGCTCGATTCATGGAGCAAATACGAAAAACTATGAAAAAGTAAGCGGGGTAGAGGATTAATCTAAGAAATATGGACAATTTTATGAGCTTACTTGATCCAAGACGCAAGACTTGCAGGTGCTTGTAGAGCAAAGAAAGGAACAAGAAATGATTTTTGAATTGCAGTGCCTTTCGCAAACATCAAAACCCTGTAGAGAAAATGATTAATTCTTATGGTATGATTTATGCAATCAACCAATTAACCGGTAACATAAGTAGCTTGAGTTTTATTTGTGGGTTAACGTATCATTCATCTATCATAGGTACGTTCAGCTACGGTATGCACACAGGACTTTATGACGATGAATTAATATATTTACTACTTTTAAGATTTATATTAAACGTAACGTATTTACTCAATTATATAATATAATGTTACGTAAAGCTTGAAGAGAATTCAGTGTTATTAGATCTGAAAAGACAGAAATTATGATGATACCAAGTATTGTATTTAAGTAGTAAAAGAATACAAAAAAAAAAAACCAACAAATACTTTATTTATATTTATATTACAAATATATATACTTTGACCCGTTTCCTGAGTGGATCATTCATTTTTTATCAAAGGATTTGGAGTTAATTTCATCAAAGGATCTGCAGGCAAAGCCAAAGGTTTAGTTAGCATCTTAGAGTCCTACTTCTTTGATCAAATCCAAAACATAATTCTTTGATTCACTATCATACCATGCCCATTTCTATAAGGTAAAAACTTCAATACCCAAAAAAATCTTGATATTACCTAGATTTTTTATGCCAAGGTTTTTGTCAAACTTTTGTTTGAAATGCCCTTCATAAAACCAAATAGTTTTTAGTTCCATTGAACAGCCAAAAGCAAACCGGATTAAAGTATGAAACAATATTCAAGATTTGTTTGGTCAAATTAATCAAAAGAATGTCTGATTATGGAAAGGGATATAGTTTCAATTTGCTGCAATCACTAATAGGTTTTACGATTAAAGATACATCCTTAAACTTCGGATATACATATACATGAAATTTTGTTTTGGGAGTCTGCAATAAGCAGTACAAATAATGGAATTAAATACAGTATAATCTCAATATATTAATATTGAGTTAATTCATATCTCGAAAAAATATACTAGTGCGCGATCCAAGACCGGTGTAGTAAATTTATAATTTGCTGAAGTTATAAGATGGAAATTTCTCAGAAAGATGCAAAGGTCCCACTTAATATGGAAATTAATAGTCTCACTGTTAATGAAAATAATAAATTACATTACTTAATAAGGAAGCATTGGTAATATAGTCACTTGCTTTTTCTTGAAATTTATGTCTTCTTGAACCTCATCTCTATGTTTTCTTGGTGCAACTAAAATCCCCAGTGTAATATCAGTCTCTTGTGGTAGAAAACTATTCAATATGATTATTGCTACCGTTGCATCTTGGAGCAAGGCTGGCTCGAATACAATATTATCATCTTCAACTTCTTCGTCAACATATGATTTAATAACTTGTCTATAAAATGATATTTAATCAAGTTTCCTCTATGTCAATTCAAATTAAGTGGTCATGTGAAAAGGACTATGTTTGACCTCAAAGTTCAAAATCATAATCACTGTAAAAACAACAAATTCACTGCATTTGTGAGAGAGAAAAAGACTGAGTATAGCTTACGCAGAAGCAATTGTGCAGATCCATTGAAGGTTAGTCATGGTAACTGGAGCAGAATAACAAACTGGGCCAAACCCTCGTTTCAGTTTCTGCTTCATCCCCAAATTAACTCTACTTTCCACGAAACTTCTGCAAAATCCACAAACTCTACACAAGTTCAAGATCACTAGAAATCAAACGTATTCAGTTCAAGTAACGAGATAATGATTCACAAAAGACACATATGAACGTCGAACGACAAATAAATTAGACCAAAATTCATAAATGATTCAACAAAATTTCTGCAAATCCCACAAGAATTAACAAGTCATGATCACTAAAATGGAAACACATTTCTCAATCCATCCATGTATTAATCAAGTTCAGTTCAATCAACGCATGAAAGACAAACAGAGTAAAGCAACATCCACATAATAACCTCTAATGCCTAAGTACTTCCTGCGTTATCCACAAAAACAAATAAATCATGATCAGTCAAAAACTAAGCACATTCCTCAAATCATCCATAAATTAATCAAATCTAGTTCGATTATCGCAACAAACGGTCACACATGCACGTGAAAGCGCAACAACTTAGAGCAAAAAATAATGAACCTGATAGGGTTGAAGTGGCGGATGGAAGTCGGAGGAGGACGGAGGTGGGCTGAGGAATGAGACTTAAGAGAGCACAAGTGAGGCTTTTGGCGGCATAGAAGGGTTGAGGAGGAGAAAGTGTGTGTTAGAGATAGCATCTTTCTTTTCCGTTGAGTTTTTTTAGCGCTTTCGGGTCGCCGGCGGCAAGGAAAAAGATGACGGCGGCGAGAATTTAAAGTGGAAAGGTCAAAAAGGATTACAAGTGAATGAACTAATTTTATAACTCCCAAAACATTCCTTTGTATACATTTTTGATCAATAAATTCATAATTCATCCATGCATGTGAATTTAAACTATTATTTTATTTCTGTAGTAATAGGATAATAAATCTGTTTAATAATGTGTTTTTAAACTTTATAATTATATATTATTATGTGTAAATTATTATTTATTTATTATTCAATAACTTTTATGCTTTAATCATACTACATTATATATATGTTATTATAGTAAGTTAACTATTCTTATTTACGAGGATACATTATGTCATTCCTGGGTTACTACGTATTTTTACGTTGTTAAATGTCTGAATTTTAGAATCACATCTGAAACTTTTATTTTTAATAACTTCATCATCTTGATTTTAATGTTCATCATTTATCTTTTTGACATATCTAGACTTTCATTTATAATAACTTCATCATCTTGTTTAACGAATGTTGTTTTATAATCAATATTTTACATTAATTCAATTTTTAGTTATGTATATTAGTCGAATCTTATATGGATATTTATTTAAATCGAAACTTAAAGTTAGCCATTAGCCGCAAGAATATGACGGTGTTTAACTAGACTGAACAGTTACTCGAAGTTGTCAAGATCGAAATCTTACTAGGAACGCTTTCGTCTCTGGAAGATCGGGATCGTAGAATCGGATTGGGATCATAAGATCCTCCCCAAAATCACTACTTTTTAATTTTTTTCTAGATACTATAATTTGTAATTTTATATTATAAATTAATTATATAACACTTCAAAAAAATAGTTATACGCTAAATATGAAAACAACATACATCCATGTTTAAAATGTTTATGGTCATCCAAAAAAATCAACTAATCATACATCCCACAATTGACTCAATATCCTAATGGATAGAATGATTGAATCTAGGTAAAAGGTTGAATTGAATCTGTAAACTATCCCACGGGAACCCACTTATAAGGGTCCGGACCGAATAAAAGATAGGATCGGATTGGTGACCGATCCTATGAACGATTCCATGATCCAACGTCCGATCTCGTATTCTTTTAGAAATAACATTTTTAAGATGTCGATATATAATATTAAGATAGATTATTATAAAAGTACCCAAAATTTTTAATTTATTTATTAGGGCTTACTTAAATAAGAATAATCCAGTTAAATTACTTACACTTTTTGTTACCATATTTACGGTAGTTACTTTTTATTAGTTTTTAATATATTACATTACAACATGTTAAAAGTAACGAAAATGATCATACTTTTTATCATCAAATCTTTTGTTTGTCATTTTCAAAAGATGAGGTAAAAAGTAACCAAAAGTATTATACTTGTTCGTTATCAAATTTATAGTTTGCCCCTTTCAGGAGATTTACATTGATTCGACAAAACCCTAAGAATATCTCTTGGACTCTTGGAAATATAAACGAAAAATTGGATAACAAAAATGTATAAGATTTTTCGTTACTTTTTTACCTTATGTAACGTAATGTATTCAAAACCTAATAAAAAAATACAAATAACGTAATTCGTGGATATAACGTTGGTAACAAAACATATGAGTATTTTGGTTGGTTCACTTTTATTTAAATAAAAGCTAAGAAATGGGTTGTAATTTCGAGTATTTTGCAATTATCCCATATTAAAATCATGCCCGATGTTAGAAACTCTTTTCAAATTTATTAAGTAAAAATGTTTGTAAAAAGCCATGTAACCAATTTCTTTTTTAAATTAAGTTGTTCATTCATTCGGAGCTATAAATGATTCATTTTTTATTTTAAAGCAAGGACTTAAGAGTTCTTATAGATCTTTCATCAAATAAAATGTAAGAATTATAAAACAACAAAATAATAAATAGAAATATTGCAAATAAAAGCCATTGCGACCTCCTTACTGATGGAGAAAGAGCGATTGCTTAACGTTACATGTTTGAACTCATAAAAATCCGATTCACATCTATTTCTTTCTCTAATACAACTCCATTAAACCATTAAAACTCACAAATCCCATATACTTTACAACCGGTTACTAAAATTACATGACACGCATTTACAACTGTATGACAAAAATTCATAAATCCATGTCTTTCCATTTTGACGCCTAACGATAAATGTTGAGGCACACAATATGTTTCAAATAAGATCAAAGTTTATCCGATTAAAAACTAGACTTTAAGAGCTAGTTTAATAAAATGTTGTAATACATTAAGGTGGCGTTTGGTTCACTGGAATCCAAGGGAATTAGAGGGGAAATGAATCCAATTTCAGTCAATTCATGAATAGAAAATGAAGTTACCCTTAAGCGGCGTTCGGCTCGCAGATTTTTTTCTTTTGGATTTACATTTTGTCAAATGATTTGCATTATGCAACATTTGCATTTGGCAGAATTTTATCAAAGTCTGCATTATCTTTTATAAAAAATGTGCTAATATGAAAAATGTAAAGCAACTGGAATTTAAAATCCTACAAGGAAAGTTGGGTTTTTAAATAAGGAAGAAATGGATTTTAAATCCTTATTGAAATTTGCAAACCAAACACAAGATTTTAAAAGCAAATTTCAATAAATCCCAGGAAATCTGCGAACCATACACCGTCTTATTTTTTTTTATATGAATCAGACAAATCATCTTTCAACACCTAGAAACCCAAAAATAAACTTGAAAAGAGTTGCATACCAATGGTTAAATTCAGAATCATTTGTTACAGCATCCGCCAAAGCGATAAACTAACACTCATAAATCCATCAATGCCAACTTCACCCTCCCACTCCAAAAACCAAAAGAAATCAAAGATATACTACGAACCTAATGATTACACACCTGATATCAAGAGAGTTGACACATGTTAATGAAATACTGGAGCTCGAACATGGTTGAACCCCAAATCAAGTTGACATATTCTGCACACTCCTGTCAATTACAACTCCTTTTCTATGATCTAGTTTCCGTAACACATATGTGCAGGATAGCTTATGACTATACTCAACTCCTAAGATACATTAGATTACACTCACCAAAGACGATAACTTACTGTTTCAAGAATTCTGTAAAATGCCATCTTCCATAACAGGCCACCATGTCTTCCTATTTGGATTCTTCAATTAAAGAAACCCTGCAAAAAAAAAAGATTTTTTTTTTAGAAATTGTGTGCAATCTTGGGTAATGATTATCAACCTTGGTTGGATAAACCGACCGTCAGGATTTCTGGAGGACACATCTTTCATAAAGCGCCAAGAGATCTTTCTTGTTGGGATTCTTCAACTGAAGCAACTCAGCACCAAAGTTGTGCTTTGTGAGCTCTTGCTTGAGTTTCAAAACGGTGAACTTGGTGTAATCTTCGTTACTGGTTTGTGGATTGTGGTTGCTGTCGTCACCTTTGAAGACCGAACCACCATCATCTGTGGAAACAAACTTTAATGGGCTAGTTGTACTCCTGGACCGCTTGTTTCCTCGTATTGCTCTTTCTCTATCAGCTTCGATTTCTTGAACTGAATCTGTACCCATCTCATGGTCTTCAACCCTGACCCGTTTGCCATGAGAAGCAGTTCTGAGCTTGCCATCCAAAGCAGACTCGTTAAGACGAACGGTGGTCATTTGTTGTTGGAGCAAATCAAGCTTCCCTTGGGTGGCTTGTAGTTGAACCGAAAGTGCTTCAGCACGATTGGTAGCTTCTGCCCGAGCTGCCCGTTCTGTTTCCAAAAGACTTTCGAGGACTTGTACAGTGCTAGCCCTCTGTTCATTGTTTGATTTCAGTAGTGTCTCGATCTCTTTCTCCCTTTCTTCAACTCTTGCCTCTAACATCACAACTTTAGATACAGCATCCATCTCAGCAGTTTGGTATCGCTCTAATTCATCAGCTAAGTCATTCTTTTGCCTGTCCAGGCTCTCAATACGACTCTCAAGCCTCGCAATTTCAGTTAACCTTTCGCCTGCCAACCGTTGAATCTCATTCTTCTCTTTTTGAGCAGTAACAGCTTCTGCCCGGGCAATATCAGCCAATTCGGTTGCTCTTTTAGTTTCCTTTTCCGCATTTCTACATCTTTCCTGGACTTCCTCAAACCTGTCAAATTCAGAACGATATTTCTGCTCCAAATGAAGTCGTTCTTGCTCCAGAATCTTCGCTTCTCTTTCATATGATTGAGCTGTGGCATTTGCACTTTCCAACCTTTCACCTAACTCCTTGATATCACTTTTTAAAGCAGATATTTCTAGATCATAACTCTTTATCTTCGACTCTGCAGCCTGAGAATCAAAATGAATACAAGAATCAGTGCACGATAAACAAGACACGTCCTTCATATTTCCATACAGTGGTTTGCTATCATTCTTTGGCTTTTCTTTGCAAGCTAAACACTATTCTTGGCAAAGAAACACTATGGTTTGCAACAAGCAGAAATTTAGATGAGCCATTTATATATAAACGCAACAAAAAAAAAAACAAACAAACAAACAAAACAAAAGAAACATCTTAGATGAACTTTTACCTGAAACCACACATTATTGCAAACTGCTGTTGTTTTTTTGCATATCTAATCAAGAAATGTTATCTATTTGTAATAGATTTAAGGTTTCTTTTACCATCCTAAATGTCCCCTAAATGCCCTTAACTTCTTTGTCTCTACACATTAAGTCCCAGCTTTACTTTTCAATTTAAATTAGTGTTGTACTTTAGCAACCAGCTATCTCATTTTCACACAAGCATAAACAAAAAATGTAAAGTTTAGGGACTTAACGTGTAAGTTCTTGAACTTTAGGGGACATTTGAGATGATTGTCAAAAAAATCAACATTAACCCTTTGTAGAACAGCCAAGTATGAGAACTCAAAAGGTCAATAACTCTATTTCCCTCATACGGACGATGATTTCTGATGTAGGTATTTAGAAAGATCTACCTTCAACTCCAGGCTCAGAGTAGTTACACGCTGCTCAGCCTGTTCAATCTTCGACGCCTTGTCTTTTATTTCAGCTTCCTGCAGTTTCATTTGCGGTTAAATGAGAACCAGGTATCAAAGCATTAAGAACGATAAAACATGATATATATATATATATATATAGAGAGAGAGAGAGAGAGATCACCTTGTCAGCTAATGTTCCAGCAAATTCCGCTCGTAGAGCATCCTCACGATGCTGTGTTTGTTTACTTGCACGGTCTTGCACAGCAGCTGCTTTCTCGAGTGCATTCTTTGCTTCTCTAACAGCAATATCATACTTACGTTTCCACTCTTCTGCCTCCTCTTGAGCAGATAATGTTTGTTCTCGTGCTGCAGCTAATCTTGCTTCAGCAGCACTGCTCCTGGCCTTGAGATTTGCTACTTCCGAGGATGCCTGTTCTTCACCAGCTTTCTGCTTTGATAATGCAAGTTCATATTTTCTTTTCCATTCCATTGATTCCTGTTTTGCAGCTTCAAGAGTCCTCGATAAGCTGGAACATCTTTCATCTAATGAGCTAGAGGTCTTCTTAATATCCGCGATTCGGCTCATGTACTCCTCTGCAAGCTTATTTTTGTCATTAATTGCATCCTCATAGCGTTTCAAGTAATCTGACTTGTGCTTCTCACTAGCTTCTAACTGTTTGGTAAGTAATCCCATTTTATCTTCGATTGAACGGCATTTCAATTGAAGGGAACTTTTCTCCGAGGAAACATGATCCATCTGCTTCTTCACAAAATCAAGAACTGGTCCTTCCAAGCTTGAAAGGCAAAAAGAAAAAAAGTCTCAACCTAGTGAAAAGCTAGCAAAGCAAATGAACTACTTAGAAAAAGCAAACCTTTGTCGTAGAAAAGAAGCTAGCTTCTGCCATTTTTCTGGACCATATGAACTTGCTTCATAGCTGCTTAAAAGCTGGTCAAGAACCTATATGACAAAAACTGAATTACTTTTTACCTTAATGATCATTTATTACTTGCTATGTCAACTATCCCTGATGACTACATAGATATAGAAACAAGTTTTGAGGTGAAACTGAAACACCAGAAGATTCAGATAATCACATCCAAATCTCATTTCCATATCAACCCACATAAAGAAGTTGATAACAGAAGGTTTGGCTTAATTAACGTGATACAATGTATGGATGCAAGAAGGTGCATGTGTGTATTAAGCACTACTTCCTACAAGTTTATTTTTTCAATACCAAGGCTAGCATACTTCTTGACACCCAATGTGGCAACATATCAAGGATTTAATCCTTTTAAGTTCAAAAACAAAACTATATTGAATCATGTATGGTGCTAAATGCCAAAATTCTAAAAGATTACACTCGCAGCTGCTTGAGATGCTTAAAAGTATGTCCTGTTTTAAGCAGATACACACTTTTTTAATTAGCCTTGAGAAAGCACATTCATGCTCTTTCATATACTGCTGAATCTTCCAAAAGATAGCCAGTTCAAATATGTGAGAAAAGATATACACATATGGATTGCACTAGAAAGCCCATATCTGCTTTTCATTAGTAAAACTCCTTACAAAGTTCAATTCATCCTTATGATCAAATAGAAAAATATTTAAGGAAAAAGCAAACAATTACCCTAATGCAAGGACTGCCCTGTTTCACACCAACATTAATGTTAGTGCCACATAACTTGAGAAAACTGGAATGTCAAAAGTCAAAACTTGTAATTGTTCATTTTAAAAAGTTTCCAGAAGTTGAGTCAATACTAACAACTTTAGTGTGAAATGATATTACATACAGCACACATCCAGACACATAATATTAAAAATGATTCTCAGAACTCCTAAGAATCACTTTTCTAAAAAATTCAGCATGGAGCCAATGAGGCAACCTTTCATACACAGAACGCAATAAGACTATTACCTTAATGATGTCATCGAACTTTGCCCCAGGAGCTTGACAGGCTTTTCTTAGTTCTTTCTCCATTTTTTGTATGGCATTTGAACATTGCAAGTAAGCTTTCATAAAGGCTTCTCTTTTATAATCCTGCATTGAGAGTTTAACAATCTCTGTCAACACTACTGGATGTCTACAAAAATAAATCGTATAAACTTCTCAAAAAGTACTATTTTATCAGACTACAGTAAATCCTCCTGATTTCCAATCAAAATGCGACATTTCACTTGGACATATTTTGATAAAAGCCTTAAACTAAACCAAATACCTGAATAGCCCCTTAATGAGATGAAATTCAGAAAATGTATGAACCACGATCAATCTCACTAGTATCTTAAAATGCTTGCTAAAGAAGAAAATACTCGTTCCAAGAAGAAAAAGAAAACATTGCATTCTTTCAAGAAACAGCCCTATTTAAGGTTGCATCACTTTAAACCAGAGCAGCCAATATTTGCACTTGAATGGATCAACTGTACAGTTTTACACAAGTTCAGCTGTCATATAATTACTGGGTTTTAACTTTAAAGTGAAAATTGATACTTCATGCTATAATTCATAGATGTGTTGTAATAATCCTAGTTGTAAAAACCATGGTTTGTGCATGTTTCCTTATTATCCACTTAATAATGGGGTGCCATTCATGATTCTGCACTCTGTGAACTTCATATATATCTGTATAAGACATCATCAATTGATTACTTCAATATCTCAGAAGTAGACCATTGATATTCAGGAAAATCAGAACTCTGAACCATTTCAAATACTTGTACGTTTAGAACTATGCATTGGAATTCTAACAATATTTATGCATAGGGCGTATCATCAATGGATAGATACCATTTTGTTCAGATTTCTCATCTCCTGATACATTTGCAGATGAGAGACAGGTAGAGTGTGTGTATCAAGTAGTTGATGTGAATGTAAAAAAAAACTAGTGTATGATAAAAAAAAATATATTAATAATAAGGGTTTAATATGAGAAAAACCAACATGTTTTCACGTTTTTTGCGGTTTCATCCCTCCATGTTATTTTTTCCTAAGAAAGTCTTCAGGTTAATGTTTCCATTCTGTTTTTTGGAAATGTTTGGTTTTTTTATTCATAATCAACCCTATGTTTTTCCAAAAAAAAAACCATGTTTTCACTTTGTTGTCCCAAAAAGTCCTAAAACTTGAAGACTTTTTTGAGGGGAAAAAAAAAGGAAAATTTCCAAAAAATCACAAACAAATAAATAACTTGAAGATTTTATTGGTAAAAAATAACATGGAACAAAAACATGAAAAACATGTTGGTTTTTTATATTAAACCCTGATAATAATAATAAGAGTTTTGACAGAAAAGCTACCTCAAACTCCTTTCTAAAAAAGGTATGAAGCCGTTTTTCGCATCTTTGCCTAACAGAACCAGCCCCTACTGCAGTTGAATTAAAAGCAGCCACCGCCTTCTGAACAGCCTCTTCATGTGCTTCTCGTATTGCAGCCTACAAGCATTTGTAAAGTGAATTATTATACTATGTGACCACTGAATATAAAGCTAATATAAAAAAGGTAATGATTGTAACAAGATAAATTACTTCCTCAGGAGGCCTTGTACGGTCGAAAGAGGACTTGTAAACTTCAGTAGCATATTCCAATGCTCTTTGGCACTCTGTTTCTTCAACACTCTGGAAAATGAAAATAGCTGAGAAGTTAGCCCCCATTCTTGTAGTAGAATAAATAAATTCTGAGAATTAATATGAATGAAACTAACGGTACTGCTGAAGCAACATATCAATACAACAGAGACCTGATACTTCTCAAACATAAAGAAACATTTAGCCACCCACGATATGAAACTCTAAAGAAACCGTGGGCCTCCTCGGTGAGAGTTTAGAGTCCCCACAACCATCAATACAATACAACGCGGTATGAGGCATTAGATTAACAGCAACAGTAAAACCCATGATATAAGGGAAACAAATGAATTGCTTAAAGAACTAACCTGCCAAGAAGAAGTTATTGTAGGCACTGCACCATTGTTGAGAGCATCTAGAAAAGACTGAGTGATGCCAGCAAAAATGGGTCCATTCATAACTGTGGCCCCTACCTGCTTGGGCCTAGTCCTCTCAAAAACAAACCTTGTTAATGCATCAAGTCCTGATTTGAATTCTGGCCTCAATTTATCCATCTGTATTGAAAATACTAAAGGTAAACACGATAGTCCAGAGAGCCTAGATATTATAATGAATATACAGAAAATTAATAAAAGAGATTACTGACTGATATTTGATCAAGCCGCTGGAGCTCAATTTCATCGCTCAAAGGTCGCACAAGAGTGAAGCAGTCCCTGTCTGGAAAAAGTGCTCGGATGGATTCTCGAATCTATAAATTATCATTCATCACTCATCAATTGTTCAATAATCTAAAAATTGTAAGTGCAAAAAAGAACCACATTTCCAATCTAGAACTACCAATGACATGAACCAAGTTATAGTATGAGACTATATACAGTAACGACTAACGAGTGGACATTAAGCTGCAAATATCACCTCATTTTTGGCAGAAATGTCTCTTCCACCACCTTGTACCGGCCTCAAAGCAAGCTCCAGGTAGTCACGAGGCGTTATTTTCCTATTATCCTCCACCAAATCCAGATAAAAGTCCTGCAATTTGAAATGTTGTAATTTAAGGTAGCTAATGCCTAATGGTAGGGCCGGGCCATGCAGCGGGTCAAAAGTCAAAATGTGTTATGTTTGGTTACCTGAAACACTTTTTAATCGTGTTTTATGTTTTGAGTAATTAATTAGTGTGCTAAATACACTTACAATAATAGTCTGATTTTTTGAATAAAGCAATTAGAAAGTTGTATGCATCATAAAATTCAACCCATTTTCCCAATTGACCCACTAGCGGTAAAACATAACCCAAATTGGGTCATTCATAAGTAAATGGATCAAAGCTGATGATATAACATGACTAGCATCAGCAATTCAATTTCTCATTGAACAATGTCACATTCGTGCATCAATGGATCAGTAAAAAATGAAGCAGCATGAATGTACCCTTAGAAGCCAGACAAAGATTGGGGAGAACTGTCCAAGCTCAGAAGCTGTAGTCTTCCCCCCAGATGCTCTCACACGAATATGCTTAGTCATTTCAGTTACAAGAGAGAGACGATCAAGTGCAGCCTCGTCTATACCGCCCATCTGATAGAAGAAAAACATGAGCATGAGATGACATAACAGCTATGCCACAATATTAATGAAAGCGACAAATTCATAAACAATAACCCTACCTGGTTGTATATGAACATGCTAGATAAGAGTACAGCTAGAGAGAAGATCTGTGTGCTGTATGTTCCCTGTCAAATGGAACAGGTAAGAAAAAAAATAAACTTAGAGAGGATCATTATAAACTTAAACTAAATGGGATTTGTGTTGTTGCATTCAAGTTGAAGAATATGAAGTAGATATGTTATAAGAAGTGAGCCAACCGTTTGATCATAGGCATCAATTCCTTCACTATCTATCAGTAAAAGATTGTATTCAGTTCCATCAAGAGCAGTTCTCCTTAAAGGAGTACTCCATAGCCAAAGCCCTTTTGTGCATGGGCGATGAGTTGATGCCACCTGAAATCCACTACTCCTTCCAAGAAGCTACAAATGATAAAATGCAAACTATTACAAATGAAGACAATTTTGATCATCTTTGCCACTTATTGTGACAGGTCAAGGAATTAATAAATGTAACATGTATAAAAATTTCATATCACCTGCATTATTAACATAACCAGTGAGCACATGAAAAGGTCACATTTCTCATTTTCTGACATATTAGAAGTTGCTATACCAATATATAGCAATTTATGTCACATGCTGCAGAAATAAAGATCGTGATAAACTAAATCATCTCTACACCACAATTGTACCCTCGTATTAACACCTATGAATTTGTACATGTATATACTAAGAGGCTCTAAAACTGAATTTGGTGTCTCGAACTGGATTTAAATTTTTACGCTACTGAACTTTACTTACAGAGGAAACCCCATATATCAAAAGGCTACCTAAGCAACGTTTCATCTTTTTTATAAACTGAAATTTTGGAAATGATTTTTGCTGTTTTCTTATTGGAGATCTAATACCAAAAATTGTATCTCCTACACTTACCTTTTGTATTCCAGTAACTTCCTAATTGAATATGCCTCCAACTGGAACCAAATAGTATCCCATGTTCTAAACCCCGATCATAATTCTAACTCATAAACTATTCCAGAATCCAGACTGATGTGTCAAGTTAGAAATTGCACGTCTGACAAGCATTGTGATTGTTAAACACAAAGGCCATCTGTAGCTTTCAATGTGATAGTGGAAGAGAGGACAAATATAGCAACCTTGTCCGAATAGTTTGCACACGGCAGATAATTGTTTTCTGTATAATCTGTCTTGGTCGTTATTTGTATCCATATTCATTAAAAATCAAAATTTATTTGACTCGATTCATGAACCAAATGATGTAATTCATTAATGAATCAACATCCCAATTATTGCCTCCATCTAGGCCAAAAATGATAAAACATCTCGTACTCCATTCAATAATAAATGCAACTTTCAAAAATTCACATTTTTGTGATTTCTTGTGTTACTTCCAGAAAACTTTTAAACACAAATGACTCACTTGCCTCCATGCTCATCACTAAATAACCACTTCAACCTACAACTGTAAGGTATGAAAATTCAAAAGTAGGTATATCAACACTCTCAATCCCATTGCCCCCATGGTATGATGCAAGTCTATCAAACACACTGGATCAGAACAAGGGCCTTCTGGGGATTCAGTAATCAATCAAAGTCTTTTCTTATGAGTACAAAACTGTATGTGAAATCTATCATTAGAGCAGAGGGAGCATTTTATGTAACCAACAGCCTTCACAATTCATTAAGACAGCTTATATTGTACATCTAGTCATACACAGATATGCTCCATACTAAACATTGAAATGTCTGTCTTTTCAACCTTCGTACTGCATTCTTCATACTACAATTTGAATTAGCCCTACAAAACCACTGCAACAGCCAAAACCCAAACTATAGAATCTGCTCAAAAACCATAAACCTAGTAGCTACACATAATTAATTTCAATGAACAATCAAAATATCTGGGCACGCACGGAAAAGAGAATGATATGAAACTCTATGAATGAAACAGCAAGCACCCCACGGCCCACACGAGTCATAAGGCGCCAATTCAGATAATCTTTATAGTCTATAATCTACTGCATAGCACCTCGAGTAACTTATTTCTCAATAATGGTCCTAAACTCTACAGTCAGTAGTCCACCTAAAACCCTAGCTTCAAAATTAAGCATGCTCAGTGAAATCACGGTGCAATTGCTAATTTCTCCGTTACACTGTAATTTGGCGCCAATAAACCATATTTTACAACATTTCTGCCAAATTAACTAGAACCTCAAGAATACCTACAGTTAAAACCCTAGTTCCCAAATTACGAACTATATGCGACGTAAGTAAAGAATCAAGCATTGAATATTTCTAATAACGGTACACTACAAACCCCTAAGTTTCTCTTACAACAAACAGTGAAAGATACCTGATTCAAGATATAACTCTTGCCTTGGCGAGCACGACCGCAGACTGAAACGACGCCGATAGGTTCTTTAACAAGCTGAAGAAGAGAAACAGCTTCCGGATCCATCTGAAACTTCCCTCTCTCGTCGCAATAGACAAGACGAATGGGTCTGGCAGGGCCGGATGCGACGGTGGTGGATGGTGAAAAAAGCGGAGCAGAAGAAGGCGTCGTCGGGGAAGATTGTGGAGACGAGTCATTGGAAGTGCCTCTGCTGAAAAATCTCCTCATCGTTGGTGGATCGTATAGTGTGATGAGAAACCGAATGCTTGGAAGGATGGGATATATGTGAGGGTTTTAAGACGGTGGTGATCGGTCGGAGAGAAAATAAAGCTTTGGGTAGAGGGAGGGAGGAACGTTTTCTTTGCTGCAAGTCGTAACAAATCTTTGCTTTGAACGTGCTGTCCTGACAAGTTTTTCCCAAAGACCAATAAGTTTTTATATGTTTTTTTACGTTTTCGTTTCTCCATGTTATTTTTTTCATAAAAAACCTTAAGTTATTTTTTTCTTTTTGGTTTAGTGAAATTTGGAAATTAGAACCTGTTTTTTAGTTTTTTAAAAACCCGGTTCACAAATTATAATCGGAGTCTAATATCCAAATTTCACTAAACTAAAAAGAAATAATAACTTAAGGTTTTTCATGAAAAAAAAAATTAACATATAGGGACGAAAACGCAAAAAACGTGAAAACATATAATAAACCCTTTTTAATGGTTTTTGTGTTTTTTGTTTTATTTTACTTAAAAAAATATCTTTAAGTGATTTTACTTTTTTGGTTTGGCGAAATTTGATTATGAGAATTTTGTTTTTCAGTTTTTAAAAACCCGATTTACCAATTAAAATCAAATTCTAATAGTCAAATTTTACATAACCAGAGAAAAAAAATTTAATTGAAAACTTTTTTTAATCACAAAAACTATAAACACATATTGATTGATTTTTATAATAAACCCTTTAAAATAATGAGAAATTCAGTGTAAAACCTTATTGTTAGGCAAAGGCTCCCCTTCCAATGTTGTGGAAGTCGTTAAGCGGGAGCCGGCCGGCCGACTAGAGACTAGGGAGTAGGCGGCCTAGACGGGAATTAATCAGGGAGTAGTTGGATTGAAATTTTTAGTATGTAAATTTCAGAATTATATACGTATCATGTTCATAACACTAAGATATAAACATAGGTAAGTTAAAAAAACGATCAATAAAATTATATAATTAGATCTCAAAGTTAATCACTTAAATAATTTAACAATAGTAACCTAAATTTGATTTTATATATATATATATATATATATATATATATATATATATATATATATATATATATATATATGCATATTTTTTCCTTTAGTTAATTTAATAATTAAAATGTAACACCATAACTCTAAATAATAATAATAATAGAAATTTTATATTAATTCTAACGAAAATTCGGCATGACCCATTCGCAATGTCAATAAACCAACCTGTATTTCCTGTTTCTAACAAACTTCAAAATATATTTCAAATATATCAAATCCCCAATTACAAGTTCTCCAAAACGAATCAAAGGTTTAAGCGCTTATACGCCCATGGATCTATCTAACAATACATAATGTGACCATCGCCCAAAATACACAATTCTATGACCACCATATTCAAGTACACTACACAAAATGGAATAAAATACATCACCATTCATCAAGCTTAACTAATAAATTCATGATGAAATATAACAAAATGGTGATCTACTCCCTTCCCAAAATAAAACATAAGTATTTGTACCAAAAGAGTCTACCGATCACAGTCCTTTACTTCAACCCTTGCTCGATTCAACCTTCTCCTTCCCTTTACCTTCTATTCCTGAAAATGTAAATCAACTAAATGGTTAAGCAAAATGCTTAGTGAGCGACTAGGTCAATAATGCACCACAGTCAATAGTGATTCGGTAAATAAACCTGCAGAGCGTGAATCATCAAATTGATAACATTATTATATATCAGATATCAAAAAGAAGATGGGACATATCAAGAGGGAGACTCTTGATAGTGTCACGACAACACTACACACTATGAGTACATCCAGGGAATGTGTAGCACCAAAAATCATCGGGGCCCGCAGTACCCGGCATCGTACTCACGCCAATCAATGAAGTACGGCATCATACTCCGAGGTTATCAGTAGTATGGCTATATTGTACATTACACACAGTAATGTACTATATCATAAATAATGTAATAATCATGTACATGTGAAGACTATCCATATAAGTCAAGTAAAGTAGAGCATAAGTATAAATATCATGAACAAGAAATGAGATACAATGCCAAAGAATGAACAACATAAGCATATGAAGGAAGCAAGTGTTATGTCATAAGAGTACATATTAACACTAGCACTCACAGTTGAAATATAAGCCAACACAATATGTGGCCAAAAGTTAGTAAAGTCTCGCCCCAAGCTTCAACGGTCGCCGAAGTTAGCTAAGAGATACCTAGACATAGCATACAATCATCAAGCACGTTAAAAGTCCAGGATAACTCCTTATCATGGCTTTTATTCATTTTCATGAACTTGTAATCATGGTCCATGTTCCTTAGAATATCTCTCAATTACGGTTTAATGGTTAAAATGATCAATTATCATGTTTTAGCGTGTGATTGGTGATTCTAAGGCTTAAACAACCAACTCAACAATTTGTGTGGCATAACCACACATTTTCGGTTCCTTCAAGAAAGCTTCAAACATCATTTGAAAGACTTATAAGTTCCTTAATCCTAATTTGGCTTTACAATACTTTAAACCCTTAATTTAGAAGTGCAAAACACGTATAAGACCCAAGCCAAACCGACCAATGCTCAAAACGACTTTTCCATTTCAGGTTGATGGTCACGCCATGACCAGAGAAGGGTCGCGGCGCGACCACTGGTCTGCAGCCCCACACAGGACGTTTTTCATGGCTGCATTTTCTCATTCTTGCTTATACTCCTCATATGCAACTTATACAACTTGAATCCTTTCTAATATGCTTCAAATACACATTCTAAACATCTTTAAAACATTTTAACATCATTGAATCCAACTATTGATTTCTAAATGTCTAGGTTAAATCATCAATACTTCCCATTTAAGTTCTTGGGTTTTGATACCAACATAACCATGAGATGCTTTAGAAATCAAGTTAAAAAAATGTTTAAGCATGCTTATAACCTATTTTCTTCATACTAGATCATCAAGTTTCTCATATGTCTTTTTAATTGCTAAACCCCCAATCTTCCATTGATGAGTTAAGCTCAAGATGAGGAAGGAGATGATGCTTCATAAAAGAAGATGAGTGAAGAAGCTACTTACCACAATGGTTTCTCTTTTGACTTCACAGATTTAATTTGGTGATGAAACTCTTCTTGAATGCATAAAGCAAGTTCCAAAATCGTGGGTAGAGGAAGAGGAGAAAGCGTATATATAAAAAGGGGGATGAAATTTCTAGACCTATCATGTCTTTTCTTATATAAAAAAAAAAATCTGATTTTATTTATTTATTATTTTTATTTTTATTTTTTTTTTTGCAATAAAGTCCTCTAATTTCATTGTCTCTTTTAACTTGGCCACCAAGGTTTAAGTTATACCTTTTTGCTTCTATTTAGTCACAATTTCCTTCCTAAAATGGTTGGAGGCATTTACAATAATTGAAATCGTAGGGTACAATCCTCTAAAGCACACCAATTATTTATTTAGTTGTTTCATAGCCCTAGAAGATATTTACTTCAAAAGATACTATTTAATTAAGTATTAATTTAGGAAATTTTAAATAATAAAAAAAAGGGTACCTAAAATAACGGATGTTACATAAAACTAGATAATAAATGTTTCTAGGGATTTAAACAACAGCTCCTTCAACTTCACATTCTCTCTACACGCTTCCTTCCTCCCTCTGCTTTCTTCCTTCAACTTCGCCTTCCTTCAAAGATTTCCCATGCTTTCTCCACCGCTACTTCACCTTCCTTCTCATGCTCTCTCAACAACAACGATTCCTTCCTTCCTGTGCTTTCTCCACCGCTGCTCCACCTTTCTTCCTATGCTCTCTCTACAACAACGATGGAGAGTGATGTGTACTTGTGACGCCCTCATATTTTGATAGTATAAATGGAATCACCAGGATCAACAACAACTCAACGAATAACATGATAATTGAAGTTGAATACTTAAATCAGATTTAAGTAGTTCCACACTAAAGCAATAGATATAAGTGTCTACAGTGATTAAAGTCTAACTATTACATCAACATATAGTGTTTTAAAGTAAAAAATCCCAGCCCCAAAGCTATATCGTCCATGTACCAAAGTAGCTTCTAGGACACCGAGATGTGAAATGAATTGCCTAAGAAGAAGGTCCAGCTACACCTTTGCCTTTGCCTAAAAACATTGGGAGTCAACAGTAAGCTAATTTGCTTAGTGAGACAACAGATTATGCAAACAACAAATATTTATTTACAAGCATTGCGTAACCATGGGCAGTGTAAGCCCCAATGTATGTGTGTACAGGCAGTGTAAGCCTCGTAGTATGTGAAAACCATGCAGTGCAAACATGGGGTTGGCAGTTCAAATGCTGATCGGGGATGTGCCGAACCTGACCAAGATAACGAGTGGGATGATCAGTCCCCGACTGTAACGGCTCGATTATTTAAGATAATCAATAAATAATATTCATTGTAAAGAATTTCGTGAATTGGAATATTAATTAATTTTGTAATATATATATATATATATATATATATATATATATATATATATATAAATGATGGTGTTGGAAACTATTATACATATATGTTTTAAATGTGTAGTGGGGACTTTAAAAGAAATTCAAATAATTCTAGGGTTTGATTGGTTAATATGTGAAATTTATGGGGTAGGAAATAAAAGAAGAAGAAAGTCTTCTTTTCCTTGCTTTAAACCCACGCAGACACACACCAAGTGTGTGTGTGTGTTCATCCTTTTCCAAAAAGCCAAAATAGAGAGAAGAGGAAGAAAGGAAGAAGAATCCAAATCAGACTTTTGTTGGAAGCTTTTCTTGATTTTGAAAGATCCAAGAGGTACCCACCTTTATTTATATAAATCTCTTACTTATTCTTTTCTCCACCATCTTCATTTGAAAAAGATGAAAAACTCAAATGGGTTTTATGGATAATATGGAGAAATCTCTAGATCTTGAAGAATGATAATGAAATATAGTTAGAATCGTCATTTATGAGCATAATATTCAAGTTTTATGAAGTTTGATGGGTTTTAGCTCAAAAACCCGAAAATGGAGTTTATGAACTCTCATGGATTTAAAAAGGAATGAAATAGTGTTCTTGATATTAAAATGAGTTTAGAAAGGTATATATATGTTTGGGAATGATTCCAAACCGTTTATAATAAATGTGAGAAGTTTTGGTAGTTTTGAGCATTAAATCCGTAAGGCAGAATGGCAGACCTGCACTCGAACTCGGCGAGTTGGTCTGAAATTTTGAAAGAAAAAGTTCTAAGTTAAAAGATTCGGATATAGTGGGATCCGAATTTCGGATGGGTTGGTCCGAAATTCGGATGTGGCTAGAACCGAGTTCGGACCTTATTTCGGTTGGGAGGAATCCGAAATCCGGATGGTCCTTGACCCGAGTTCGGATGACTTGAAACCCGGCTGGTCCCTGATCCGGATTCGGATGGGAACTCGGCGAGTTCCTTATGAACTCGGCGAGTTGAGCCCAGTTCCGGCCATAAATTGTAATTTTAATTAGTCTTGAGGATCGTTTGCCATAATAACTCATGTCACCAATTTTGAAGGATAATTAGCCCAAAATAATTATGTAGGTCGATGCCAAAAATTAATTGGGTCTTACGACTAATACGTCCTGACCAAAGTTAAGAAAATTATAAGCTGTGAGACTTATAAAATATTATATTATGAACCTACTTGTAGGAATTTTGACGGGTTAAGTCACGTGAAGGCTATCACTCTTACTTCGACGATTATAACTCGGTTTTGAGGCCGAGAGCGTATTGTGTATCACTGTGAGTTCTAGTATTAACGTATTTGCATGCATATCATGAATTGTATGTTACTGCTTTCGTATCATTATTGTCATTTCCATGCTTTGCCATCACATACATCATAATTATTGTTTATCATTCGGTTGATAAGTTGTTGCTCGTTCGTTTGACCTCTCCGCCGAGACGGTAAGCCTGAGTGTGGTAACCCAGCGGAATCATAATGGTAAGCCTGAGTGTGGTAACCATTATTGCCTGTAAAACGATAAGCCTGTGGTGGTAATCGTATGGCATCATGGTAAACTGCATATCGATAAGCCTGTGGTGTGGTAATCGAGCAGTAGATTGTAAACCCATTGTACGGTAAGCTTGTGTATGGTAACCGCAATGTGGTAGCTTATAGCCATTAGTTGGCCTCCAAAATTGTTAGTCGAATTCATGGCATTGCATGGCATCGTTCATATATCGCATGGTACTTTAATCTAGAATCTCACTAAACAACTTTGTTGTTTACCCGATAGTTGTTATTTCTTTTCAGGATCTGTTAAGGGCAAAGGCCCGGCTGGCCCAAGTTGTTAGATATCGTTTGGAGCTCGGATAGGAGCTCAACATTTTGTAGATGATTGGGGCGGGAGTAGCAGACTTCCATTTTTGGACTTACGCGAATTAGTCACTGTTTATTAATTCGTTTGTAACTAAATTGATAACTTAATCTTGTAACCCCAGTTACCTTGCTCTGTGATTTCCGACACTCTGTTGTGTCTTATGCAAAGTGTTTGGAATCACGATTATGATTATTAATTGCAAAAGTTTTAATTTGATCGTATTTCCGCAAGTACTCTGTATAAATTAACGTATAATGGTATCGAAATACTCGTATTAGTTGTATGGGTGTTTCACCGACAGTGGCCTGCTGTCAGCCCCAGTCCAGGTCGCATCAGATTGTGAAGTAATGATCATGCAGTGCAAGCATGATGTAAATAGATGCACTTTCAAATGCTGGAGCAAAATCGCCAGCAGAATGAGCTAATGACCCAATTACTTGCTTCCCAGAATGTTCAGGGAAAGAAAAATAATGCGGAGGGGGAGCAAGCAAGTAACGATAATACTGAAGGCGCCGGAAGTGGAAGTAGGGCAGAAAGGCCCAAGAAAGATAAAGAACGGAAGCACGGCTCCTCTAAGTCAAAAAGGGGAATGTCGTATAAGAATTTCATTGGTTGTCGTCCTCCAGCGTTCAATGGACGGGCAACTACTGTGGAGGCCTTGGACTGGATCAAGGCAATCGAAAAATTATTCCGAGTCACTGACGTCAGCGACGACAAAAAGGTGCAGTATGCGGCTGCGCAATTTGTTGGTCCTGCTTTGACATGGTGGGATTCAGAGGTCGAGAAAATGGGTTTAGATGTTGTGGCGAAAATGTCCTGGGTAGAGTTCAAGACCAGGTTCGATAAGCATTTCTGCCCGGCTGTTGCGGTGCAGAAGATAAAAAGAGATTTCCTTACGTTTCAACAAGGAGAACTATCGGTGGACGATTATCTGATCGAGTTTAACTCGAAGGCAATGTTTGTGGGGTCAGTGATTGCTGACGAGAAACAAAAGACTGACTACTTTGTGGAAGGACTGCGAAGTGAGATTCGCGAAATGGTGACTGTTCGCGCAGTGGAATCGTTCGAAAAAGCTGTGGAGTATGCGCGACTCCGAGAGTATGAATTGTTCCGTAGGGAACAAGAGGCGGCTGGATCAAAGAAAGCGAAGGTTGAGTCTTCGTCGGGGACGTTTAAGCAACCCCAACAATCATTTTCGAAGAACGTGGACTCCCGTTCACGTTCCCAATCGTCAAGGCACTCAAAGAAGCCGGCTAGCTCCAACAACTTTCAGTCCAAATCTCAGTTTTCCAATTCGGTGCCTACGTGTAACCGTTGCGGGAAACTTCATCGTGGGGAGTGTTTGTCCCCTATTGTGTGCCATGGCTGTGGAGAAGAGGGACACATACGTCCTGCGTGCCCTAAGCGAACTGATGCGTGCTACGAATGTGGCCAGGTGGGCCACCTTGCTCGGAATTGCCCCAAGAAAAGGTTGGCGACGTCCGAAAGTAAAGGCTCGGTCGCAAAGCCTAATTTTGTGGGTGGTTCCTCCCAATCAAAGGGGAACCCACCCAAGCCTCAAGCCAGAGTCTATCAGATTACAGCTGCTGAGGCGCAAGATGTGCCGGATGTCGTAACCGGTACTTTTCTCCTAAATTCTTTACCTGCTGTAGTATTGTTCGATTCTGGTGCAAGTGTGTCTTTTATTTCCAAAGCATTTGCACGAAAGTTAGATATTATACCTTCTTTAATGCCTTTTCCCTTATCTGTTGATGTGGCAAGCGGAAAATCGGTCAGTGCCACCCAAATATACTACGATTGTGTGCTGACCCTAGACGGACATAATTTTGATATTGACCTTGTCCCCATAGACACCAAAGAATTTGATGTAATAGTTGGCATGGATTGGTTGGCCAATAACCTTGCCACTATTGCTTGTGCTAATAGAATCGTTCGTTTGTTCACGCTGGAAGGTGAAGAAATATTTGTGTATGGGGATAGACGTAAAAGGGAAGCCGCAGTGATTTCGGTGGCTAAGGCTCGGAAAAATTTAAGTAAAGGTTGTCAATGCTTCTTGGCTTGTGTGTTGAATACTAAGAAAGAAGGGAAAAGCCTTAAGGATGTACCAGTGGTTAATGAATATCCCGAAGTGTTCCCTGATGATTTACCGGGATTGCCTCCGGATCGATCTGTAGAATTCCGGATTGAATTGGTGCCGGGAGCGGCACCAATTGCGCGTGCCCCGTATCGTTTAGCACCTTCGGAAATGAAGGAAATGATGGCACAATTGGAAGAGTTATTAGAGAAAGGATTCATTCAGCCGAGTACCTCGCCTTGGGGTGCTCCGGTTTTATTCGTGCGTAAGAAAGACGGAACCTTGCGAATGTGCATAGATTATAGAGAACTGAATAAGGTGACTATAAAGAATAAGTATCCTTTGCCTCGTATCGATGATTTGTTCGATCAACTACAAGGAGCTGCTTATTTCTCGAAAATAGACCTTCGATCAGGTTATCATCAACTTAAGGTACGTGAAGAAGATGTGCCAAAAACGGCCTTTCGGACCCGATATGGACACTATGAGTTCTTAGTGATGCCTTTTGGGCTCACTAATGCTCCTGCAGCTTTTATGGACTTGATGAATCGGGTGTGCCGTCCAATGCTTGACAAGTCGGTCATAGTGTTTATCGACGATATTTTAGTGTATTCCAAGACGGAGGAGGATCATGCGGTTCATCTGAGACAATTGCTCGAACTTCTTCGAAGCGAACACTTGTATGCCAAATTCTCCAAGTGCGAGTTTTGGCTACGACAAGTGCAATTTTTAGGGCATGTTATATCTTGTGAGGGTGTTTCTGTGGATCCCTCCAAGATCGAGGCCATTAAAATTTGGGAAGCGCCGAGAAATGTTGCTGAAATTCGTAGCTTTCTTGGATTGGCCGGCTATTATCGACGATTCATCCAAGATTTCTCTAAAATAGCCGTCCCACTCACTTCATTGACTCGTAAGAATGCGAAGTTTGTGTGGGAAAAGCCACAGATTGAGGCGTTTCAAATTTTGAAGAGTCGTTTGACTGACGCTCCTGTGCTTGCGTTGCCGGAGGAAACGAAGATTTTGCCGTTTATAGCGATGCCTCGATAAATGGGTTGGGTTGCGTGCTTATGCAACGAGGAAAAGTGATAGCGTATGCATCGAGACAGTTAAAAGATTATGAAAAGAGTCGTCCGACTCATGATTTGGAATTAGATGCTGTCACGTTTGCGTTAAAAATTTGGCGACACTATCTGTACGGCACTAAATGCCAGTTGTTTACTGATCATAAGAGCCTGAGGCATATCTTTGATCAGAAAGAATTAAATATGCGACAGAGGCGCGCCGTGGAATTGATCAAGGATTATGACTGCGAAATCCTTTACCACCCTGGAAAGGCCAATGTAGTAGCTGATGCCTTGAGCCGAAAGAGATATCCAGAAGCTACTTGTTATGCGCTAACGCATGTGGTTGTGAGTTCCTCTATCCTTGACGATATACGGAAATGGCAAATCGAAGGCCTTAAAGAGGAAAATATTAAGTCTGAGAGAATGGTTGGTCAAAGCGTGCTGTTAACCGAGGGTAGCAACGGGTTGAAAATGTTTCGGGGTCGTATTTGGGTACCGAAGATTGGTGATGTGCGCAAAACAATTTTAGAGGATGGTCATAATTCGAAGTTCTCAATTCACCCCGGGAGTTCAAAAATGTATCAGGATTTGAAATCCGAATATTGGTGGCCCGGAATGAAGCGAGACGTTGGTAATCATGTTGAAAAGTGTTTGACTTGCTTGCGAGTCAAGGCCGAACACCAAAAGCCGTCTGGAAATTTGCAACCCATCGAGATACCCGAATGGAAGTGGGACCACATCACGATGGATTTTGTGGTAAAGCTTCCGAAGACCCAAAGACAACATGATGCTATATGGGTTATTGTGGATCGACTGACAAAATCCGCACACTTCTTGCCGATACGAGAAAACTTTCCTTTGGAAAGATTGGCGCGAATGTATATCGATGAGATTATTGTGCGCCATGGGATTCCAAAGTCTATTGTTTCCGATCGTGACTCGAGGTTTACTTCGAGATTTTGGCAAAGTATGCAAGATCAGTTGGGAACACGTGTCAATTTGAGTACGGCGTTTCGTCCCCAGACCGACGGCCAAACCGAGCGCACTAATCAAACAATGGAAGATATGTTGCGTGCGTGCGTGATCGAGCTTGGTGGAAATTGGGATACGCACTTGCCACTTGTAGAATTCGCCTACAACAATAGTTATCATTCTTCGATAAAGATGGCTCAGTATGAGTCGTTGTATGGCCGAAAGTGTCGAACCCCGACGTGTTGGCGAGAAGCAGGCGAGAAACCGTTAGCGGGCCCCGAATTGCTTCAAGAGACGCATGATAAGATCCAGATTATTCGTGAGCGGATCAAAGCTGCCCAAGATCGACAGAAAGCATATTCGGACAAACGTCATAAAGATATTGAGTTTGCAGTGGGAGATTCAGTGATGCTGAAAGTATCTCCGTGGAAGGGAATTATGAGATTCGGGAAGCGAGGAAAGTTAAGTCCTCGATATGTTGGACCGTTTCCTATTACCGAGCGGGTCGGTGCCCAAGCTTATAAATTAGAGCTGCCCGCTGAGCTGGCAGGAATTCATAATACCTTTCATGTTAGCTATTTGAAGAAAAGTCCGATCAATCCTGCAGTGACCGTTCCTTTGGATGATGTGCAAATCGATGAGCGGTTGCGTTATGTTGAGGAACCGGAAAAGATTATCGGCGACAAAATAATTAACCTAAGGAATAAGGAGATCGAGATGGTGCTCGTTTGTTGGAAGCACCACCGTGGATCTCTGATGACTTGGGAGACGAAGGCTGAAATGATGGCCAAATATCCTGCTTTGTTCGAAAGAACCTGATTCCGTGGGCGGAATCCTTTTAAGAGGGGAGGAATTGTAACGGCCCGATTATTTAAGATAATCAATAAATAATATTCATTGTAAAGAATTTCGTGAATTGGAATATTAATTAATTTTGTAATATATATATATATATATATATATATATATATATATATATATATATATATAAATGATGGTGTTGGAAACTATTATACATATATGTTTTAAATGTGTAGTGGGGACTTTAAAAGAAATTCAAATAATTCTAGGGTTTGATTGGTTAATATGTGAAAGTTATGGGGTAGGAAAGAAAAAAAGAAGAAAGTCTTCTTTTCCTTGCTTTAAACCCACGCAGACACACACCAAGTGTGTGTGTGTGTGTGTTCATCCTTTTCCAAAAAGCCAAAATAGAGAGAAGAGAGAAGAGGAAGAAAGGAAGAAGAATCCAAATCAGACTTTTGTTGGAAG
The DNA here is from genome assembly GCA_020465985.1 of Centrapalus pauciflorus. Taxonomy (NCBI): domain Eukaryota; kingdom Viridiplantae; phylum Streptophyta; class Magnoliopsida; order Asterales; family Asteraceae; genus Centrapalus; species Centrapalus pauciflorus. The sequence continues at coordinate 2,083,610 of JAANYP010003258.1, read as the reverse complement.
CTTTTCTTGATTTTGAAAGATCCAAGAGGTACCCACCTTTATTTATATAAATCTCTTACTTATTCTTTTCTCCACCATCTTCATTTGAAGAAGATGAAAAACTCAAATGGGTTTTATGGATAATATGGAGAAATCTCTAGATCTTGAAGAATGATAATGAAATATAGTTAGAATCGTCATTTATGAGCATAATATTCAAGTTTTATGAAGTTTGATGGGTTTTAGCTCAAAAACCCGAAAATGGAGTTTATGAACTCTCATGGATTTAAAAAGGAATGAAATAGTGTTCTTGATATTAAAATGAGTTTAGAAAGGTATATATATGTTTGGGAATGATTCCAAACCGTTTATAATAAATGTGAGAAGTTTTGGTAGTTTTGAGCATTAAATCCGTAAGGCAGAATGGCAGACCTGCACTCGAACTCGGCGAGTTCCCTTGATGAACTCGGCGAGTTGGTCTGAAATTTTGAAAGAAAAAGTTCTAAGTTAAAAGATTCGGATATAGTGGGATCCGAATTTCGGATGGGTTGGTCCGAAATTCGGATGTGGCTAGAACCGAGTTCGGACCTTATTTCGGTTGGGAGGAATCCGAAATCCGGATGGTCCTTGACCCGAGTTCGGATGACTTGAAACCCGGCTGGTCCCTGATCCGGATTCGGATGGGAACTCGGCGAGTTCCTTATGAACTCGGCGAGTTGAGCCCAGTTCCGGCCATAAATTGTAATTTTAATTAGTCTTGAGGATCGTTTGCCATAATAACTCATGTCACCAATTTTGAAGGATAATTAGCCCAAAATAATTATGTAGGTCGATGCCAAAAATTAATTGGGTCTTACGACTAATACGTCCGGACCAAAGTTAAGAAAATTATAAGCTGTGAGACTTATAAAATATTATATTATGAACCTACTTGTAGGAATTTTGACGGGTTAAGTCACGTGAAGGCTATCACTCTTACTTCGACGATTATAACTCGGTTTTGAGGCCGAGAGCGTATTGTGTATCACTGTGAGTTCTAGTATTAACGTATTTGCATGCATATCATGAATTGTATGTTACTGCTTTCGTATCATTATTGTCATTTTCATGCTTTGCCATCACATACATCATAATTATTGTTTATCATTCGGTTGATAAGTTGTTGCTCGTTCGTTTGACCTCTCCGCCGAGACGGTAAGCCTGAGTGTGGTAACCCAGCGGAATCATAATGGTAAGCCTGAGTGTGGTAACCATTATTGCCTGTAAAACGATAAGCCTGTGGTGGTAATCGTATGGCATCATGGTAAACTGCATATCGATAAGCCTGTGGTGTGGTAATCGAGCAGTAGATTGTAAACCCATTGTACGGTAAGCTTGTGTATGGTAACCGCAATGTGGTAGCTTATAGCCATTAGTTGGTCTCCAAAATTGTTAGTCGAATTCATGGCATTGCATGGCATCGTTCATATATCGCATGGTACTTTAATCTAGAATCTCACTAAACAACTTTGTTGTTTACCCGATAGTTGTGATTTCTTTTCAGGATCTGTTAAGGGCAAAGGCCCGGCTGGCCCAAGTTGTTAGATATCGTTTGGAGCTCGGATAGGAGCTCAACATTTTGTAGATGATTGGGGCGGGAGTAGCAGACTTCCATTTTTGGACTTACGCGAATTAGTCACTGTTTATTAATTCGTTTGTAACTAAATTGATAACTTAATCTTGTAACCCCAGTTACCTTGCTCTGTGATTCCCGACACTCTGTTGTGTCTTATGCAAAGTGTTTGGAATCACGATTATGATTATTAATTGCAAAAGTTTTAATTTGATCGTATTTCCGCAAGTACTCTGTATAAATTAACGTATAATGGTATCGAAATACTCGTATTAGTTGTATGGGTGTTTCACCGACAGTGGCCTGCTGTCAGCCCCAGTCCAGGTCGCATCAGATTGTGAAGTAATGATCATGCAGTGCAAGCATGATGTAAATAGATGCACTTTCAAATGAACGCTGCTACATGTGTGTTACATGTCAAGTACGAGTGTGCATCATAACAACAAAGTAATCATGAGTGCCAATTGATGTAATGAACAATGTGAACATGCCATTGAATTGTAAACGTGTGAATGCAAAGACAATAAATGTTAGAATGATAATCTATTACTCACAGTGATTGGTACAGTGTATCGTGTCTCTCCATCAATGTGTGTTTTGATAACACCACAATGATCTGTAAAGTAAGTGTAATAGTGAATTAATGTCAGTAATTGCTTAAAACTTAAATTTTGAAAATTAAGTGTAATTGGGTTTGATCTCGGACCACATCCGAATTCGGATGGTTCGAAATGCAGACGGTCCGAAATAGGGGTAAGACCCGAATTAGGCAGGGTCCGAAATGGGGTGGTCCGAAATTGTGTATGGTCCGAAATGGGTTTCTAGTTCGAATTGCTATTGGTCCGAAATGAACAGGTCCGAATTGGGTACGGATCCGAATTCGGATGGATCCGGACCGAGTTCATACTTGGTAAATTTCCAACATTTTCCAGAAATTATATTCTGACCATTTTTGCATGTTTCAGTAACTAAAATTGTAATTATGAACTTAAATACACTATTTCAACTTATAACATGTCATAATGTACCAAAAATTCCACATTTGTGTCCATTTTTCTACAAGTCTCGAAGAACACACACTAAAACACACACATAATTCCAAAAATCATACTTAGAGTGTGAATCTGATTCTGAAATTTGATATATTACAACATCAATACTCGATTTTAACATATCAATCATAATACATTACATGCATTAACATTTGCAACATAAATCTTAGAAATCGGTTCTTCCTAAAACCGAACCAAAACCATCAAAAATATCAAGTTTTGAGTGATTCTTACCTCAAATCGTTTGTTGCAATGCTTATAGTTCCTTCCAATATGCTTGAATCCTGATTTTGAACACTTAAATCCAACAAATTCGGATTTGATGATGAATTGGTGGGTTTTTCTTAGAGAGAGAGTGAGAGATCGAGAGAGTAGGAGAGAGAGTGAGATATTGAAATTGAAAGGGTTTTCCATCTTTTATTTGATGCTTTGACCCATTTACATAATACATCCCTCAACTTCGTATTTTTCTTATTTTACCGATTTTATGATCAAAATTAACTTAAATTGATATAATCTTCCATTAATATCATAATTGAGTCCTTAAAATTGTAATTTACATATAATTGAAAAGTAGGGATGTTACACGTACAGAGAGATAGAGAACAGAGTGAGTGACAACAGCAAAGAGATAGAGAACGGCGAGGGCAGAGAGATGCAAACAGAGAGTGAACGGCAAGTACAGAGAGACATTTGCTTTCCTTCCTCTGACCCGTCGCCTAGCCCGCCCAAGCACCTCCTAGACCCGCATATCTCCGCCTAGGCCGAACCCGCCTAAATAAGGCCGATCCTATGCTAATCGTATCGCCGGTGGTCCGATCACCGCCTAGGCGCCGATTAGTCAGCCGCCTAGGCCAATTTTTACAACATTGCCCCTTCCCTCCAATGGCTTGTGTTTGCTTTCTCTTTCTTTTATTCTCTTTTTAAATTAATTGGATTGATAGATATTAATATATAATTATTAAAGTGATGGGTATTTTTAAAAAATTAAAATAAAAACGAATAGTATAAAAGTTGATGTGATGTTGATATGTCCAAAATAATAAATTTAAAGGAGATGAGTACACCTTTCATTCTTACATATATATATCCTTATAAACTTTCTCATTACGTCTATATCATTCTAAACATTTAAAACTCCCGTACATGTCTAATTATCTAACTAATTATTATTAAATCATTTGAAATTACATAACATTGTCTTTTTAAATTTCAGATTTGGATTGATTGACGAAGTTGAAACCATCAATGAAGAATCCTCAGACAAACCCACATCATAAATCGCAGCCCACACAAAAACAATGAAATCAGAATCGAAACCTAGATATATTGAAGAAGAAACTCAGGAAAAAATTTCATGAGATTATGTATTGTTGAAGACGAAGACGAAACTCATGGATTTGTTAAAGATGCAGGTATAGATGAATATGGTGGTGGTGTGTTGTTGAAGACGAAGACAAAACTCCAAAGACAGTTTGATAAAACATCCATCTTTCAATGAAGATCAAGCCCTCATGAAATACATCTTCAATGAAAAGACAAAATTACCCTCAGATTTAACCTTAATTTTAACGGCAGTTAATTTGAGAAATGATTTGTAGCAACTTTTTACTTTTTAGATCCGTCTATGTATTACTTTTGACCCGGTAACGAAATCCGTAATACCACAGGGACCATTTATGTAATTTACTCGCAATAATATTTTACCAGGACGTTCTTTCCTCAAATGGCGAATGGGGTGGGCTGGTCAGTTTTTACAGAAGGCAAATTTCTAAATGGAGTTACAGATATTGGCCAACGCTGCCAATGATGTTTCCGCCATGGAAACGGTGTCTGAAGGTAAGTTCTGTAGAATGATTGGATAGGTACTTATTTTCTTCGAGGATCCTATTCCGTAGTAAAGAATCATACTAGCCGTGAAGGTATTATTTGTTAAGCTTTCAATCGATTCAAAACCCTAACTTTGATACGGTAGCAATGAGCTGTGATAGTACGACTAGGGACCACAATTTGGTTGAATAGCTGATGCTGAAAGTTTTTCTCTATGGATTTTGTGTTACGCCTGTTACCTACTTACCTGTATTCTAAAATTAAGAAGAATCGGATTCAAGTCACTAACTCACGATATATTTTAAAACTTCCAATCTAGCTTTTGGAGGTTGCTTTGATGTGGATATTCCTAGTGTTATTTCTTAGATGATTATTAAAGTTAGCTATAATCAAGTAATTTTACATTAATCTGAACAGTCACGTTTGTTACTGGCATCTCCGAAGTTGATCCTAATTAATAAGAAAATAAGTTGTCAATCACCCAAAATTGAAAATAGGGAGTCGGCCTATTTTCACCCTAACTACACCCTAACTAATTAGAGAATCAGCATAAGTGCTTATCAAACACCGAAAGCTGATTATTGCAACCTAAAGTCACAATAATCACCTTAGAAGCACATGAAAACGACCCATTCAAGCAATGTTCAAACCATATTTCAGATCTATACTGGGCTCACTTATCCAATAAAATAAAATAATTGATGTTATAATAAAGATGCAATCGTGAGTGTGTCATTATTCCGGTTGTTGGTATAATTCTACATTGTTTCTGACAGCCATGTCTATAATTCTACATTGTTTCTTGATTAATTGCTATTCAAGGATCATGAGAAAGAAGTAACTCTTAACTGTGAATGCAGCATTTGCTTCTGATGTGTAATAGTTTGTAGTCTTAAATTTCCTGAAGTTATGTGCTGCCCTTTCTTCTAGTTTATACGATCAAATTTTTATACCCGAAGACATGATATACTTATTACTTCTATGAAAGTATTTTTTGGCTTTTAATACTTTGGATATGAAATACACTACCAACTACTCTGAATAGTTGTTATTGCACCATTTTTCTGACCTTTGTGGTTGTACGGTTGTATACTTGTATAGTTGTATGCATAATGCATGCAAAAATAACGGATTGCAAGCATCCCTTCTTAGCATGGATAATATTTTCTTTCTCATCACGAGCTTTAATTGTTGTGGAATCAGATGATACCGTTGTAGTTTAACTTTTATTGTTTCATGGTTTAGCAGTTGGTTCTCCTGAAGAAGTTTATGAAATTGTTGATGGTGGCTCATTGGACTTTGATTCGTGGACTTCAATCATTTCAGAGACTGAGAAAACTTATTCTGTGAGCTTCTTATTGTGTAATATAAGACAGCTTTATACTACAAAATTGATACTTGGTGTCATTGCCAAAGAACAGTTGGGAGACTAACAATAATATTTAGATTAGGTTGCTGGATTTTTTTTGAAGTTTTATCTAACTCATATGAGGGTCTCATCATGTGCCAACCATTTTGTGTGGTTTTGAAATTGGACAATTCTGATCCATCTATGTGGAATGGGTCAATTTTGGTTATGAATTATTGCTAACTGCTAAAATGGGTAAAACCAAGAGATTATTAAAAAGTGAAACATTTCAAACGGGTTAAAAGTTGGCCATAGCATATTTAACTATTTACAAGCTCTTAAATTGCTTGTTTAAAAAATGGATCTTTACTGTAATAATAGTTTTGGTAATAACATTAAAAGTATGAATTAGTTTATAAAATCCAAATAAAAAAAGAGATAAAAGGGTGTAGACTTGTCATAAAAATTTACCAATTTTGACATGAACCCTCCTTGATCCATAGAACAAATTGACTTGCCTGTACATTTTGCCACATGTATCCATTGGTATGACTCACTGTCTACAGTGATGGTCTTGAGTTCTCTGGTTTTTGTTTGTGTTACTTCTGTTTTGTACAATCGAACAATTTATCAGGTTGCTGTTGTAAAATAACCTTTAGAATTACTGCAGGGCAACATAAAAGCAATATCATCAGTTTACGAGTTGTTCCTCTCTCGGTTTCCGTTGTGTCATGGATATTGGAAAAGCTATGCAGATCACAAGGCACGGCTTAGCACTGTGGAGAAGGCTGTTGAAATCTTTGAACGGGCAGTGCAATCTGCAACATACTCTGTCGGATTGTGGGTTGACTATTGTAGCTTCAGTATACTTGCTTTTGCAGACCCATCTGACATTCGTTGGTAACTTCTAAACTTCTATATATTATTTTACTATTTGGTCGGCTTTGTGCTGTTTTTTAACATTCTCATACTGCATTTTTCACATACTTTTGTCGTACATCGTAGTTCATAGGCTGTCATAACAGGACTAAGAATATACCTGCCTAGAGTCTCTGCATCGTAGAATTATTGATGCAAAAATGAATGCTCTTTTAAATGAAAAAGCCTACCATTTCTCTGCTCACATCACTTTCTTGACGATGAAACTACAGAGTAGTAAGGTTATTGAAAAGAAAACATAACACTTTCTTTTCCTTTCTTTACAACTCGAGAACAAGCAAACAAATAATTACACTTTCTTTTCCCTCTCTTTTCTTCAAACTTGCATGTTCTTTTTTCTTCGTTTCTCTCCAAACTCAAGTGTTACAGTCTTCAAGTTTTAGTCAAGAAAACTGTATATGGTGTTTGTTGGCAGAGTTTTTCAGTGTCTAAGTTACTTAAAGCCTATGAAAATAAACAGAGTCGATTGGATGTAATTTTGGTTAGTCGTCACTTTAAACAAAAACATTTTGAATAGTACTTAATGTGATACATGTAACATGTTTCAACCAGATGCTAAAAAGGACTACAGCACTAGCTGGATTTTGTAGTTAATTAACAAATGAAAGGGAGACAAAATGATAATACAAAGTCCTTTTACTCTTTGGTAGTCCTATAAACTAGATTATTTTGTAGGGAAAGTTATGCAAAAAAACCCTCAAACCAAAAGTTGTTTTAATCAAGTCTCCCATTCGAAAAGTTTGCCTCCTAAGTCCCTCAGCCACTTAAAACACACGAATTCTGTCTTTTTTTTTTGGTAAAGTTATGACTGGTAACCGGTTTAGGTGGTAAAGTTGCTGAGGCGGCTTTCTGGTCACCATCTTTCACCTCCGGCGACCACACACAACTCTTGTCAGCCCTTTCCTCCTTCAGTGATCTCTCCACCTTCACCGGTTACCACCTCCCTCCCCAGCCTTTTCCCCCTCCAGCCACATCAGCAATCTGTGAGGGTGGAACTTGCCTGAAATCAAACTCTCAAACCTAAAAATCGAAATCAAAATCGGACACAAATGATGAACAATTAAATTCAAAACCCTTGATACACAAATGATGACCAATCAAGTTCAAAACCAGCCTGTACTGATGAACAATCGGCTTTTGAGCAGCCTAATGAAACCAAATAACACAAAACGTTTCTGGAACAAAATTGTTGAACACGATCTGGAACAACTTAATCGTTGAACAGAAAAGTACAGTAAAACATTTATGGAACAAATCTGGAACAGCCTCATCGATGACTCACTGAGTCACTGGTAAAACAATGATGATATCAATTCTACAACACAAAAATTGAACCCAGAAACCAAAAACCTCTCCTATGACACATGACGATGAACACACAAAACCGATCAAGAACCCTAAATATGTTCAAAGTACACAAAGCGGATTAACACACTAGATCGAAGCATCCACGATCGAACCCTGAATTTAAAGAACACTTCAACCTGTTCAATCACCTTTGCTGGAGGATAACCTCTTCGTTGAACCACACATAGATACACACATACACCAGTGAAAGGAGAGCAGCAGTCAGCAGTCGACACTGCACAGGGGAGGGCGGTGGTCAAAGTGAGGTGAGGGGTCATTGCCAGGAGGGAGTGATCTGTGGCTGGAGCTCTATGTTTGATAGTAAAAAAAATGCAAAAAAGTTAAAATAATCACACACGTGTTGCCGCTTATGCAGAATTTGCCACGTAGGCATGGTAATCGGCGTTAACCTATGACATACAAGATTCGTGTGTTTTAAATGGTTGGGGAACGTGTGAGGCAAACTTTTGATTGAGGGATTTAATCGGAAAAAAACTTGTAGTTTGAAGGGTTTTTTTGCATAATTTTTCCTTCTTTAAGTCTTCATTTACCGATGTCTTGGATAAGAAAAAAAATATCTGATTTCATATATTTTTCTTTTATCTCAGTATATTTGAACGAGGTCTGTCCTTTGTTGGAAAGGATTTCTTATGTCATAGATTATGGGATATGTACATCAGATTTGAATTGTCTCAGCAGCAATGGAGTTTCCTTGCACACATTCTAATCCGTGCTCTTAAATTTCCAACAAAGAGTTTGCACAAGTATTACGACAAGTAAGCTTGCTTACCTTTTAAGTACTTGATTGTAACTTTGTCTTCGTTGTGGTAGTTATGGCTTCAAGAAACACTTGATACTACTGAATATTAAATTTAAAAATTACGCAGAAGAAATACTTGCAGTGTAAAGAGGATATTTGAAACAACCTCACCAAATGAGTTAACAGCTTGAATCATGCATATGGAAATAGACAGGGAACTCTTCAATGATATCACATGAATATTGACAAAGATAGAAGCACACTAGATGCGTTCTAGCATAGGGTAACAAGAACACAAATCACTCAATATGAGAAGAAAATATGAAATTACTGAAGAGTTTCAACTAGTACAATAAGTTGGCTTACAAAGCTGCTACTCTATTTGGCCGGGTTGGAAATCCTAGAAAATCAAAACCGTGCTGTAATGTTAAGAGTCCATACCAAAATAATGCATGATATAGAGGAACTCTAGATTTCATGTAATATTCATTAATAACTATATATATATATATATATGTGTGTGTGTGTGTGTGTGTGTATGTGTATGTATGTATGCATGTAGATTTATGATCAGATGAGAAGCTAAATATATTTTGAGAAGTGAGAAGCCATGTGATTCATTTTTTACATATCGATTCACCAATTTTTGAATATATAAATAATGAATCATAAATACTAGATTAAATGAATCAACAATTCATTACTTTTTTACATTGATTCATTAGTCTTTGAATATAAATAATGAATCATAAATTTAAAAACAAGTGAATCAGTGTATAAAAAACAATGTTTCTCGCACTTCTCAAAATAAATTTAGTTTCTCACGATAACCTAAGCCTAGGAATGCGCGCGCGCGCACACACACACACACACACACATATATACACACTAAAAACATATGTAAATTTGGAGAAGTCGAAATGAGATAGGCCTGGAAAAATGAACCCATTTACATTAAGTTGGGCTGTTTTCAACCCTCATCTAAGTTCTGATGGATTCAATTGGGTTAAGGAAAAATTTAACGATGGCCAAATTGGGTTTTAAAAAATCAAACAACGGGTTGAAATGGGTTATAAGAAAAAGAGCACGCGGGTCAGAGTGGATCATATACTCCATGTTCCCTCAACGTATTTTCCATTTTTCCTCTTTCACTCCTTCATCACCGATTCCACTTTGCTGGAGCCTCTTCAATCTTCATCGCCTCATCCAACAAATGACGGGTCGTCACTCTCTTCTTCGCCTATTGCGGCGAACAATTCACTCGTTTTAATCGTTTGAGCCTTAGCCTGAGCCTCACCATAATTGCCTTAACGGCTGAACCCTAATCACTTGATCCCTAATTGAATCTACACCGGCGTCGTTTCTGTTGTTTAGATGGTTCAAGCTCCCAATGATCTCCCACAAGCATGAGAAACGAAGCTAACCTATCGAAGCTCCGATGAAGAGCCTCTCAAGCTCCGCCAACAATTCGGCCCTGGATTAAAGTAGTGAAGCCAACTTGATTCAGTTTCGAAACAAGGGTTCCTCGATCACTTGGTAAGTTTCGAAATGAATGGTGATTTATTATGTATTTTCGTGATAAATTTGTAATCTGTTACTTAACAAACGAAGGAGAATTTGTTGATTTATTAATCAATTTGGGTGTCTAGCATAACTAGACTTAAAAACTTTACATGATATTCTTGAATATGATATAAACAATTGTGGAATCCAAATGTTTGACACTTTGACATTATTACCGAGTGTATCCTTCATATATTACTATTTGCTATATCACATTTATATATGATATTCAATTAAAATTTTAAGTGTTATATGTGATTGAAGTATACATATTAAAATTTTATCTAAGCTTATAAACCATTCAACTTAGATTTATAATTATATAAGGTTACTTTAATTCAGGCCCGTTTGACCCGTTACCCAAACCCGCCCATTTGCCACCCCTAAAATCAGAGCAAAATGATGGAATTCGGACGTTGATGATGGGCTCCAATGGCCCCAAGTATGCATGGCGGTTACACCTTTTTGTGGACTTGTTATGTGCTGTGTGACTTGTGCTGATTCACAAGTTAACACACGTTTTCTAATGTGTTTACCATGTTCCCACTTTTCCATATAAGTCTTGGTCAAGTCTTCAATATACTCTGTATCAATTAATTATACGCTTGTGTTGTTGACACCTTACAATTTAACTCTATGGTCCATATATAATTCGCTTGACAACATCTTGTACGTGACTCTAAGCCTGTTTGTGTTTGTGTCTTTTAGTTTTAGAGAGTTTGCTGCTTTTGTAGAAGAGGACATGTCATTCTCAAAAAGTGGTAAACTTGAACCTCATGCTGCGGATCCAAATGTAGAAGTTGCCAACTGTGACGATGAAATTTATCATGCCATCAAAGAACTGCAAGATTCCTGTAGTGCTGAGCAGAGGTCTAAAGCTCTATATAAATTTACTGCCATTGGCGAGCGATTTTATCACAAAGCATGTCAATTGCATGAACAAATAGATTACTTTGAGAACTATATGGAGACAGACTTATTTCAAGTAAAACCACTTGATGATGAGCAGCTAGAAAATTGGCATAATTATCTGGATTTTATTGAGAAGCAGGAGGACTTTGACTGGGTATGCTTGAATACTGTGAAGGTGGATACATGACTTCTTAAGATATGTAGAAGTAATTAAGGTGAATATCTACTTACAGGCTGTGAAGCTCTATGAAAGATGCTTAATTCCCTGTGCTAATTACCCTGAATTCTGGATGCGGTATGTGGACTTTATGGAATCTAAAGGGGGACGAGAACTAGCAAGTTTTGCTTTAGAAAGGGCAACACAAGTATTTTTAAAGGTGTGATTCTGTTGTCTCTTGAATCTGGAGATTATTTATTCATTTTGTTGATACTGACATTTGCATGTTCACAAATTTGTCTACAAGTATACACTATTACTTATAATTTTCTGAACACTTTTTCTCTAATAAATTAATATAGATCTATTTTAATTTGGATTTTTTTTTATGGGGGGGGGGGGATTTGGAAGTGTGTGTTCAAAATGATTATATGATTATTGTGATTTCAAGTTGCAGATAATCAGTTTTTACTTTTTAGTGTTTGGGTAAACTGATTATGATCTTGATTTTCTGAATATTTGGGGGTTAGTTGAAATGTTCAAATTGAGAAAATTTGGATTGAGTTCGTAGGATCCTTAAATAAGTCCTATCAACACTAAAAATTAAATTCCTATAATGCATTTAGTTAACTTAATGGCTGCTTTTGTAACTAAAATTGTTTTTCTCTCTCATCTATGTAGAACGTGTCAGAGTTGCATATCTTCAATGCAAGATTTAGAGAGAAAATAGGAGATTTTAAAGGAGCTCGTGCTGCATTGCTTCTTTGTAATACCGAATCTGATTCATCTTTTGTTGAAACTGCAATAAACGAGGCTAATATGGAGAAACGTCTGGTATGCAATCAATCATGAGCATTATCTGAATTGTAGTAACCTTTGTGCTTGAAACCAACTGTTCCATAATAAACAGGGAAATTTGGATACAGCTTTGGACATCTATGATAAAGCACTCAAAATGGCAGCAGAGAAAGAGAAGATGCACATCATCCCTATTCTGTATGTTCACCTTTTCCGTCTTAAATACCAGGTATGGAGTTCTCAAAATTCTGCTAGTTATAAACTTGTAATGCTTAGCTACTACTACCACCAAATCATAAGAGATTACATATCAATTTGATTGACTATATAATAATCTGTGTTTTAAAAAGTGTGCCCTAGGCGTGAGGGTCTGCGTATCCTAGCCTTGTTGTGATGTGATGACAAGAAGCACAGTGAGGCGCTCGCATCAGCCCGAGGCACAGCCTATTGTTGTTTTCATTAAGTCCAGCCCAAAAAAGAATATGGGCCTTTAAACCAGCTATTCTGCATCATACCCTCACTCAATCAAAACCCTAAACATATTTACACTTTGTTGCTTCGTTCTCTTCTAGTTTGAGTAGAGAAACTTGTGTTATTTCTATGTTATGTCAGATTATCTTATCGCAACTATGAGACTTGTGGTAGATTTGTGATATTTCTTCTATAATATATGTTGGTATTTTAGTTTTTAGTTGCTAAAGTATTAATGTGCTATTGTATGAAACATGATAGCATAACAATTTAGAAGTGTTATGCTTAAAAGTGCACCTCAGGCCCCATGACCCTTTTTGCATCGGTGCACCTCAGGGTTTTATAAACCAAGAATAATCTGTGAAGTCACAAGAGATTACAAAAAGAAAGATAATGCAACCATCACAAGTTATTTGATTGGCAATATACTCTTGATATATAAATGCAGACTGTTGTGATTTCTGTTGATATATCTCTTTGAAGCAAAAGGACAAAATTAAATTTTGTTTGCTAGACTTGGTAATAAGGACTATACAACTAATCATGAACTATAAAATGCTGATTGTTCTCAACAAAGTTCAAAATTAGAAGTTGGGATTCTGCAACCCGGCTTTTTGTTTTTCATAGCTGCGATATCTGGCACCATTGTAACTAATGTAGTGGTAAGTGTTCTGTCTGTTGAGCAAATGGCACAGGAAAAAAAGTTAAACACGAAAGCAGAATGTTTTATGATTCTGTAACCCAGCTTTCATGAAATTGTGTGCTTTGTGGTTTATCAAATCCCATGTTTTCCATTTAGATGACCCTAATATATCAGCATATTCATGGGTCAAGGGAATTCTGTAGGATAGATTCTTGCATGGGAAGGCTTATTATACATGATGTGATAGAGCTACTAACTTATGCTGTAGGTCAAAATTATATCTCGACCTTACACTTTCACTGATCTAACTGGCCCCTCTTATGCAAATAAGCTCTTTAAGTCACTATCTTGTGGTATCATAGCTGCATTCTTGGATCTTATATTTATAATATTGTTTATAGTGGATGTCTGGAATGTTGATTGATAAATGGTGATCGTGAGCTTGGTTTTAAAAGGCGCGAGGCGCACCAATGCAAAAAGTGTCCTGGAGCCCGAGGCGTGATGCGCAAGGCGAGGCGCACACATCACGCATGCGAGGCGCCTTAAAGTAAAACACTTCTAAAATCATTTTAATATCACATTTCATACAAACAAACACATTAAATATATTTAACAACGAAAATCCAAAAACCTAACATATGTTGTGTAAAAGTAGTCTCCTAGTTGCGAATCCATTCACTAAAATCCATAGCTGTGTCAAAGTAGTCAAGATGTACAAGAAGCGGCCTAGGCGTCACCTCTCGCTTCCATGTGTTGCCACATGATGCGATCACCTCCATGCGCACTCTGTCATCGCATTGCCTCAGAGCCAAGATGCGACAACGCCATCGCCTGGCTGCGCCCATCGCCCAGGCGTGCCTGATGCGCGCTTTTTTAAACCAAGATCGTGAGAAAAGCTGCAATTTTCATGTTCAAACCCAAGCATGTCGAATTCTTATCGGACACTAAAAGTATTTTTAGACATTTATTATTGACCATTTATTTTTGATGTTTTTTTTAACATGTACCCAAGCAAGCTTTGTCGCCTTGCCACTCACCTCTGGTAATATATCTCCTTAATGTAATGAGGGTGAGCAAGAGCCACCCATTGGCGAGTGAGGTGCAACTTTTTTAGTAGCATAAATTATTAGATCAACTAGTTTTTCTAAGAACTAAGATACTCATATATTCAAAGAACGATTAGTATGTATGAGTAATAAAAATTCAAAGAACGATTAGTAAATATGTAGTTAATGAAGTAGTTGATTGATTTGCTCAATTGACAATAGAAGAGGCGAGTCCTGCCATAATGTGATATCTATAATAAAAAGACACTCTCTTTGAGTAGAAATTAAGGTTGCAAACGTGTTGAGCCAAGTTTGAGCTCGAGCCTCTTAGGGTAGGCTCGAACTCTGCTCGATGAGCCTTCAGAATGCAAACTCAAGCTTGGTTTGAGAAGTACTCGAATTAGGCTCGAGCTCGGCACGAAACACTTGAATATATCTATGAACGAATTTTGAATTATTTTTTTGCTATATAGCTCAAGCTCAACTTTTTTTTCAAGCCCGAACTCCATAAAAGCTCAGCTTGATACTCAAATTACTCGACAAGCTCAAATTGCTCGATATAAGGCTTGGCTTGATATGTATATATATGTGTGTGTGTGTGTGTTCTCAAGCCAAGCCATTAAAAGCTCGAGCTTGGCTCATTATCTTTTTAGAGCTCAGTTCTTGGGCTCGAGATCGAGTTCGATAAAAGCTCAACTCGATTGAGCCAGGCTCGAGCTCAAGTTGCTTGATAAAAGCCTAGCTCATTTGCATCCGTACTAGAAATGTGCCCTATTTCATGCAAGTCAATATTGGGCGTCAGATTGTCAGAATATAACTAGTGTTCTTTGGTACATCATTTCTAAATTTTATGAAAGATTACGAGTATCATTGAGGTCATTCCTGTATGTAACACTTCCATTAAGTGATGCAATAAGATTAAACCAAAAACACGTATCTCTAACATTACCTCATTTTTTGTTTAACCATCATTGGTAGTGATATGTTTAGGTTTTTAATTTAGATTTTTTTTAATCTGTTAGCTGATAATGAAGAACATCTGGCCCTACTGTTCCCTATCAGGCAAAATATGATGGTTATTTTGTAGCCTTGTAAAAATAACGGCACACGAAGAATTCAATTAATTAAATAGGTTAAGTAAGCTTTTGCTTAAATATGGTTTTCCAATGTCATATTCCTTCTAAGTGTGTACTCTTTTGTAGATCACTGGTAGTGCAGGTGCTGCTTTTGACTTACTGATAGCCGGTATTCAGCAAGTGCCTCATTCCAGATTACTTCTAGAGGTATCTTCATCCCTTTCCGTCTAAATATGGCAGTGGTTTTGTTGTATTAAGATGTCAAAGGTTAGAAAATAGAGATAAATACAACTTGTTTGCACATTCATCTATTACTTGCAACATCAGAAAAGATAAGCAATTATCATAGTTCATGAATATAATTTGACCTGTCCCTGTGCTTTTGCTTGAATTCAGATATATAAGTTGGAAATCATAAACGGAAGTAGTGAATGAAGGAGGAGAAGGAACTAATTGTTGTGTTACTTTTATAGGAATTGATAAATTTTTCAATGATGCACGAAGGATCAGAACATTTGGATGTGGTGGATTCCATGATCGCGCCTGCCATAGCTTTTGGATCAGACGAATCCCAAGGTTTAAGCTCCAAAGATCGAGAAGATTTGTCTCTTTTATATTTGAAGGTCAGATCTTACCACTTCAGATTCAATATGTGCTCTAAAATTTGTCTTTGCTCCTTGTGGTTAGATTTTTTTTTCAAGTTTTTCATGTATCACCTAGTATCACTCATATAACTTTTTATGACCAATTCCTATCATTGGCATGCGGGTTGGGTAGCAGGTTTCAGTATTTTTTTGTATAAAGTAAAGGAGGGGCTGTACACTTTGACTCTTTGAGTAACATTTAAACCATTTGAACATTTCATTATTAGCTAAAATTTATTACTTACCAATTTGACCGATTTCCACTAAAAGATAACCCAAAAGTGACCCATTTTCACATTAATCGGTTGAATTTGATGTCTATTAATTCTCCACTTACACCTCTGTTATGCATATGATTTTGTGTGAAAATACCAACCTCAATGTTCGTCAATCAAATCACTCAACTTTTGTGAAGTTACTATCATTCATAAATGTATGCAATACCAAATTAAAAAAGTGAACTCTTTAGCAATCGTAGTTCATTCAAACAAAGGAAAAATTTTGGAGATCTGGTTACATTGCTCTTCATTTCAAGAAACAATTGTTTCATTTCTTGATTCAGATATAGATCCTGTTCTCTGTAGATGAACGACGGAGAACTTATTAATAGTTCTTAATTCAGTAGAAGAAAGCATTTTTTTTTGTTCAAATATTGCTTATATTATGTATGCTTATTGGTTTCCCTATGTTAAAGTTGCATTTGACATTAAAGTAACGTTTTTTTTTTTCTAGTTTATTTTTAGGCATGACCTTTACTTTTGAATGTTAATGATGGTTGCTCATCTGCTACTTACCATCAGTTTAATTTAATTGCAGTTTGTTGACTACTGTGGAACAACCCATGATATACGAAAGGCATGGAACCGTCATATAAAATTATTTCCACACCTGATTAGGAATGCCTCATTAGACAAGTACCCTTCCAATCGGTTTTCGAATGAGCTCATAAAAACACGAGAAAAGATGCCCCGACTTGTTGCTAAGCAGCCATCGGGGGTTCGTAGTATTGAACATGTTGCACATATATCAGCCAATGAGAACCACACATTGTTGACGTCCAAAAATCAAGCCATCGAGCCTCAGAAAGCTATAGCCAACCAATATGGAGGAAAGGAGACTAACTTTCAGCAATCTGAAGATAACACATCCAGAGAATTGAAAAGGTTAAGACACCAATCTCAAAATGAGGCATCTCTAATGATCGAGTCTCCTGCTTTACACAAGCAAGATGAAAATGAGGCAGAAGAAGGGCACGAACGTGAAGTTGTATCAGGACGAAATGAACTACAGGCGTTGCAAAAATATGATCAGATCAGAACTGAGCCAGAAGAAGAGCACAAACATGAAGTTGAAATGCGTCCTGAATTGTTTGGAAACCTTTCGTTGCATACTCGGGAGAAAAAAGCTAATGACTTAGCCTCGAGGTCCCTTACTGCTCTCGACGATGCTGTGCCTTCTGTAATTCATGAGAACCCTTCTATAACTGACCTAGCCAAAAAACAAAACGAAACAGACGAACATAAATCAGAAAGCTTGTTGTATAAATTAGGTCAGCAGAACCTTCGACAACAAAGTGATCCACAACAAATTCCTTCACAAAGTGCGGAAACATGCAATACAAATCACCTGCTTCCAGCTTCTGTACATGTGAGTTCTGACTCTAATGGACAGTCATGTCAGCGTGAATCAAATGCTCATATAGTTAGCATAGCACACACGCCAAGCCATGATCATCCAAATCCTACAAAAGAAAACGTAGAAAGCAACACGTGGCCAGCATCGAATGTACAGACACATAACTCTTTATCCACACCCATTCAATCAATGGCTCAGTATCCTGTTCAAAGTACCGAACAACCTTTGATGATTCCTAACACACAAATGTACAACCAGATGTGGCAATATCAATACCAGCAGCATCAGAGTCAGCAACAGTGGATGCAAATGCAGCAGTCTTATCTAATGCAGCCACAGCAACAACCGTACATCCAACAACCACAACAATATGTTCCGCAGCAGCAGCAACTGCAATCACAGCAGTATCCATTCTATCAACAGCAGGAACAGTACCAACAGTATTGGTATCAGGTGTACCAGCAGCAACTGCAAGCATATATGCAGATGCAACAATACCAGCAGATGCCGCAAGATTCAAATCAGAATCAGCACCAGATTACTGCAACGACCAATCAAATATGGAACGGTAGCCATGATCAACAGGTGCGTCTTTTAATAGAAAATAAATATGACATGGCTTCCCCTCTGAGCCTCACTAGGTGCTTTTCCTTTGAGGGCCAATTGGCCTAAAAGTGTTTTGGTTCATTTGGGTGATTGTTTCCCCAATTAGAATAATAACTACTGCCAAACTCTTACACCCCCCCCCCCCCCCCCCCTCTCCCCTTGTTCTTGTTATGCAGGGTCAAGGACTGATGGCATCACATACAACAAGCACATATGCTGACATTGCACCACACACCCAACAAAACTCTGCTAATACAGTGACCCAATTAACGAATGCAACTGCACCAACAAACATCGGATCTCCAAGTAATCGCAATCAATCTTCCCTTGGAGCCTCATCAAGACCTTCCGGATCCCTCCGATCTCCTTCTCTTGAGTGAACCCTCCAAAATTGACAAACCCTTTACATTATTTAGCTATGACGTTGTCTGTATGGCTAACAGAGTCATGGAGCCACCAGTCTTTTATATATATACAGGAATCTGCTAACTGACTCAAAGCGAACCCAGCATTTTAAGAGTTATCAGATTTTGTTTTCAGGATGGCCTTGTGTTCTTGTTTGACATGCTATAACTACTGTATTCTGTATTTTATTCTTGTGCAGGGTTAGTAGAATGTCTGTCATCTTGATATTTTTCAGAACTCCCGTTGACGAACTACAGGTGAGTATGATCATCATCTTTAATCTTTTAAGATTCAGTTATCTCAAATTTAGTTCTTTTTGAAACAGTGTTGTGTACACCAGGGTTTTCATCTTTTGGGAATTTAAAATTTGGAGGGATATATACTTACCTAAGGTAGGGATTTGTCTTTTTGTCTAAAATGCGGTTTAATCCTTAACAAGATTGCATGTGTACAAACTATCTAAAATATATTGTCAATTTGTCGTCACTTGTCACGATCGGTGGTTTTTGGTTTTGCCAAGAGAATTGTTTCTATATATGTACACAATGATTTTGAATGCAAACATTAAATGATTAATATAGATGCAATCGTACATAGCTCTTTAAGCTTGATTTAGATTTGATTCCACATCTGCAATCGTACATTGATGATTGGTTGCCCTTTTTGGTTGCCCTTATACACTCCAAATGGAAAAGAAGTCAAACGTTTTCTTGTTTTATTCGACTTGTAAGACCAACATCATCTTAGGCCTTGTTTGTTTACCTTTTAATGGAATTATTCAGAGGTCATTTTACTTTTAAATAACTTTTTAATGATTCACATTAAGAAGTAAACAAACAGCTCCTTAGTTGAACATATGAATTTCTTGAACTATTACTTATTTCGAATTCAACTTCAAGTTTCAACTTTAGTGTTGATTATTTGAATGATTTTGTTGTAATCATAACGAGCTGCTCTCACTTGTTTCGTGCTTGGCACAATACTTGCCTATGGCTACGTGATTTGTATTAGGGAAGCTTAGAGGTGGTGACTTGGGGAAAAAAGTGAACCAGTTAGTTAAAGGAGGCATTAGCTGCTGGTAGAATATCACCGTATATCAATATGCTTATAGAACTTTTTGTTACATATATGATACATGTATTTTAATTTTCATACCAATATAATAATTATACACACTAGTATGCGTAAAAAGTAAATGAAAACTATCAAGCCGAAAACAGAAGTCAATACGAATTAAAATTTATAATGCATTTAGCCATATAGGAACGATTTTGGTTTAAACATTTTGGTTTAAACATAAAGTTCTCCCCAAAGATGAGCGTACCAAACCACATGTATACACCTTCTGAAATGAATTATGAACCAAGTACTTATGGACGGTGACGGTTCTATCATTTTTTAGGCCCAGAACATATACTTAAAAAAGGGTCCTCTATATATAAAAAACAAAATTCATATAAAAGAATTACAATTAAATAATATTAAGAAAAAAGCCTATACTTTTTATTCGTATAATTATAAATTGGGCAAAAATTGCATACAATTTTAAGTTATATTTTTATTAGTAAATTGAAAAAAAAGTTTAAATTTTGAATGATTCATAATATAAACTGTAAACATACATGTCAAAATTAAATAACATCCCAAAAAATACATACATGTCTCATTATTATTTTTAATAGTCGTATAATAATTAACATAAATCACGTGATAAACAAAAAAAAAATCAAACTCATTTAAAAACAAAAGTATAAATATTGAATTTTATGGATAGTATATTAATATAAAATAAATAGATGATATTCGTAGATTAAAATTTATTCGAGTGGTAGTGATGAGATATAAAATAAAATAAAAATGCACACAATTTGATTCAATCCCATGTCATTGGTATCCCAAGAGAAGATAACTGTCAGTTGAACTAACACATTCTTTATGTTTTTTATCGCCCAAAAAACATATAAGCTAATACAAGACAATTGTGCTATATTAACATACAAATTTACATTGGACCCCTTATTGTGAATTGAGCACTGGGCGGTAAAGTGTTATATGTGGACCAAATACCCGAACCGAACCGGTACCGGTCCCGAATAGGACCGATTGTAAAGTAATGGTCCGGTTCTCAGTTTTAGATTTTAGCCAAATTCGGGTTCGGTCCGAGAACACCCCTAACCTTCAAAGTGGAGTTAGTTTTTGAGTTTTATACACCAAATACTCGAACCGGACCGGAACCGGTCCCGAATAGGACCGATTGTAAAGTAATGATCCGGTCCTTGGGTTTAGATTTTAGCCAAGTTGAGGTTCGGTCCTAACCGGGTTCGGTCCGGATTTGGTCCCGATAACACCCCTACTGGGCGGTGGCCCAGGTGCACAGACCCAGGGCCGGCAATAATATCTTTTGTTAGCATAACAATTTTATGGATATCTTTTTACACGACTTTTATGAATTACCAAAAATCAAAATAAATTTACAATATATACTTGACTTATGCAAACAAACAAAAAAATTACAAAAACCATGTAACCTTATATTGATTATCATTTCGAGAAATGTTGCTTTTCTTTTCATTTAATAAAACAATATAAATAAGACATTGCAAGATGTTTTAAATTACATTATTATATAGCAGATTAAAGTGAATGAAAATTAAACATATTATTATTTCAATTAAGAAAAGTACTTTACCAAAAACAAAAAAGGGTCATGCCATACGTATATTCCTTTATTAATTTTTCTAATAATACACTCATTCCTAACTTCCTTTCACGTGTTTTTTTGTTAATAACGTCAGACATACTGATTAA
This sequence comes from Centrapalus pauciflorus, assembly GCA_020465985.1. Classification (NCBI taxonomy): domain Eukaryota; kingdom Viridiplantae; phylum Streptophyta; class Magnoliopsida; order Asterales; family Asteraceae; genus Centrapalus; species Centrapalus pauciflorus. The sequence goes on along the minus strand of JAANYP010003258.1, from coordinate 2,061,979 downwards.
ACTTAATTTCCTCCCTCACGTTAGACATACATTTAGAATCCTCCTATAAATATGGATTAAAATAGGGAATATGGCATAAAAATGATGCTTCTTTTTGTTAATCTCTAACATTAGTTTTAGGATCATGTTTTCAACAACAAATAATCATGTTAATAGCTAACATTAGTTTTAATATCATGTTTTCAATACAAATAATTAAGGCTCACAAAACTTAAAAATATGTATATAGGGATTTAAGGAACCATGAAATAAAAAATCTGAGATTCTTTATGATTTTGAAAGTTGAAGCTCTTAAAATGTATTAAGATCACAAAGTGTTATAGAAACCCCGGTTAAAAATTGGAATGTCAATTTAGTTCTGCAAATTTCTTTTTCAAAGTCATACACATTCTTAAATGTTGGATTCTTGCTTTTTTAGATTTTAATATGTTTGCTTTAAAAAGCAAGACTTTTAAGTATTAATTTAAGAAATATGATCATCAAATAATTTTTACCTTAAATCCGTTATATTTTGGGATGTTTGTCTTTTTTTTTTTATTATGTCTCATGATCTTTGTCACAACATCCATGTGTTAAACTTTGTCTTACGTTGGATCCATGTTAAAGAATATAACTGGTTAGCCTTACGTTGCATTCATGTTAAATTTTGTTAAAACATTCACATGCTCCAAATCTAATGATATATTAACTTATATGTCACGTTTAATTTCTAGCCGGTTATTTTGTTTATCATAGATGTCATATAGTATATTTACTTGGTTACGATCAATTAAATGTTTGAAAAAAAATCATAAACATCATTTTAATGATTTTTAGTTGATGGAAATTTTCCAGGAAAAAAATATGATTAGATGACTTTTGAAAAAAAAAATATTACAAATTTGAGATGTTTATGTAATTTACACTTTAATCTTTGATTACAATTTTGTGCTTGCTGCCGAACAAGACTCAAGTCAACGAGCGGTCAGAATTGGGAGGGTATTGGCACGCGCTGGAAGGAGAAGGTGGATATGCACCGCCGTCATGTATACGTGTTATAAAATTATCGGTGGTTAAGTTGAATGTGCTTTTTCATTTGGTCAACCCCTTCTAGTTTATTTTTTTGTCAAATGGACCCCTTAAACTTCATTTTAACCCTATTTAATTGAAGTATATACTTCTATTCTATTTATTCTATTAAAAAAAATAGATTGTTACTTGACACTTAACTAGATTGTTAATTGGCACAATCTTCATTTAACGCGTGTAACTTATAATTTTTCTTTTTAATTATTTAGCTTCAATTAATTATAGTTACTATGTTTTAAGAATTCTATTAACAACCATGAGTTAAAAAAAATCTCTTTTCAATAGTTAATAAACATTTGTAAAATGAAAATTTTGTTTTTCAAGAGCTAATGTTAATTTATTAATAAAGCTAATAATTTATTATATCTGAATTATGTATTGTTGTTATTAACTATAAATAAAGGTATGAATTTCACTGTGTTTTCCCCATTCATTATATGGATATAATCTATAATATTTATAACTAATATTGAGTCATATCTATTTCATAATATTACAAAATGTGTATCGTTTATTATCGAATTCTACAATTATTTTAAAATTTATGATGTATTAAAATAGTTATTATTGAAACAAATCTGTATATTATACGGTAATAAACTAGTTGTCAATGTAATATAACTATTATATTTTTTAGCGATCTAAGAACCTTTAAAAAGTTTATTACAAGTAGAACCTTAAATGAAATGCCAAAAATAACTATAAGTCAATATTAAGGTCAAAAAAATACGGTTAAGATATGATTCAAAATATTAGAATCATTGCTTCCAATATATTATTTTGATTTTAAAGTTAAATATTTTGATTTATAATATTTGAATTATTGGTTAATATCTATTATATTCTTTAAGGAAACATTTGTTATGCATAAACTTGACACGATTTCAGCATACAAACGAATGTATATGCACAAATAAATTTTTAGTGTTTTATACATCAATAAAAAAATTGTTGTTTTTAACTAACAATAGCACAAAACCACCTTAAATCCCATGTTGATGGGATAACGAAAGATAGATGTTACTTATTGATAATTATGGGTTCATTTATAATAAAATCTAACTGAATGATAAAAAATTACTTTTTTCATATATGTCATGCTCATATATTTGTCAGTCCCTAATGCACAATCCACCCTTCATTGGTAACATGTATCGACCCTAACACGATCGATTTAAACATAATTTTTTCAATATACATTTTTTACATAAAAATACTACTTACATAGAATATTGTTTCCAAATAATAAATGTAACAAAAACAACAAACTAACTAAATATATGTGTGTATATATATAAAGTTTATAAACATATTGTTATTATATAATTTTTTAATATAATTTTAATACATTGTATAATATTATATTATTGTGGTGTCTAAATAATTTGTAATTTTGTTTCTTGAAATATATTTTATTCGTACAAGATTTATGTTATTAAAAAAATTTTCTTTTAGATATTATGATTGGTTTTAAAAAAACCCTACAATCTTTTACCATTTTATCGACTTAGCCACTAGACTGTTTTTCAAGTATTCAAATCTATTAACAAACTTAGTCTAATATAAAACTATATAAACATGATATGGAACTGAATGAACAGGTAACCTTCTCATCTTGTTAATTAAACACTTTCGTTTACTACATTTACCTTTTCCTTTTAGCCTTCGTTGACTTCAACGATACCGTGAAAACTCTGGCTCTCATCGAAGCTTAATTTTTGGAGGAAGAATTGATAAACAGTTTGTACAACGGATAGTTCATAATCAGAGCAAGTTCGCAATCTAATCAAGGTTCGCAATTAGAAGACGAAGTGAAGATAAGTAATCGTTATCCATCTGTAAACTTTCATCCATGACATTTGTTCCATATGCTTTTATCTATATCGTAATCATCCGTAATTTTAGGATGAAGTCAAGATATGCAAATAAGTTGTTCCATTTGCTCATCCATGTTTATTAGTCAAGTTAAATGGTCATTGATTTTGTGAAATTGTAAATTTTTTTACATACCTTATTTATATGCATCATGGGGTATGTTTGTCACTGATATAGTGTAATCATGCGAATAAGGTATTGAGAATACTGTAAATGAATTAAACTGTCAAAGATATATATTTGATTGGTTACTAAATACATAACCTTGGTTTTTTACTCAATTTATATTAGAAAAAACTTATTATCTTTTGTCGTTTTAACAATTAAGTTTCTAAACCTTTTGTTTTACCGGCTCCCCCGGCAGGCAGTCAAAAATACATGTTTTTTAATAAGAAAAAAATAGTGGAACTAAAACAATCGAAAAAAACATTAGGGACTTAATTGTGAAAACGATGAAAATTTATGGGATTTTTTTAATATTAACCCTAATAGATATATATAAAATTACAAACGAAGGACTAGACTTGCAAGTTTCATATAATAAAGGGGTATGGAGGATGAAGAGAGAATTTCAGTGAGACGGCATAAAAGCGCGTCAATGTGTGAGAGAGAGAGAGAAAAGGGATTTGGGGTTTGAAATCCAGGTAATCAAGAACATATAATCTTTACTGCACATAACATTATCAGTTTCTGATTATTTGATCTTTGATCACCGCGGATCATTTGATTAATTGAATCATACATACACAAAATCCGTACATATATGTATGTTTTACGACTTCATGGTTGATGACTCGACTGCATAAACCAGCTTCTTCTGGATTAAGGTTCGTTGTTTTTTCTTGTGTGTTTCTTGATTCTTTTGTCGGATTAGTATTTCACTCGTGAAGAATTCGTTTACGATCACCGTCTCTTTTGCAAGTCTCGTATTTGTTGACTTCGATTTTTATCAAGTTTAGTTGAAATTGGAGTTTTGTTTTTGTAATTTTGTGGTTGACTTCATTGAATTTATGCACACAGGATCATGAAGGTGAAGTGAGAAAGGCGAGTCGCTAATGTCTTCTACTACTTTTTAGCTTGCTTTTCAATTTTTAAAACAGCGACTTTTGAATTTTTGTCATGGTGAATTGAATTGCTTAGGGGACTTCGTGAATGGAAGTTTAGTTGACTGAAATTAGGGTTTTTTGATCGATTTTGTGGATTTCATATGCACAACAGCACAAGATCATGTGTACGAAGGATGATTCACGTACACATATACACACACAAACCTATTGATCTGACGAGTAGTGGGCTTTTCTGATTTATCTCTGTGATAGGGCCATAGGGGTGGCATGGAGACTTGCGTTAATTTTGTTTAACTAATAAGATTTGTTTCTTTGAAATATCTGTGTGTGCTTGTTTAGTTTTGATTCATAATGGACTAATGGTCATATGTTTGAATAAAAAATGTTTCAACAGAACACAAATGATTTGTTGTAAGGTGATTGACTTTCTTGTTATGACCACCTGATAGTTTTTGAAGTTGTAGAACAAGGATGTTAGTGGGCTTACCTAGTATAGTATTGTTGATGGAAGATGATAAATTTTACGTGTCTTTGTTCTTGAGCATATTTGGGAAATCTAAAAGATTGGTCCAATATATTGTTTTATACAAACTCAGAGATAGTAACTAGTAAGTTGCTATGTTACATGGAACAAGCTAATCTGTGTTATTTACCATGTTTTATGGGTAATTTTGAACCTCGTTGATTATATTAATAATGTTCTGAAAAGCATTTAGAGGCGGTTGACTTGACCTTTTAGGGTAAGCAGACACATACGTGGTTCGTTTAATTTATCTAAAGTATAATTATTTTTGGATTATGTAAATATGAATATATAATTATCATGGTACATTGTTAAGATACTTTTTACATTTCTAAATGGCTGATACAGTTATTGGGAAAGGACTGGTGTGATTACCTTCAAGTTGAGAAAAATACCTTTTTATTGCTTAATTTAGCAATCTGTTGCTAATCAAGTGTGGACTAAGCTTAATGCCTGAGCAGTTACTGATGCTGCCCTAAGGGGGAAATTTTATAACAGAATTTTAATGTTCAAGATGACCTGAAGCTGTGCATGTAAGAACTTGCAACTGCATGCATGATTCTGTATACATCGTTTGCTGTGTCTATTGCTATCAAGACTCGAATTTGCATATTGAGTCACTGCATGAAATATAGCCTATGTGATTTACATTTCTTTAATGTTTCTGGTTATGCAGCATTCTGTCCTTTAAGAGGCAATATGCAAATATACCAGATATGTTAATGTACTAATTCTTTTTTCCTTTTGGGTAGTTGCAGATATTTGTAGGGATTCTATTTGCACACTGATGTTTTTGAGACAATATTGTGATACACGTCAAAAGTACAGAACAAATGCCATCATTAAAGATGAAGATGAAGTCAACCATGGGCTGTTTGAGAGAAAAGAACGGCCTTCACGTCTGTCAAAAATCTAGCAAGATATCCAAAAGCAATTCATCACAAGTTAGGAGTTTCCAACAAGAAGCACAACTTGAAACTTGTATTTCTGACAAACAGGATGGTAATGACCTAACTTAGCAGTTACAATTGAATTCCTACAGTATTAAAGGTCAACTCTTATGAGACAAACCTTGTTTTAATTAACAGAATTCATGAAGATGATGTATGGTCTTTGTGTTTCAGAAGTCATTCATGGTCTTCATCAAACATTGTAGTTTTCTCTGATTTTCTTTTGTTATTGTTTATGATCAATCAGAGACTGTTAAGGGTCACCTTCTAACATTACTGCTTCATTGTAGGTACTACTGACATCTGAAACCTGTATCAGCAGATGTTTCAGACAAAAAAAACTGACAAAAAAAGAAACGGTTTTTAGGGTTCTATCTAATTGGCTATGCTTTCTCACATATGTTAATTTGAACCTCTAGTTCATAAGAAAATGATATTGGGGGATTAAAAACACAGCGTCAACACATACTTTTCACAAAATGGCTGTTTGTTAAGTATATATAAATTATACTATTACAAACGACATCAATCTTTTTGAAGATTTTAATTTCGGATCTCATTTTGTTCTGTGCAGATTCTTTTTCTGGTGAAACAATTGTTCAGGAAATTAGAAGCGATGAAAGTAACTGTTGCGAATTGCTAGATGAAGAAAGCATTCAGGTTCATAAATTACCTTCAAACTGGCTAGATTATATGTAAACAAAAGAACTTGTCCCTTTTTCTGCTCATTCTAATTTATTAGGATTTTGTTTCAAGTTCTCTTGCTTAAACATGATATTTACCTATACAAGTGTTGCTATTTGCAGTTTCCATCATTTATATGTGACAGTTTTAAGTGATTGCAGGATCATACACAAGCCAACTTCTCTCCAACCGTAGAAACTATTTTTTCACCTATTCCAGAATCCGTTGACAATGACAATGAAGCAACCGCGTCTGGTGATAGTGGTAAAAAGTTAAAATTTTCTTACATTCCCCCTGATGTTTTCTCAACCTATAATGGTTTTATTTGTTTGTCTTCGTCTTGTATGATTAAATGGTTTTATCTATTGCTGTTTGATGTTCTTGACGGTCAAGACATCATCATTGACAATCAGTCTTTATTGTTTTCTCTATTTAGGGAGTGAAAGGGATCTTGAAGTGCCATCACCTGGAGATAACTCATGTGAATATCAAAGTTGTAATGTGTCAGATTTCTTCATTTCAGACATGATTGTTTCTAGCTCACCCATTGAAAAGACCTCTACATATGACGTTACAGAGGCCACCGGTTTACCTGATTATGGATGTGATGAGTCAAGCATATTCTTTGATGATGAATATATGATACTTCCTTTTCTTGAGGATAGTGTCGACACTTGCAATGACACTGATGACAGCATAAACTGTTCGGAACCCGTCATGGTGTCAGAAGAATCAAACTTATATCTGGAAACCCATCAGACGAGATCTGGCAATCAGGAACCCGATGTTAGTATTTATCCCGACTGGGATCCGTCTGAATGCTTGGATCCACAAATGTTCGTTAGAAATCTGCCTGAACTTTCCGAAGTCGAAACAAGTTTATGTCCCACGGTATTGGCCTGGGAAAGAAAAACTGTCACCCTAGTACTTGATTTAGATGGTATGAAATATGATTCTTTCTTTTTTTTTTTTGGTTGTATCACGACGAAATTCATTTTTATCATCCATTATTTTTGGCATACAGAAACGCTGGTCCACTCTTCACTGGAACACTGTGATGATGCAGACTTCACGTTTCCAGTGTTTGTTGATTTCAAAGAGCATATTGTCTATGTGAAACAGAGGCCTTACCTTAGGGAATTCTTGGAAAGGGTCTCGGAAATGTTCCAAATTGTTGTGTTCACGGCCAGTCAAAGCATTTATGCGAAACGACTTCTGGACATACTGGATCCAGATGGAAATATCATCTCTCGCCGTGCTTATAGAGAGTCATGCATATTTGCAGATGGAACTTATACCAAAGATCTAACAGTTTTAGGCGTCGATCTTGCCAAAGTTGCCATAATTGACAACTGCCCACAGGTAGCTTTTTGGTTAAGTTTTGCAAGTTAACTTTTTTTTTTTTTTTTTGGGTTTCCGTTTGTCCTTTTTCCATGTATTTTGAACATCAACTTCATTTTATTAGTCATAAAAATAATATTTGTGAAGACACAAGTAGGGAAGGAAAGATACCAAATGGTATCATATCTCTGATCATAAGCTCTTCACAACCTCATTCGCATTTTATGGTTTCAGGTTTTCCGATTGCAAGTGAATAATGGGATTCCGATTAAGAGTTGGTTCAGTGATCCGTCAGATTGTGCATTGATTTCACTACTTCCCTTCCTAGAAACTCTCGCAGATGCTGAAGATGTCCGTCCAATAATTGCCAAGAGATTTGGTAACAAGGAATAATTGCCCCTTGTTTCCTCATTATTTCACTTAACAGCTCCATTTGCAAATTTTTAGATGCTCACCGTTCCCTCCTTGTGATCCTAATATAATTATCTTCACAATAAAACGTAGTTGCCATTGTCTCCGAGTTGTCCCATGTTTCTTCTATCTCTCCTTGAAATCTCACATGGTGTTCTGTCTAATTTGTGTCAGATTGTAGTTGCAGAAACTGCAGATAATTCCAGTTCTCGTTGTACAGTTATAAATCTTAGAAACTGCAAAAAAAAAAAAAAAAAAGTTGGATTGTGAAATATAACTATGAGGTGTGATTTTATTTTCATATTTACCTGGTTTAATTTTTCCTTCCGTTTTTATGTGTAAATGTTGTCGGGCATCATATCCTTTTATTCGACTTAAAGTCAGACTAGTTTTATAGAATCTTAAGAACTGCATCCGAGGCTGGAGAGGCAAGCTTAGAGCAGTTTACTTGCGTATCAAATCACAGAAACACGATGCTAGTAATGACATCTCTTGCTTGCCATTACAATCTTTTACGATTTTTCTCATGCCTTAATGTGCAGGTTATATGAAGATCTTTAATGGATTTATAGCCAAATGCTATTCTAATAGGTATCTTTGATTCTTTCTTTATTGTTTACCATAATATTTGGATTCCCTAATCTGTAGCATTACTGTTGTTCTTGAAACAAGTTGAGTGACTCACAAAAGTAGATTTTTGTCTACTTTTCATGAATCTCGACTTCATTTGATAATTTAAAAGTCTCTAAATTGACTCAAATCTAAAAACCCCTATAAGTTGACTTCTTGCAGGGAGATTTGAGTTCACTTCCTAAGTTTCATAATTTACGTTGACTTATATAATGTAGATTTGTTTTGACTTCTGATAAATTCAAAGTCCCTAACCTTTTGTGTTGATTTTTTTTCCTTCAGATTTTAAATTTATATAAACTCCCTCCCTCTTTTTTTTATTTATTTTATAAATACTGTAATGGTATATTATAATATACGACAATTATGTAATACTTACAAATTATTTATTATATATTATGAGTTATCTGTGTCATATTATGTAGATATTTTTGTCTTCATATCAAGTGCATATGTTCAAAACTTGTTTTCTTCATGAAACCAAAGTGATCTTATTATTTCCCAAGTATGCTAATGCCTTGTAATTTATTACTGGATCTGGATGCATCATTTATGTTTGCTTTTCTTATTAATTTGATACTCGCATATAATCTCCATTTTTTTTTTTTTTTGAAAATGGTGGATTCCACATGTAAATAATTTTCAAAGTGTTACAGAAGTTCTTGGTTTTATTGTTCAAGATTCGAACAAAAAGAAATCATAATTGTTTTTAGTTATTACAACGTATTTAAAAAACCTTTTTTCATAAAAAAAAAGGGCATTAAAAATAATGGTATATTTTGGATTAATATTTGATAAGCTATATATGAAGTGAAGGGTACTCGTTCTAACTGTGGTCGTTAATTTGAAACACGCATGTGAAAAATCATTTATGCCAGAACATGTACCCGGACTTCTCTTTTTAAGTTCTATTAATCATACATTTCTATTCTGATATGTTGTTTACTGAGGCGGAATTTAACATAATCTTCTTATCAGTGTAAAAGGGTTGTATGACTAGCAATAAGGAAATGTATGTATAGAATTAGCGTTTTGAATATCTATATATTTCTACGACAATATCATGAGATTCTATTGAACAATCATATTTTTGGTTCAAATATATAATTCCCATGATGTTTCATATTTCCTTTCAGCCTATTTTAACTAGGATTTGACATAAACTGTTTTCCATTTAATTTTATTTTCTTCTCAAAAACCTAATGAAGTCCAAATTAAATAGTGAACCGAAATCAAATCACTAATCAAAAGGAGGTTGATCATTAGCACGTGGACTGGTTTTGGTTAAGAAAATATGACAAGGGCCCTAAATACTAAATAGAGATGACAACGGGGATGCAGATGTGTCAGATGTTGATGAACCCATTCCTAGACACCAAATTTTAATCCTGGGTTCCATCCCTAACCCTAAGGGGGAATTAATTGCATCTCCATCTTTGTTTCCGATATGGATCCGAGGATTTTCCCAGGTTAATGATATCGTATTCAAATAAGGTAACTCAAGATGACGAATCCGGAAATGAACCCAAAACAATATGTTTTATGTTTAATTGATTAATAAATATAACATTGTATTTTAGTTAACACATTTAGTATTTATCTTTTAATAGTATTCGTTGTAATAACTCAAATATTTTAATATTTAATTAATTGGTCCGCCGTAAAAAGGAAATATTTTTATCTTGTTTATGTTTCGTTTTGTTATGTCATTGTTGTGTTAAAAGGCGTTCAATCCCACATATATGGCTATAATACTAGTAGAAGTGTATAAATAAAACTTATATTTATTTATTAAGTTTCACATTATGTTATAATTATATAGAATGGCTGTGTTATGATACTAATCAATTCAATTTCATTTTGGTACTTTCTATAGAAGTACCAAAAGATATAATAGACTTGTATGTAATGGAGTTGTTGCAAAAACAAGATAAAAAGAGACGATAGCTTGTATGGAGGAGTTGTTGCAAGAACAATTGTTAATACTTTATCATGATTATAAGAACAAGAAAGATACTCTTGAATGCCTTTGAAACTCTTTCACAGAATGGATGCATTAACATTTTAGGGTGTGTTTGGTAACTCTTATCAGGGTCTGATCAGATGTGAACATTTTATTCGGTAAGAGGTTTTAATGATAACTTGGGCGGACCCAAGGCTTCGGGGCCAGTAGCACGGGCAACCGGTCCCAAGCCAATAATCACGTTGCGTAGTGTAAATTTTGACTGTGCAACCAACGAAGTTTGAAATGTGCAACCGATGTATTTCAAAATTTAAAAAAAATTTTAGTAAGTTTACAAAAGAAAATTTTATAATTAAACAAACAATTAAATTTGTGTGTGTGTGTGTGTATATATATATATATAGGGGTGGGTTCAATGGAGAACCTCTGTGCATCGAAGAACCTTGAAGAACCACAATGCATCGCTATAAAATTGTAATGCATCACGTGGAAGTCGATGCATCACGCGGAATTTACGATGCATCACGTGGAAGTTTTGATGCATCTCGGTGGAATTGTGATGCATTTGTGGTGTGCATTGTGGTTCTTCAAAGTTCTTCGATGCATTGAGGTTCTCCATTGAACCCACTCCTATATATATACTAGCTACATGCCCGCGCAAAGCGGCGGCGGCGACAAATATTTTTTTCGATTACTTGTTCGTTTAATAGATGACGATGATGAATAATATCTTTAAACAACGTAAAAGAAAAAAACCTTATGTGTCAGTCAAATATCATAAAAACCATATGGTTACAGACAAAAATATGATCAAATATATTTGTGATAAAAAATTTACAAGCATTTTTCATTTTATGCATCCAAAATATCCAAATATGATAATGCTTCACTTGAACGATCCGTTTAATGTACATCCTGCAAATAATAAAAGGTTGATAGTTATCAAGATAAAGTATTGAAAAATATGAGTAATGCGAACTATAGGATTGTACCTTAATAATCACGGAAGACTTCTTGATACACCACATTTGATGTGTAGACTCCATCTCGATTGAATTTCTTGACATGGGTCACCAATACCTTTGTAGTAGGGGTGTCCACGGTTCGGTTCGGTTCGGTTAGTAGCTAACATGTGAACCGTATTTTCGGTTTCGGTTACCCGTTAGAAGCCGGTTACCCGCGGTTCGGTTCACGGTTACCCGTCATATGCTTAAAAGCAAATAAAATTATAGAATTATATCATTTTTAAGCAAAAATTCTATTTAAGTTCAAAGTTATAGTAAACTATTTAATTATAAATCTTAAAAGTTACACTAAATTTATCTAATAAAACAATTAAAATAAAAATCAGTTGAAAATTTAGTATTTAAGATATTAGAATGTTTAAATGAATGTACAAATAAATGCTACTAACTTGTATATATATAATCGGTTCGGTTCGGTTATCCACGGTTTTCTAAAAATGAAAACCTAAACCGCCCCGTGATGTTTCGGTTTCGGATCAAGCGGTTTAAGCGGTTCGGCTCGGTTTCTCGGTTTTCCGGTTTTGTTTGAACACCCCTACTTTGTAGTACCACGTGATGTACCTCCTAAAATCATAATCTTTCCCCCAAATGGGAGTGCGACCCCTATGATGTCTTGTAATGTTCTATCATGCGCTTCCACTGCTTGTTATTAGAATTATTTATGCAAAAAATCTTTAAGTTGGACCATTTTTATGGTTAAAACCTTCAACCAATTTTCATTGCACAAAAATCCTCAAGCAGCAAAAACTCATGGGATTGAGATATTATCGGTTGTAACCGATTGAAAGTCATAGGTCACCGTCGACAAGTCATCAGCGACCAACAAACTTTCATCGAGAAATTAAATTCCAACAAAAAAAAGTGAATTTGAATAATAAAACACAGACAGATGAGTTTGCTGGAAAGAATGTTCTTTAGAGATCAATGATTGGTCAGCAGATTACAACCAGTTCATCAGGTTGCAAGTCATTTTTCTGAGAGTAAAAACATCATTTTGATAAGTTTTAGTTAGTTGATGTTTTTTATCATCAGGTTGCAAGTCATTTAAAAAAAAAATCATTTTGATAAGTTTTAGTTACTTGGAATTTTTTATAAAATGAAAAATGATTGGAGGTTTTAATCACAAAAAAAGTTCAACATGATGATGGTTTTTTGCACAAATATCTCTATTATCTATATTTCCTTCTTCAACCTAACTTTCATCTATTAAAATTTTTTTACGACAGATTTCAGGTATTTACAAGAATACAATTTCTCTCTCTCTCTCTCTCTCTCTCTCTCTTTTTTTTTTTTGTTAAAATGGTTGAAGACTTGAAGTTAAACCTTTAATTACAAATAATTGTTTTATTTATGGGTATTCATGGCTACATTCCAATATATAGTGGTGTACCCGCGCAAAGCGGCGGCGGCTAACAATTTTTATTTGGTAACATTTTCGTTTGGGATCCATCGGTTTGAAAAAACAAGGAAAAAAAGTGTATGCCAAGAATTTGGATACATAGATCAATGCCCTATTTTCAGATGCTGGTATAAATTTATTATGTTTGGCAGTATTAGCACCTATGGCACAACCTCAAAGATGCATTCTACAGTTAGGAAAACAAATTATGCATATGAGCAACTCATAAAAGTCCTACATTTTAGTCATTTCCAAATATAGAATTTAAGAAGACGGTGGATGCATTTTATTTGTAACAATACAAGCCTACTTATGGACGCTAAAAATGGTCATTCAGGTAAAAATAAAGGCAAAGGCAATATTTCAATCAATGAAAACTTAATAATCTGTGTCGGTACAACATATGGTCTGGCTAAACAATTTAATTAACTTTCTATGCAAGTGATGTGCATTAAATAAGCAAGTAACAAATATCACAAAAAATAGAGACCTCTGTTTGATGATGCTCTATAGTTGAAACATGAATGAAACATGAATACCATACTTGGCAAGGAGATATCAACATTCATGTTATAAACATGAATAAAATTTTTAAGAATACCATACTTGGCAACTTAAATAAAATGTACGAAACATGAATCAGACATCATTTGAAAGTAATGAAATATGTAAACAGAAAACCAAGTGAATAAATAATCACAACATAAAAGTTCCCCACCATCTACGCAATTGGAGCAGAAATTGTCTGTGTTGCGAGAGTTTTATCATAGCTCATTGAAAGACATGTCATTGGATGTATATATGTGTAGATAACTGCCATAAAAAAATGCAATTCCAATACTTAGTCACTTAATTGTAGAATGCATAAACATCACAAAATCATAAAAGAATAATAGTTTTGTCAGGTTATTTAATCAAGCAATTAATAAGATGAACTATCACAAACTCTGCAAAACTTCATATGCAGGTCATTAATACAATGCAACATTTCATAGTAATGAGAAACTCGAATATTTCAAAATTCTCACACAACCTAAAAATCCTCCAACCTCATGAATACATTAAATTTTACAGCATCAAAAAATAAAAAAATAGAACTCACTTAAAGCTTGATGTCACAGCTCCACCTCCTGAAACTCATCCAAAATTTCTTTCAAAATTCATTCATAAAATATAAAAATTAATCTACATAGATTAGACTATGAAACCAATTGCTGCCAATTCAATTCTATTTCATAGTTTAGCTAGATAACCACCCACAAATAGAATGGTATGATTCTTTCATTGACAAAAATATTAAAAAAATTGAAAGTATGATAAATTGTTGACGAACCTTCCCTTCAAACAGTGATGCATCATATAGCCTCTCAGAGTCAGAGTAGAGATTGTACACCTTGTACTTGTCCTGATATAAACAACTAACAAAAGTGATATGGACATCCCAACAATGGAGGATTTGAACAGGAATTACAATCACAGAAACGTTATAAACTCAATGAGAAAAGCGGAGTAAAAAATGCAGAAGTTGGCTCCCAGCCAAAGCGTTAGAAAATATCAAAATCCAAAACCAGTTTACTTTATATCAAGAGATACTGTTCTTCCCCTATTTTTTTATTCCCCTATCCCTTTGATGCATTTAACTACACGTTTCAGCTTGACGAGCTTCATCTATGGACAACAAATTTTCATCCGATCAGGTGTAATTGCAGACCGAGTGATTGTCACTTGAGACTCTGTTTCATCAGCCTGCTTATTAGTAGAATCCCGATGTAAACAGTCGGTTGATCAATATCCTGAATGGACTCTGGATCAAAAGTAACTCCAGAAACAATATCATCCATTTTGGCAATTACCTTCGTGACATGTGGCCCTGTTAGACAAGGTTTTGATGGATTAATAGTTAGTGCATTACAAAATGATAGCCAACTATTAGTCAGAAGCTCAATCTATTACTTGGAACAATAATTAAATCATGGGTAGCTGAGCACATACATTGGCAGGAATCAGAATCTGCACCATCAGGGTTCTTCCTGCAAATCATCAACTTGATGCGTAACGAGCTATATTGTCTTGTTTTTTGGACTCCCCTCACACATTCCTTGAATATTTCCGAACCTGTATGAGCATAAACGACGCTAAAAATATCATCAATATAAATGTCACAATCTTGATTCAACATCGCCAAACCACCAGGAAGAAGCCGAGGATCCCTGTGACAAATTCACAGAATGCACGTCGTTCTGGATTTAGATCTCCCATTATCTCAAGCAACTAAAAAGTCATAGATGACAAATTTTATTAGATCATACCTCTTTAACATACAGAATTATAAAAATGAAAGACATAACATACATTCACTACTGCAGTGCTCTTGGAAGTGTTTCCACGATCAAACTTTATGTGTTCAACAAGCGTATCAGCCTGCATTTAGAAGAAAGTTAAATTACATTCAAGGAAAAAGCAAGTCCAGCTATGAGTAACACACCAGATTAAAGAGCAATTTACCTCCCACAACTCTCCACAACCACAAAGTAAATAATCCAACTCACTTGGAGAAAAAAATTGTAAAGCCGAAATGTCAAAAACCTGATATTTATGTAATAAGACATTTTATTAGCTACAGCAGAAGAACAAAGTAAAACCTGGCCCTACAAAAGTTAAACCAGACATTTTCTTAAATTATCTAGAATTATAGAAATTTCTACAAAATTTAATCCTCCTAAAATGAATTCTAACTAATTAATTATAATTGCTTACAATAACAATTAACTTTGGCTTTAATCTTTGAATGCTTTATAGCTTAAACTTCAAAATATACACATGAAACCATGGAATTATTAAGAACTCAAGAACTATCTATATTGTGCAGAATTTGCACAAAATAGCAATTTAAAATGCTAAAATTGCTTACTATGACAACGATCTTTCAAATTGCATAATGGCAATTTAATAAGCTGAAATTGCATAATATGGATATCTTGAGGATACACAAGACTAAAGTATACAACTATACACCACAGTGACTCATGTAAGCAGTTGATTAAATCTGTTCCAAAAGAAGTTGTACTTGATGAAAGAACTACTTGTACCTCTAAAAATTCAGCATTGTGTTTTGATTATTTGTACCTTCTGCATAAAACAAGCATAAAAATAACAGATATAGCTGATATACCGGCCATAAAACACAAGAAATAGCCACCAGCATCAGCTACTGGAAAATAAAAACAGAAAAAGAAATACTATCCATGAGTAAAATCTTGTTTAGATGTAATCTCAAAATTTTATTAAGTTAATAATTGGGTTTGGGACCATAGCAAATGTAAAACATATTCCATCTAGATAGTTGCATTATAAAAACTTAAAAAACATATACCATCAAACCCAACAAAAGATTTGAACAAAGATCTTAACGATAAGAAACTTAAAATTTTTGTAATGGCCAAAACTAACTATTCTTGTCCCAATTATTCAGCTATTACATCCTAGTTACACTTGTATACCTGAAAATCTGCTCTCCCACATCCATGTAACAATAAAGCATCACCAGTAAATGCCATTCTTGGTTGAGGTCGATCACGTCCATCCCCTGTAACATGATAACACACCCTAACGTATGCCCTGGAGTTGCACGAACATGGAAGAAAAAGGTGATAGTTTAGCTAAGGATTCAACAAGCAACCCTTTTAGGAGAAATAATATTGCAACAGTCAATTACGGGAAAAAAATTGACTTCGAACCTCCAAGTAAAGATCGCCAAATTGAATATTATCGCCAGCCTCCACAAGACTGATGCTTTGCTTTTGAAATTTTATCGCCAGCCTCCACTCCCATGACATGATCGACATGCACATGGGTGTTGATAGCATATACAAGTTTCAACGTATCAACTAACTACTCAGATGAGTAAAATATCAATAACCAGCTGTAAAAAGAAAAAAACCATATAAATTAGATCTGGTTGCATTCCACAAGAAAAAAAACCATATAAATTTGATTTGGTTGGAATCCACAATAGCATAAAACCATCTAAAAATCTGATATGTTTACCTTATTTAGACATCATTGTCGTCTTTCAAATTCAAAACGCACAATTCAACCATTTTTACAGCCCATTCCCCTGGCAGAAAATCAGTTACACCTTCCCCAACACTCTCCACAACCCTATTCACATTAATCAAACTCGTTGAACTACGCCGAAATAAAAGCAATTTATAGAAACCATTTTAAATTTATACAGGAAATGAACATACCCTCCAGCTTCATGTCCTCACTCTTTTGGAAACACAGGATTCTGACCCTGAAAAGATCACGAATAACAAAAATATCAAGATTTGAGTTCAAAACAAGCAAATGTTAAAAACTCGAAGCTACAAAGGTCTAGTAAAATTAATTGATTATCAACTTTGCTTCCCAGGAGTAAACATTAGTGTGGCAGAGTGAAGTGAAGAGAATCTTAACGCAGACATCCAGTTTATGCGGTGGCGCCACCTCCACTTGTTCAATTACCAGCAGCTTTCCGTCTTCCCACGCCATTGCGACTGTCAGAATTTAAGAGTTTTATCAGTATATGGATATACATATATGTGCATTTTAGAACTTATAAGCTGATTAGTTTTGAGAAAAACTGATTCTGCTTTTGATTTCTCTGAATAATCACAACTTGAAACCAAAAACACAATGAATCTGACGGATATTATAAATAAAATCGGATAAATTCCAATATATAGATTACAAAGATATCGATTCCAACAGAAATATAGATAGAGACTTCGAAGCATACCTGTGGATCTCTTGGACAAACTGGTTATTATACGTAGAGAAACATATGGCTCGGCTGAGATGATTCAGCTATGAACTCTGTTTTCTGTAAATTGGTGCCTAAAATACTTGATACTTCAGCCCAAACCGTTGAATCGAAATGGAAACAGAACTACCAAAAAAGAAAGAACCAACTAAAAGAGCCGCAGTAGCTAAGAAGAAAATCATTACCGAGATTTCTGATGATGAAGAAGAAATCGAAGTGAGTGGTGATTCTGACTTTGAGGTCCTAGCAGCACCACCGGAGGAGAAAAAGAAAGGTAGAAACCAGCAGCAGCAACCAAAAGCAAACCTCCAACCCGAGCAAATAAGGGTTTGATGATCGTGGTGGTTGTGGCGGCACTGGTGTGTGGCGGCGACGACGACCGAGGAGAGACAGAGAGCGTGAGGGAGGGAGAGAGGGAGACCGAGCGAGTGAGAGATGTGTGAGAGAGAGGGAGGTGGAGAAGAGGCGCCATAGTGAGGGTGAGCGTGAGCGGCGGTGGCTATAGTGAGGGTGCGCGTGAGTGGCGGCAGCTGCAGGGGTGGTCGCCCACAGAAAACCACGAAGACAGATCGAGCAGATGGATGGATTGGGGCCGAAGCAACGTCTTGGGAAGAATAATGGCAACGTCTTGGGAGGAATAACCTAGAGTCAGTAACACTGAAGTGTTTTGTGGGTTTCCAAGAAAGAAAAGCATGCGTGGATCAGAAAAGATGCTTTGTAAAAAAGCAAAGATGCATGAAAGGTTTGTACCTCTTAATTTTAAGACATGCTTTAGAAAGTTGTACAAACCTAAATGCATTATAAGTAGTGTATATATATAGAATTTGGTTCCACAGCGTCCCTCCAAAATCCAGCGTATCCAGCGTACCAAGGGTATTTTCGTAATTGCAGCGACCATTCACATTGCTTAAATTCATCATTCACATTATATGATCATTCACATTAGTCAATTGATCATTCACATTACTTAATTGATCATTCACAACACTTATTTAACTATTTATACTTCTTGTACACTTATTTGAT
This sequence comes from Centrapalus pauciflorus, assembly GCA_020465985.1. Taxonomy (NCBI): domain Eukaryota; kingdom Viridiplantae; phylum Streptophyta; class Magnoliopsida; order Asterales; family Asteraceae; genus Centrapalus; species Centrapalus pauciflorus. The sequence continues at coordinate 2,043,213 of JAANYP010003258.1, read as the reverse complement.
CATTCACATTACTTAATTAACCATTCACATTACTTAATTGACCATTCACATTACTTAAATGATCATTCACATTACTTAATTGACCATTCACATTAGAAGATTGATCATTCACAAAATGTAGTTGACAATTAACAGGACTAATGTAAGGTGCTGATATTATTTAACCAATGTGAATGGTGAAATTTACTAATGTGAATGGCCATTCACATTAGCTGAATGATCATTCACATTGGTTGATGTTATTAATGTTTGACAGATTTGAGAATTTGAGCGTTACATGAATGACCATTGTTACTGTTTGTCATTAATCTTGTTACTGTTTGTTAGTAGTTGACGATGCACAGCATACACGCTGTGCTGATATGGTACAACCAATGTGAATGGTAAATTTCCTAATGTGAATGGCCATTCACATTAGCTGAATGATCATTCACATTGGTTGATGTTATTAATGTTTGATAGATTTGAGAATATGAGCGTTACATGAATGTTCATTGTTACTGTTTGTCATTACTTGTTACTGCTTGTTAGTAGTTGACGATGCACAGCATACATGTTGTGCTGATATGATACAACCAATGTGAATGGTAAATTTCCTAATGTGAATGACCATTCACATTAGCTGAATGATCATTCACATTGGTTGATGTTATTAATGTTTGATAGATTTGAGAATTTGAGCGTTACATGAATGACCATTGTTACTGTTTGTCATTAATCTTGTTACTGCTTGTTAGTAGTTGACGATACACATCATACATGGTGTGCTGATATGGTACAACCAATGTGAATGGTGAAATTTACTAATGTGATGGCCATTCACAGTAGCTGAATGATCATTCACATTGGTTGATGTTATTAATGTTTGATAGATTTGAGAATTTGAGCGTTACATGAATGACCATTGTTACTGTTTGTCATTAATCTTGTTACTGCTTGTTAGTAGTTGACGATGCACAGCATACATGCTGTGCTGATATGGTACAACCAATGTGAATGGTGAAATTGACTAATGTGAATGGCCATTCACATTAGCTGAATGATCATTCACATTGGTTGATGTTATTAATGTTTGATAGATTTGAGAATTTGAGCGTTACATGAATGATCATTGTTACTGTTTGTTAGTAGTTGACAATGCTCAGATTCACATGTTGTGCTGATATTATTTTACCAATGTGAATGATCAAATAAGCAATGTGAATGATCATTTAAGTAAGGTGAATGATCAATTAAGTAATGTGAATGATCATTTAAGTAACGTAAATGATTAATTAAGTAATGTGAATGATCATTTAAGTAATGTGAATGATCATTTAAGTAATGTGAATGGTCAATTAAGTAATGTGAATGATCAATTAAGTAATATGAATGATCAATTAGTCAAATAATTATTGTGAATGATCAAATAAGTGTAAAAGAATTGTAAATAGTCAAATAATTCTTGTGAATGATCAAATAAGTGTTGTGAATGAATAATTAAGTAATGTGAATGATCAATTAACTAATGTGAATGATCAATTAATGTGAATGATGAATTAAGTAATGTGAATGGTCGCTGTAATTACGAAAATACCCTTCCAGCCAAAAAAAAGGGGGGGACGCGCATGGAAAGCATTTTTTGATCACAACCATTGATTTATTTAATCTTGTGGCTTTGGATGGGTACCCTTGGTACACTGAATTTTTGAAGGGACTCTTTTGAACCTAAACCTCTATATATATATATATATATATATATATATATATATATATATATATATATATATATATATATATATATATATATATATATATTAACAATAACTCAAGTAAAACTCTAAATTCTAAAAATAAACTTAAACCCAAACATTTACTATTTTATTAGTCCATTTTCATCAACTCATTTTTAAGTTTTATTAGCTCAACCAAACAAACCTGAAAATTCAACCCTCTTATCTAAAAAAATTAAAATGTTTTGCCCTTATTTTCCTTTCCACCTCCACAACCAACTATCACCGGTATATTTCTACTTTATTGATTAAATTCTAGATTTTCTTTCTAATTAGTTTCTTTTTTTTTTCCTTCGTACTCAGATTAAATATCATTATGCAACTGTAATTGAACATCGATGTCATAATATTTACATGGATTTATGTGGCTGACCAAAGATTCATCTTTATCTTTATACAAATGATAAACGGAAAGAAAACCAACAAAAAAAACCCCAAAACTCATGTAATGGAAAGAGAATGCTGGTCGGCTACTGTGCACACTGCACACAATGTGTTTGATAATAAGCCTTAACGTGTAGGTTGAAACTTTGGCACCATATTTGTGTGGCGTCGTGACTGCTGTTAATTCTGTCGTCATCCCCACCACATTCCAAATTATTTCTAGCAGATAAAGATAGGCAGAAATCTAACCAACCCTACTTCCAATGTGTATTTTAAGCCACTAGATTTTCCATGTGTATTTTAAGCCACAAGTTTTCCCAATTTTTGGTTTTCAATTATCTTCACGGTTTATTCGAATACAATCAACTTTGTATTCTATCTCCCAATTCCCAAAAATGTTGATTTCGAGAAGAGAAAAAATCTCTGGAAACTCGATTTTCGGGTATTAAGCTTCGAGGGTGTGAGATTAAAAAGTGAGTTAAATTTGTGATTCTCTCTTCCAAATTATATCTTGGAATCTTTTCCTTTTACTATTTTCTTGGTCCACCCCCGTCTTTAAAAGAAAAGTTCCAATCTTTTTTTTTTTTTCTTTTTTTTTTTGGGACAGTTTCACAGACTAAAATTACAGTGTTTTTCTTGAAGTTTTGCCTAATTTATGAGTGGGTTTACTTTACCCTAATGTAGAAGCCAAGAGAGATCAAGAATTCATCCGTATTAAGAGGATGAAGATAGTGGTGACAAATGCGGTTAATATGTGGGGTCCTGAAGAACATATTCAATCATTTTCATCTACAACAAAGGTGTTGCTTCTGCAGCTTCTTCTACTCACTTTTCACATTTCAAAAGAATCATCAAAGAAAACGTTAGCATCATCAAGCCATGAATATGGAGTTTGTGTGTAGAGGAGAAAAAACAGAAGAGGCAACCATTAACAACAATAACAGAAGTCGTGCGCCCTCATCATCAGGTAGAAGCAACATGAACCACCCACCAACACATAAAAGCGGGACCTTGGCTCAATATGGTGCCGATGCTACACTTTTAAAAGAGTTTGAGCAATCTGTTGATTCTGGTAAGTCTTTTAACTACTCAACTTCACTTGCAAATGCACCAAAACATGTGGCTGAACAACAAATGACTGCATATTTAGAAAAGATTCAAAGGGGTGGTTTTGTCCAACCTTTTGGTTGTATGATTGTAATTGAAGAAACCACTTATAGGATCATCAGTTTTAGTGAAAATTGTTATCGTATGTTGGGTTTGAATCTGAATGAGGACAAGAAAAGTCTGCTTGGAATTGATGCTAGAACCCTTTTCACCTCTAATTCTATGCCTTCATTGGAAAGAGCTGTGGGTTCCAGAGAAATCACTTCGTTAAATCCAATTTGGGTTCATTCTAGGAGTACCCAAAATCCGTTTTATGCGATTCTACATAGGATTGACGTGGGTATTGTGATTGATTTAGAGCCTGCCTCTTCTAGCGATCCCACATTATTGCTTGCTGGTGCAGTTCAATCCCAAAAACTTGTGGTTAGGGCTATATCTAGGCTGCAATCTCTCCCTGGAGGAGATGTTGGGGTTCTTTGCGATACTGTTGTTGAAGAAGTTCAAAAGCTTACTGGGTATGATAGGGTAATGGTTTATAAGTTTCATGATGACGAACATGGTGAAGTTGTTTCGGAAATTAGACGCTCTGATTTAGAACCATATTTGGGATTACATTATCCTGCAACAGACATCCCACAAGCTGCAAGGTTTTTGTTTAAACAGAATCGTGTGAGGATAATTGTTGATTGCCGGGTGGATTTTGTTCCGGTGATTCGAAGTGAAGAGCTAAAGCAACCTCTTTGTTTGGTAAATTCCACTCTTCGAGCACCCCATAGTTGTCATGCGGTTTACATGGCTAACATGAATTCTGTCGCGTCGTTGGTGATGGCGATTGTAATAAACAATAACGAGTCTTTGAAGCTATGGGGATTAGTGGCATGCCATCATGGTACACCACGTTATATCCCATTTCCGCTTCGTTATGCGTGTGAATTTCTAATGCAATCGATGGGTTTGCAACTCAACATGGATCTTCAATTAGCAGCACAGAAAGCTGAGAAAAAGATACTCCAAATGCAGACCATGTTGTGCGATATGCTACTTGGGGATGCCCCGTTTCGGATTATAACTCAAACTCCAAGCATAATGGATCTAGTCAAGTGTGATGGAGCAGCTTTATTATACGACGGGAAGGTTTGGTTACATGGTATCACTCCAAATGAATCACAGATTATGGATATAGTGAAATGGTTGTGTAGTGAACATAAGGACTCTACAGGGTTCAGTACCGAGAGTTTGCAGAATGCCGGTTATCCTGGTGCGGTTTTGCTTGGTAATGCAGTGTGTGGTATGGCTGCTGCACAAATTACGTCAAATGATTTCTTGTTTTGGTTTAGATCACAAGCAGGAAAAGAAATCAAATGGGCAGGGGCTAAGCATCATCCTGAGGATGAAGATGACGGTGAGAGAATGCTTCCAAGATCTTCTTTTAAGGTGTTTCTTGAGGTGGCGAAAAGCAGAAGTTTGCCGTGGGAAGTTTCAGAGATCAACGTTATCCATTCTTTACAATTAATAATGAGAACATCCACTCAAGATGTTGTGGAAAATGAAGGTAGCTGTGGTCCAAAAAGGCTGGATGAAATTAGTTCGGTTGCTTGTGAAATGGTGAGATTGATTGAAACTGCGTCTGTCCCGATATTTGGTGTCGATGCATCCGGTTTGATCAATGGGTGGAATGCGAAAATTGCAGAGTTAACTGGTGTGGTAGTTAGTGAAGCCATTGGAAAGTCTTTGGTTGATGAAGTCGTTCATGAAACATCACGTAGGGCCGTTGAAGATCTTCTCCATAGAGCCTTGCAAGGTATGTCCCTTATCGCATGACCATGTAATTATGTAAATATATGTACTTGATATCACTTGATAAATTTATAGGGCTATAAGTGCTTCAACTTGGTACTTACTTTTTTAATAATGCATGTTCATGTAAATTATACGTAGTTATAAATTGATTAGAGAACTTGATTATTTCGGTAAACAATGAATCATATGTGCGTATGCAAATGATAAAGATCGAAATACCATACATCTCTAAAACTCTTCCACAAGTAGGAGAGTATATATATCTCAATCATGCCCAGTTTGGTCAATTTTTGCATTCAGAAGAAGCTTCTACTCAATGATGGATATAGGATTTCGGAGAGAGTATGCATCATAACAGCTAAGTTTTTTCATGCAATGAATTAAAATTAACCATATGTTTTCAGGAATAATGTACACATAGGCCACCAAAATATTGAAAGAATTTTCAGTAAGACCACTTGAACATCAAGAAACTCTCTGCTCAAATACATACATACATACACATACACACACACATGCATATATATGTATATCAAAAAACATCTTTATAGGCCATCAAGTATCAACTTAGTTTAGTATATACCAATTTTTGATAAAAAAACGTAAAAAAAACACCCTAGCTTTATGAAAAATATAATAAAAATTAATTCAAATGTTTAATCATCAAATGAAGTTTGTAATTTGTTCATGAGCGATAAATAGATATTACACGTTCACAAAGTTATTTGGATTTATGTATTATTTTGTTTTTGTATATCTTAAGGTTAATTTTTGTCATTTTGTAATTTTCCAACAAGTTTTAGGTCAGAGTTGACATAATGAAACTAACTTGATACTTGTGAGACCTTAACATAATCTTTTAAATACTTGATAGCTTTTTTATACAGTGTCCATTTTTTAGTTTTTTGCACAAAATTTCTTTTCAATATATGCATTTGCTTACCCAGGATACCATGTAAATCCTCCCCATAGGCTTTGTCAAAATGCCAACAACATCTAGCGAGTAGCGAGCGTACTCCATAGGCTTTATAATGGTTGTTGGTTGGTGCATGAAAAATAACATCTTGCAAGTAGCCATCAACCTCAATATTGTTTCTATCCTCTTGAAATATTGTTGCTTCATTATCGTTGTACGTTTCCTCAAACTGGTTGCAAAGTCCTCTGATCCATATGTGGAACTGTCATATCCAAGTGAGCTACATGCAGTCATACATGTGACGTGGCTCGATATAGAGAAATTACCATCTTTCTTATTTCTTAACCTTCAAAGCTATGAGATCTCCTCCAAAGTTGATACAATGTCCCACCTAAAAGAGAAAATGAGATTACAAAGAGAGAATGTATTTTCACACATTTGTTGCAAGTTTAGTCGTAAGTTAGCTATAATTTGGTTGTTTGTCGAAAATTCCTTTTAGATGAAGCGTGATGGTGTTACAAATTTACAATTCCGTTTATGTCATTGTTGTAGTCAACTATAGATGGGGCCAGGCACCTCAACACAATCGACACAACGAATTTTAGAGCAAATATATCAAGTTACCCACTAAACGTGGAGGTGGTAAAATCAATTTAGCAGGTTATCAAATAATTTGAATAAAAGCAAATTATGAGATTGTTAGCATTTGAATAATCATTGGACGACGATGAACCTATTCGACCCATTTGACCCACTGGAGATAAAATAGCCCAAGCCCATCTTTTAAGTAAATGGGTTAAACCTGTAGCCTAAAATGAGAAGTAATTATCTAAGTATTAATTTATATGCTAGAATTTATTTGTCCTTAAAAGTCTACTATTATTTTTCGGATTTGATACAGGTGAAGAAGAGAAAAACGTAGAACTCAAACTACGAAAGGTTGGGATGCACCAGCAAAACAACGACATCATATACATCGTTGCTAATACGTGCACAAGCAAGGACTACATGAACAATGTGGTCGGTGTATGCTTCATCGGTCAAGATGTCACAACTGAGAAAATTGTCATGGATAAATTCATACGTATGGAAGGAGACTATAAGGCGATTGTTCAAAGCCTAAATCCTTTAATTCCTCCTTTGTTTGCTTCCAACGAAAACGCATGTTGTTCTGAATGGAATGCAGCCATGGTAGAGCTTACTGGTTGTATGAGGCATGAAGTTCTCGGGAAAGTGCTTCCTGGTGAAGTTTTCGGAGGTTTGTGTAAACTTAAAGATGAAGATACAATGACAAAATTTATGATTCTGTTGTATAGAGCTGTCAACGGCCATGATACTTTGGATCTACCCTTTGGGTTTTTCAGTAAAGATGGAAATCTTGTAGAAGTTCAGTTGACAGCAAACAAAAGAGTTGGTGAAGATGGAAAAGTCATTGGCTGTTTCTGCTTCTTGCAGACTAGGGGGCAACAGCCTTTAGGAGATGGTAAAGAAGATCAAGAGTTGGTGTCAAAACAAGATCATTTAGCATATATTAAGCAAGAAATAAAGAACCCGTTAAACGGGTTGCTTTTCACTCACAAGCTTCTTGAAAACTCCGCGATTTCAGATGATCAAAAGCAGTATCTCGAGACGAGCAGTGCATGTGAAAGACAAATTTCGTCGATAATCGAAGACATGGATATATATAATATTGAAGAAGGGTAAGTCTTAACTTAATTTTGCTTTAACATACAAGGTTGGTTAAACACATATTTTAATCAAATTCAAATTTGATGCATGGTTTACTATAACTTGAAACCGGTTTTCTTTTGTTGTGCAATCTTTAAGCATTAACTATGTTTCACTTTTCAAGTTTTGTCCTCTAGTGAAAGAATCCATAATATCTTTGCTGAAACAAATTTGTATGTTTATCTGTTCTTGTTCTTGGTGTGTGAATTCTATATGGTTTATGCAGCAAGATGGAGCTGAACTTGAACCAATTTGTCATGGAAAATCTTTTAGATGCAATCGTAAGCCAGGTCATGATGTTGTTGAAGGAAAAGAATATACCATTAGTTCATGAAATACCCGATCAAGTCAAAACGCTCACTGTTTCTGGGGATCAACTTAGGCTTCAAATAGTCTTGTCGGATTTCTTGCTTAGTGTTGTGCATCATGCACCTTCACCAGATGGATGGGTGGAAATCAAAGTGTCGCATGGACTCCGGATGATTCAAGATGGGGTTGAATCCATTCATTTACAGTTCAGGTGAGGTCTTTTAACTTAACTTTGCCTTGTTTCCTTTTTTGAGACTCAAGAAACCACACACGAGACTTGTGTGTACATTTGGTCAAAACTGGATTGAACTACAACTAGATACACCTAACGGGCGTTTGGTTCTCAGATTTTTTTCCTCTAGGATTTGTATTTTGTCAAAGGATTTGCATTATGCAGCATTTGCATTTGGTCAGGATTTTGTCAAGAGAATCCGCATTATCTTTTAGGAAAAATTTGCTAATATGAAAAATTTTTAAACAACAAATAAGGACCAAAAACAGGATTTAGGAAAAATTTATTATTTGGAAAATGCAAAGTAACTTGGATTTAAAATCCTAGGGGAGGCTGGGTTTTTAAATAACAAGCTGGGTTTTTAAATAACAAATAAGGACTAAACACAGGATTTAGGAAAATTTTGTTAATCTGAAAAATGCAAGGTAACTTGGACTTAAAATCCTAAGGGGAGGTTGGGTTTTTAAATAACAAATAAGGACCAAACACAAGATTTTAAATGCAAATCTCAGTGGAAATCCGCGAGCCAAACGCCCCTTAAGGATTTTCGTACATAAAAGATTAGAGTTAATTACACAACATAATCAACTTTTAGATTTTTCTTACATTTATGGTAATCAGGTATAAATGTGCCGGTTTAAGATAACAAACATTTAATTCTTTTCTATTTGTGTAATTGATAATATTGATGTATATAAATAGTTCATTAGATGAATGACTCGGAATTAGCTATTGATTAAAAGGAAGAAAATATGGAAGTTAATTAATAGACAACAATTGCCTTAGAAATTCTTGAAAGTTCAGTAATTTTTTCTAGGGGTAAAAAGGACGATTTACCTTAAATAATACAGCTAGTAAATTTATCTACATTTTTCTGAAAATAACCCAAAATAAAAATATAAAGTGACGTCATTCTTAATTAAATTTTTTTTATTATTTTTAAACAAAGAGTAGTTCGGTTCTAGTTAAAAACTAACCAAGAGCCGAACAAAAAACTTAATTTTTAATCTTCATAATTAACAACTATGTTGATTTCATAGCCCCAGTTTGGTTTTCAAACTATGTTAATCCTAAATAATTAAAAAGATGTATTCTATGCAAAAACTCAAGTTACAATAATCGGTTTAAATGCATGTTTAAACACCATCTAATCCTTGAATATAAATCCATCATACTTTTGGTACTTTAGGACATATTAGGGGTTGTTTTCGGATCGTTATATAACATTTGGGATTGCTTTCGGATCGATCCAGTGATGCCATCTAAAAAGATGCTTTTAGTACATATTAGGGGTAGTATTCCTTACAAACTTATTGTTCTTGCAGAATGACTCATCCTAGTCCAGGGTTGCCTACAGATATCATTGAGGATATGTATGAAGAGAATAAACAACAATGGGGTACCCAAGAAGGACACACCCTAAATCTTTCTAGAAAACTTCTTGGTATCATGAAAGGCCATGTACATTATGTTAGAGACGACAATACGTGTTGCTTCCTCATTGATATCGAACTTAAAACACCGAAAATGAAGATTTGAAAAGCATGTAGATGAGTTATGTTAACGTGTAGATGAGTTGCTTCCTCATTGATATCTTACAGTTTTTACAATGTTGGTAGCTCGGTGTATTTGATATTAACGTGTAGATGAGTTCAAATTTGAATCGTGTTTTTATTATAATTCGATATATGTTGCAAGCTGTGCATCTTTCTTTGTACATCTTTTCCTAGTCTGTGTTTTAAAAAGCGCGCCTCAGGCTCAGTGAGGCGCGCGGCTCATTGAGGCTCAAAGCCCTGTGCAACATAAGCTGTTGCGAGCGCCTCCTTGTCGTCACATTAAATTTGGCCAGAAAAAGAAAAAATAAAAAAATAAAACGAGTCCCTCATTGATTAATTGTTAAAGTAATTCAAATTTGTAACGAAGATTGTGTATATTTTTTGTATTATGGTATTCTACATTTTGGTATTTTACATTTTTAGTTGTTAAAGTAGTATTATATGTTATTATATACGAACATGATACCAAAACAAGTGCGCCTCGCGTACGTGATGCGCGCACCTCATGTCGCGCCTCACGCCTCAAAACCTTTTTCGAAACGGTGTGCCTCGCGCTTTTTAAAACCAAGTTCCTAGTTGAAAAGCCGAAAGAAACATTCAGACCTTGATGTCAAACCGTGTACTTTTTAAATATGAAAGTTATGTTAGATGTGTAGTTATATGTTTTTTGTATGTGAAAGTTTGAAACGTAAAAACATGCAACTGGCCCATACAGAAAAGCCTAAAAACCAAGCGGCTAGTACAGGCGAGCCGAGCCCAGGAATTGGGCCACTTTGATTTGAACAACCGAGAACCAAATATCCCTTTCTTTGATTCTCATTCGCAAGGACTTGGGATTACATCAACAAAGTTTTAATATGATCAGAATGTAAGATACATATTTTAATACATAAGTACAAGTCATTACAGCATGATAACTGAATTTGACCTGTAGATGGGCTTTTACAAGAAAAACAGATGTTCCTCTAAAACATGAACCTACTCAACTAGGATTTTGTAGTGATACTAATACACAAAAACAAAAAACCAAAGTCCACTGAGTTTCAGTTCCCATCATTTTTTAGTCAAATATGAACCAAGATGAGATTCAAAAACACACAAAAAGTCAGATCTATCCCTCACAGACCCACACTATAATTGGCAAGAAACCCTTTTTGAGAATTCTTCACCATTTTTACTCCAACAAACACAAACTTATGTGCAGGTAAAACATCATTGTCAATATCCCAGGAAAACGGTCCCCAAAATGAAGAGGCAAAGAACAGAAGATTTGACCAGTTCACATATTAGCAAATTGGCAATCTTCACCTGTACACTACAATCGTTTGTCTCTTCCCAAATGCCAAAGCATTTCTTTTCAATTGTCTGGATTTCTTTCTGTACTCATCTTTCCGAAAGTACACAAAATCTGCACCCATGTTTCCTTTTGGTGCGATTCTTCCTAGTTCTATACATGATATGTACGGTTGAAAGTCAGCAGTCTTGAGTAACAAGCATTATTTAGACACTTAGCAAGACTGCTGCTTTCACCTGTTGTCAGCTCTGCTCAACTGCACCAGAACCCGCACCACCCTTTGGAGGGCTACCCAAAGAGTCTCCTGAATCTGAACCATTTGACCGATGCATTTGAATGTTCAAACTACTTGATGATAGAGGCTCCTGTAAGATGCATATGAGAAATTATATAATTTCACACCAAAATGACACATTTCAGTAAAAAGTTTGTAACACCGGAAGGGCCATACATCTTTCTACAAGATAAAAACTTGTACTTGCTCAAATAACATATAACCATCAGTGATGTAATTAACTGTTACTGTCACGTTATTAATTATTGAAAAAGATAGGCTGTTAATGTCCACTTTACCTGATCAGCAGCCTCCGAGCCTTCTGAATGGAAAAGAATTGGGCGGCATCGTTTATCTTCATTCATCAAGCTCGAGTTCTGGAAATGGGTGACCAGTGCCATCTTTCCCTGGATTCGAGCATAAGCCAAGGAAGCAACTTTCTCGCTGTTGAACTTCTCCCATTTTTTCCCATTAAACGCCTAAATTACACTTGTGTTAATGAACAACTTATAGTTCAGGACTTCAAACCTTCTTGTAGTAATTGGTAATTCACATTCACAATTCATCAAGATAGTCAAACATAGTTAACAAGAACAAAATTTAGAACCATAGGGGAAAAAAACCTGGTAAAATGGGATTATGTGTGTTGGAGAAAGCATGTTGATGAATGCATAGCCGACATTGCATTTGTTCTGCATAAAACAGAAGGAAACCCATCAATTCACTGAACTAAAAAAAGGGGGAGGGTTGGGGGGTGAGGGAGCGCTTTAACTAGAATGAAATGCATAGAATCATACCTTAAAATCAATAGGCAAGTAAAGAAAATCGTAAGTACCACTATGATTTTCATCAATGGCAGCAAGCAACATTTTTGACGTATACCTGGAGCACAAAAAACATCAACTTGAAATCTAAGGGTCGAAATTCTGAGGAAAAAGTTAAGTCTTACTTGTTAGGGATGTTTTTAATCATCAAAGTTGTTCTTGTATCTTCTCCGCTTGTAATTTTATCAAGATCGAGCTGGAACTGTTTCTTGCCATCTGTTTGACTTCCATTTTGGTCAACACGACGGTTCCGACCACGATCACTCATGCTTTCTGCCATTGCAGGTCCTAGCCCAGAATAATGCCCATTACCTAGAAACATAGGACTAAGCCTGGGAGAAGACATGGTGCTGAAACTAGAAGAAACATTTTCTATAGACCCACGAGAACCTAAAAAGCCTCTGTCAATGTGACCTATACCTACACCTCCGAAAGTGGGTGGACTCATGAACAATGTTTCAGGAGACTCATGATAGCGACCAAAGCGCCCTTCGAACGGGATCCCAGATGGCGCAGATCCAACATGATGATGTTGCGATGAACCCAGCAAAGATCCATGTCGTGCTGCAATTGGGAAGCCATGGGTAGGCGGGCCCTTGGATGTCGTAAATGGGTGAGCCATAGTTGGTGATCGACCAGTGATAGAGAACCCATGACTAGGTCCCTTGGGTTGTTCAGAGTATATATTAGGACTACCCCACAAAAATTGTGGACCAGATAATGTTTCTATTCCCGAACCTGTTGAGCTCGAACCACCGAAAGACGATATGGGTTCATTAAACTGACTCAATTTGGAGTCAGGCAGTGAATGAGATTGTTGAAATGCAGCTCCGTTGTTTGAACTCCCATTGAAAATATTTTGTTCTAGATGGTTACGATTAGTCCTTCCAAGGTCTTTACCGATTGGTGCTATCCTTGCAGGTTGAGGTTGCAAGATCGAAGCCAGGCCAGGTAAATTGTTGCTGAACGTAGGGCTCATCGAACCAAGGACGGGTGACTTGCTTAGAGTTTGAAGAGGACTGTGTTCTATGGGGCTCCCAAACTGTGGCCAGACACCTGCAAGATCAAGTAGAGCGAAATCTATTCAAAGATGGACACAGAAAGTCGACTCAAAAAATGCTTCTCCAATGGAAGACAATGAAACCACAGGACTGACCTGGAGGAGAGTTGGCAATCGAGGGACCAACTTGAAGTCGAAAACTTCGAGTGTCATCTTGTTCGAACTCTTGACTCAATTGCAACATTAAGCTAAAGTAACAAAGGCAGAAGAATCATTAGGATCAACAATCACACACGCTAATAATTGCAAGAAATGAATGACACGCAATATTCACATGGTTCAAATTTTGCCCAACACCCAGGGTCATTTAATAAAGTTTTTATATCTTTCCAAATTTATTGTCTGTACAACAAAGAAGGCTGCCACCACGCCACGATTTATAGATAGAGATTTGACAAGGATGATTCATTAATGCTTAAAATAATCGAATAAACCTTAATTTCTTTCTCACAAAGCCTCGAGCAATAACTCCTCTTTTAATAGTTTAATTATATGTTCCCAAAAAGCATCCAATGTATCCATTTTTTTATGCAAAATAGTCATTCAAGCAAATATCTTCAAAATGAGCAATTTTGGATAAGTGTTTGAAATGTAAGTGCACAGATAACACCACCGTACAACATTTTAAAAAAGTAGTAATTTATCTAGATTCTTGTATCATCAAAGGATGGGGTTGGAGCCCTTGAAATTATCATAATACATACTAGAGGTTATCCATGTGTGTCAATTTATCAACATTCTTGATTCTCCTCTGCTCACCATATGAAAACATGAACATGGGTGCCTCATTGGGAAGAGCCAATATCGATCAAAGAAAGCAAGATCAAGACGCAACACAAATTTATACACAACACAAATTTATACACTTACTTTCGACGTGCTCCACCAGGGCGACTAGGTTCTAGCTTTATGCGTTTCCCAGCTATATCACTCCGGTTCAGGGATCTAAGGGCTGCTTCTGCAGCTCTAACATCATAATATTCAATGAATTTGTGGTGTCGTTTGTGTGGTGTCTCTCTTATCTGTTATCATACAACAAATACCTAAAAAAATTAAATATTTTCCACAATCCCAAATAAAAACTTCATTGATGCAACCCAACAGCACCAAGTCACCCACTAGATGTGGATTTTTTTATTCACATTGGTTGAAAACAATTCATCGTTCTAGCAAAAATGCAAAAAGGAATGCAAGAACAAGTATATCGAATAAAGAAAAGGGGCAAGTATTATGCTTTCTTTTCAGGTTTACATTTCCACCATTTGTCCAAATTATTATTCTTGCAAAATGTATTATCTCCACAGCATTGATGGTTAGTCTGTGATGAAAGTTGAAAAGGTCCCATCAATCTCTTTCATCAGAACGGGCATTGGAGAAAAAGAAGAAAATCTACCTCTTTAACCTCGCCATATGCCCCAAAGATATGAAGAAGATCTTCACATGAAACTGAAGGATCCAAATTAAAAACAACCAAAGTTCCTTGATTTATATCTTTGTCTGACGGGTTGTCCTATACACATATGGAAGGACAGGTAACATTAACATATATGACAGAGGAAAAGAAGAAATCAAAATTAAAACTAAATTTGAACCTTTGGAATAGAATAGTGAATGTCTAGCTTCCTTCTTCGTAGCGGTTTATTCTGTAACGCACGCATGGCAGTTCTGGCAGCACGAATATCGTAGTAGGATATCATTACAAAGCCTCGATGTTTACATGCTGTGTACAATGTTCTAATATCCCCATATTGCTACAAGGTAAACAAAAATAAATTATCAGTAAACAATCACCAAATGACAGACCACATTTCTTAGAAAACTTGAGGATATGAAACACACCAAACTTCTCATCTAACAACTATGATGAATTGATGGTATTTTTTCCAATGTTAAATTTTCTATAGGGCAATTGCTGCTATTATCCAATGATGCAAAACTCGCTAGGCGTTACTCAAGCAGCCAGCCAGGGAATAGCGAGTAGTCGGCCTAGGCGGGAAGTCCTCATATTGGAATTTTTATATGTAAATTTCAAATTTATACATACAACATGTCCATAAATACTCAAATATATATATAATTAGCCATAGCACCCAAGAAATATGTTAAATATCACTAACATAATTGTTTAAAACTTCAAATACTTCAAACATGAACTGTAGTTCATTTATATTCTTATTAAGATTGATGTTCCCTCGTCATCTTTGACTGTATTGTTCAATGATTTGAACTTAATCCAAAATAGGGGAAAAGAGATGGGTAAAATGAGTGTGCTTTTGATTAAAACACTTGACTTTTACAACATTCAGACTGAGTAGGACCGAGTTTGACCGAGTAGCACCGATTCGGACCAAGTTTGACCAAGTCTGAGTAAAATGAGTGTGCTTTTGATTAAAAAACTTGACTTTGGACACAAAATACCACATAAATGACCTGTATTTTGGCTAATATTCCACAATTTGTCCAAGATCATGCATTTTAGCAAACTATAGTGTTTTCCTGGCATTTTCACAAGAATGATAGAAGTTTTGCAACAAAAAGCAATGTCACAAGAATTTAAATAAAAAAAAAAGAGTTCTACTCTCTAGGGCTTGAAGGAACATGTGAAGATCTACCACACAAAAGTGAAGTATTTCCTAACTTATAAAAAGATAAAAGATTGTCTTAATTATTTTGGGTTATTTTCGTAACTCAACAACTATGATATTGAAAAATTCAACAAGAGAGGGCTGAAGTTAGGTACCTCAAACAGAGTTCTGAGTTCTGAATCCTCGACATTACTGTTGATATTTCGCACGAATAAAGTTCTCGAAGGATGCTCTCCATATGGATGTTCCCCCGCAACAGTGCCCATCCCGTTTGCAAGATTATAATGAGCCACGCCGTTACCAACAACCCCATCACCCAAACCCACCTTCGACATGGCCACATTCAAGCTATCCATATCCGATTCAAGTTCCATACCTCCTCCACTTCCGAAAAGATCATACTCTTCCAACTCATCTGTACGGCTAGGAAAAGCATTGAGGTCAAAACCATCCATTACACCAGCTAAAAGCTCGTCCTCGTCAGGTAACAAGTTCCCAATTGCATGATCTTGAAGATCCTCTAGCATATCATTGCCTTCTAAAGATTGAAAATCGTTCTCCACATTATTGGATATCACTACATTTTTCAATCCATAAAAAAAGAATTTGTCAGTTTATCTCATTTGAAAAGCAGTAAACGAAGTCATTAAATGATAGAGGGTGCATACGCTTCTCGTGTGGCAAAACCGGTAACGAACTTGAAAAAAGAGTGACATCACTTGTGGCATCATTATAAGTATCAGATCCAGTTAACATTTCACGTGCCCCACCTCCAACCGCTTTTGAGAAATTCATTGGTGCGATTTTTGAGGGACCTGCCACAAAAAGAGTTGTTTTTCAATGTGTTTCAGTTATCACAAGGTAACTTAATAGCAAACGAGTGGAAAATTTCAAGCCTACCAATAGGAAAATGTCGTGAAGACTGTTGCATTGCATACACCGTCTGTCCAGAAAGCAAATTTCAGACCAAAGTATCAATATCTTTCACAAATTAAACAAATTGACAACATTTACTTTCCTAAGCTTCAACGTGAATCTTGGATGCACATTTAGACTAATTATTGCGACTTTAAAATCAACTTAGAGTAAAATATAATTCTGATTCTAATTGTTCATGGTTAAACCATTTAGATTTGGCTAAGTAGGTAAGAAATTGTTTTAAGATAAATGTTTAATAACTTAACTATCGCTAACGTTAAGCAACTAATTTTCTAACTGATTGTTTGATTTTGATTCTTCAAGCAGCAATAATCACTTTGACTAAACACCCCAAAATAACCCCCAAGAGACTGCAAACTTTCTGTTTCAAAGAAAAATTATATGAAGATAATGAATCATTCTCAACATGTGCATTCGACAAACTTTTATTACTTAATTAGTGAAACTATAATACTATATGCTAACGAAATGTCACCATCACACCTAATCCGAGCATACTAGCACAGGACAAAAAAAAGTTTCTTAGAGCCAAAAGACTAACACCTACCAGAAACTAAGGGGTGTTTAGATGTGCATAGAAATTGAATGTTGCAACTTGAAGAACGAGATTATAATTCTCTTTTTCTAATTATTTAGGGTCAAAATAATGAGATTTGAAAGATTTGTAAGAAGTTGCTCTAAGAAAAAGTATTATGGAGATTAATGTAAAATTACCTACCTTTCCCCTGCCTTTAATCAACCGATCATCCAATTGACCAATTCTGATTATTCGAGTCGCAATAATCAGTTTAAAAGAAAACACATCGAAACGCCTCCTAAGTTTTTAATCTCTCTTACCATGAAAACTGAGAATACTGAATATCGATGATCGAATCAAGATACAGATTTTTCAACCTAAAACATTATTGTATCAGGAATTTACATATATAATACCAAAGAAGGACGTTAAATCAATCAATTAAACCATAGTCAACTCCATTGCTAAAATCCTATATATTCAAAGTTAGAATATACTCGCAACACAATGAAGTTTACAATGCTAAGTTTCAAATATTACAAACACAGATTTATCCAATCGAATTAGGGTAACCAGTGATCATCAAGAGATTATGCTTAATCACAGAAGGGTTTGCAAAATCTTTGCATTCAGATGATGAAAAAAGGGGAGGAACTTGTGAGAAATTATTAAACAGTAGCGTGAAACTGTTGTTTAGATTCCCATTTATAAGCACTAAATGCTCAAATTCACAAGCAATACACAACTAATTTGTGATCCACAAAACCCCCCCAATAAGGAATCTACAATCCATACACCGATCACATGCAAAAGCAATTAATCCCAATGATCTCACAAAAAATATGTATTTGCTAATTAGTAATCCCAACTAAACCCCAATTTTTTCCATCCAATAAACTCCGACAAAATCACAAACCCCATTTCAGAAAATCGAAACCCCAGAAACAACATCGATAAAACCAAAATGGGGTTTACGACGTTACACCCATAAACGTGTGTTTGTGTGTGTGTGAGAGAGAGAAATATAGGGAAAGAGGGAAAAGGTACCTGAAAAAGGTCAAACTAAAAAGAGAAGCGTAGAAGAGAGTAAAGGGTGTTTGAAGAAGAACAAGAAGAATCAAAATCGCATGTGAATCTGCAAGAAATTCGACGGAAACATCATCTCCATGATCGGATGACAGAGAGAGAGAAAGTTTCTTGCTTTTTAGATAGAGAAATAGTGGAGGCGTGAGGGGAGAGAAGTGTGTGTATGTATGTATTGTTTGTGTGTGAATTTTCTATTTTTCTCTCTCTAGAAAAAACACAAACACAAAAAAAAACATGTACGGAATCAAAAGATATACATGTATATGTTATATATATATATATATATATATATGTGTGTGTGTGTGTGTGTGTGTAGAGAGAGAAGGTTGTGATTGGAGGAAGGAAGTGAAATGACAAAAATAAATTAAAATTTCAGGGAATGATTGAGAGAGATAAGATTGTTAAACTGTATTTAAATCTGTTTTGGTGTCCGTATGCTCAATTTTTTTCTATGTTCCTGAAATTACTATTTTACCCTTTAAAATAGATATGCCCTATCATATATCACCATGATAAAATGTTAATGTTATCTGTATAATGTTTCGGAGTTATTAAGGAGCAATTAATTTAATGGTAAATAGAAATCTAATAATAAATTACATTTATTGAAATATCTTTTTTTTAGATTATAACATTTAACTTCATTAAAAACTAATTTATCTATATTAATGTTTGATATATGGGTTGAGGATTTAAGGTGTTGGTTTTTTTTTTTTTTTTTTTGGTCTTTTCTCATATTTACTCTAATTTAATTCATACAAGTATTTTAGATTAGAAATATAAACCAACATTGCCCGACAAATTTAATATCGCTATATATAATAAAGTTGAACATTTAAATGTCACATGACATCTTTACGTTTCATTAGAAAAATAAATATACTTAATCATTTTTAAAATAAAATAAAAGTAGAAGGTAATTACAATTTATTATTTATAAGATCTATAAACATTGATAAAGACCTTTCCATCTTCATTCAAACCAACCTTGAAAGCTCTACCCACCTTTAGAGAAGAGCAGCATACTGTGCTTCCAAGGCTACTTCGCGGGACAGGTTGGTAAATAATTAAACTTATCCACTATTTTACATTATCTAATAATACTATTTGTTATAATTATCTATTTGACATATGTTAATTTATTATATCCATATTTCACACACACACACACACACACACACACACACACACACACACACATATATATATATATATATATATATATATATATATATATATATAGGGGGGTTCAATGGAAAACCAACATGCATCGAAAAACTTTGGAAAACCTCAATGCACCACCACAAATGCATCACAATTTTCGCGTGATGCACCAAATTCCCGCGTGATGCATCGACTTTCTGCGTGATGCATCACCTGATTCAATGGCTATAAAGTGGTTCCCGGGTTTTCCGATGCATATAGGTTTTCCATTGAACCAACCCCTATATATATATATATATATATATATATATATATATATATATATATATATATATAGGGTTGGGTTCAATGGAAAACCACTATGCACGTGAAAACTATGGAAACCTACACATACCGTCCGATTTGGTGCATTTCATGAAAAACGCGGTGGCATGATCGTAAATAAGGTGATGCATCGCGCGGGATTTTGATGCATCGCGCGGGAAATTTGATGCATCACGCGGGAAATTTGATGCATATGTGGTGGTGCAGTGCGGTTTTCACAAGTTTTCAGATGCATTGTGGTTTTTCATTGAACCTCCCTCTATATATATATATATATATATATATATATATATATATATATATATATATATTTAAAAGAATGTTGAAAAAATTAATTATTATTCATGTATATTTAAAAAGATTAATAAATAATAGTTATGACAAATAAAATACTATTCTTGTATTTTTTATAATCATTAATATTTATATGTTTAATTTTAAGTTTAAATACATTTTATGTAACCAATTATTTAAAAAAATATTCACGTAATATGTGAATTCATAAACTAGTATACAATAATGTGGTTGATAGGAATTGATATATGTACTTTATCAAGGATCAACATTATTTACACTCATTAAAATTTACAAATATTGTATCTCATCAAACATTATTAAAAGGGATTTCTATGTAAAAATCCAGAAGTTACCTTCTTTTTTTTATTAAGTCCATTAATTATTGTTTTCTATCCCATAAGTCCCTAACCAACTAAAACTCATTAAATGGTGTTTGAATAAATTTTTTAAGCTTTAATCGGTTGCAACCAAGTAAGTTCTACACGGTATCTTATGAAATATTTATCATTGATATCATGTAATGTTTATAACCAATTATTTTATTTAACATAGATGTCACGTAGGCTTTTTTTACCCATTTACAAACGGTTAGATGTCAAAAGAATTTTCATAAACATCATTTTAGTGATTGGTAGTTGGTTGGAGGCTTTATGTGGCAAAAAAAGTGATTTATGGATTTAATTGAAAAAAGGTGGCAACTACAACATTGTACTTTATGCATTGAAACTTGTATTTTTAGTTGTATATATGTAATGTTTTACAAGTTTTGAAGAGGATCTATAAATTTTTTTATTCTTTTAAACTGTTATGGATGATGTATTATTTAAAGAAATACAAATACGTTAATGAATTGATGATTCTGTTTTGGATTGTATACATAATACATGTGCTCATATAGTCATATGTGTACAACTGGTTTTTTAAAATGTATACGTGTGCTTATATCTGTACAAATAATTAAAATAGACCGAGATCTATCATCATAAAAAATCACGCTCTGTGTAAAAAACTAAAAGCGTATCTAAAATACATTTAAAAAAAGTTCATACATCATTATTACATTTGTAAAAATACAACAATAATGTACAATCTAAACCTAAAGTTATGCTTATCCTGAAACAAAATAAAAAAGTCGTTGTAATCCTCTCACACACACAAATATACATATACATACACACATATAATCAATCATGTTTATTTCCTATTTTCAAAACTAATTAAAGCAGATTATATGAAAACAAGCTCAAATTTAATCTACCAACTTTGATTTGGTTAGATTAACTCATGATTTATCTTTTTTTTTTTAATTATAAAAATTATAAGAGTTAATTGACTTAGCAAGATAAATCAATAAAGAACGAGTTGATTAGAAACCAAAATAAGAAGTTTGTGATGAAGTTTGTTTGCATAGTTTGACTTGATTCCAAAAATCATGAATCATTTATGTATAGTTTAATTAACTGTACTTGCTCTAA
The DNA here is from genome assembly GCA_020465985.1 of Centrapalus pauciflorus. NCBI lineage: Eukaryota > Viridiplantae > Streptophyta > Magnoliopsida > Asterales > Asteraceae > Centrapalus > Centrapalus pauciflorus. Next base: position 2,021,570 of record JAANYP010003258.1, on the reverse strand, counting down.
ATCAACATCAAAATCGCTAGTTTGAAAATAAACTTTCATTAATTCGGTTTATTTTCATTTTATTTTGCAGTTAAAAATCCATGTAAATATTTTAAGAACTTTATGAAATTATATTTTTATTTTATATTAAATATTTAATGCAAATTAATCATTTAGAATTGAATTTGATTGAAATGGTAGCTATCAAATTAAGTGGCTTGCAATTTTGATCGACTATGACCAAAGCTTTAAGTTCCATATTTAGCAAAATAGTAGACGTCAAGCAAGGAAAAAACAATCTCAAATAAACTTTTATTATATTTAAATTTAACTAAAACTAATATAATTAATTGATATGAAAATGAAACAGTAACATATTAGTTTATGAAATTTCTTTGTTTGAATAAGATATTAAAACAATTATAAAGATGCAATTCAGAATGTATTTATTTATATATTTGAATGGTGGGTAGAACGCAAAAAAAAAATGTCACTATATCTTACTTTAGTGTTACTTGTGAAAAAAAAAAAAGTAGGTATATGGCAAATTTTTATCCACACTTTTCTAAAATAGTGACACAAAAATACTTGAGGTCTATACCCACATTAATATATCTTTAGTCACTATAAATCTAAACTCACTCCACTTTTACCCACTCTGTTTGTTATGTAGGTAAAAGATTTAAAAAAAAAATAAATATGGAACAAATTCAGAACGTCAAGAAGTGTAAATATTAAATAACATTTTGAAATATGTAACATAATTGAATTTTCAGTCAAGAATTAAATGATTCTAAAACAATTAAAAAAAATATACTACCAAAAAACTAAATCCAATAATTATGCTCTTATTTACATTGGTTTGATTACCATACCACCAACATGGCAACATGCACCACCATTAGAGGACCATATCATTACTCATGGCCTCTAGGGTTCCAACACACATAAAGAGAGGAATAGAGAAAGTGAACCATCAAACCACCATGAATGATTTTCTCTCTCGAACTCGATCTGTGTTTGCATGTGTGATTTCGGAATGACTTCTACACGTTTCGAATGTGCAGACAAATGGTTTAGACAAATGGTTTTTTCCTTATCACTCGATGCGTGTTTTGGAATGATGTGTTACAAGGTTACAGATTTTTATGTGGAGTTTGGTTCACGGAATGGAATTCGAAGAAATTTGAATTTAAATTTTAGTTATTAATGTGGTTGACGGTGAATGTAGAAGATGATTTTTAGTATTGGTTAGAGATTTGGGTCGGAATCTAATTCATGTCTAGGTTGGAATTTAATTCATGTATGAGTCGGAAAGAATGTCAAATTCCTATAAATAAGGAAATTTACAATGAATTTTGATGGAATATATATAAAATTTAACCCTTTACATTAGTTATCAAAAACCTAAACAAGCTAAATTTAAATTCCAATTCCATCGAATTTCATCACACGAACCAAACGCCAACTTAGTTGATTTTTAAACATCGATTCCTAGTTTCACTCAAAGCGTTCACGATATACATTTAGGGGACGTTTGGTTCGCAGATTTTTTTCTCTGAGATTTGCATTTTTTCAAAAGATTTACATTATGCAGCATTTGCATTTGTCAGGATTTTATCAAAGAATCTGCATTATCTTATAGAAAAAATTTACTAATCTGAAGAATGCAGGGGAACTGAGATTTAAAATCCTAGGGGAGGTTGGATTTTTAAATTACAAAGAATGAAAGGATTAATGAAATCCTGAGATTTTAAATCCTTACTGAAATCTGTGAACCAAACATAAGATTTTAAATGCAAATCCCAGGAAATCCACGAACCAAACGCCCCATTAGTTTCATCATTTGATTGATAAATAAATTAATGTTTGTTATACAGTTGGTACATGATTGAATGTGGGTATCGATCTAACTCCGAAACTAATTTTGATTTTGAAATTGATTTGAATTGAAGCCATTGATTTGATATGATTTCGAAACTGATCTGGCTTTCGTTTTTTTGGTGGTTTTCAGTGGTGATGACAAGGAATGATATGATAATCGATAACATAAATAAATAAAAGGTTTTAAAAGTTTTAGATATATAATTGAAAATACTCATTTAGGTGGAACTTTTTAAGAAAATCAAACACAAATACATTTTCAAAAAACCCCTTTTCGTAAAAGTTTTTGGCTAAAATAGGGTTGCCAACACAAGGCATTATTAGAATTATTTCTAGGATGTATATACAGATGTAGTTTATGTATATTGAAAAATTCCAAATATTTATCATATGGCAAAGACTCATGTATAAAAACACATAATGGTGTGTGTATGTGTGTGCACAGGGGCGGACCCATCTTATGCACATGGGGTCAACCGACCCCGATAAGTTTTCCAATTTACGTGTTATATATATAGCCAAAAAAAATTTGACCCCCATGATTTTTAAAGTTCGAACCCGGAGTAAAAAGACTGCCTCATTCATGCCCGCAGGTGCTGGCGTACACAAGTTCAGTAGATTTTAGCCTTCGGGGTACAAGATTTGCACCCCCTTACGCGCGGGTAGGCATTGGAGTAAAACCACAAACAATATTGTCATAATTTTGAACACTCCTCCTTATAAACCCACTTTGGTTTCCATCTTCCTTCCTATGTGGGACTCAAGTTCTCCCACTAGAAGGAGTTTCGTTCATTGCAAACACCAATCTTTAAGCATCGATGTCTCATTCATCTTAGCTCCGTTTTGGACGTTCTTTATATCGTTGGAATCCTCTTTTCAATGAGAATACAAACCCACAAAATATTAATTATATATTTCACAATTATATATAAATATATTTGGTCCAAAAACATGGAAAATACATTTTTTTTTCTTTGAAAAATTTACACTTTTTTTTCAACACTTACACTATCGTAGCTATTAAATTCCAACCCCCATAAAAAAAGTTTCTGGGTCCGCCACTGTGTGTGCATACACATACACACACATATATATAATTGATATTGTAAGCTAGCAATGATAAAAGCTATAAATTGATAATTCGTGTTTACAAATATTTGGTAATTTGGTTATAAAAGACAATATGGCACGTGCAAAATGGAAATGAATGAGATCCAACATTGTATTGTACCTTTTGTATACAAGGCTCTACCATTGGGGGTACATTTAACACACACGTGTGTGTGTGTGTGTGTATATATATATATATATATATATATATATATATATATATATATATATATATATATATCAATAATTGTTACAAAAGTAAAGAAATGGTTAGGGGTGTTCATAAAAACCTGAATCCGAAATAAAAATCCGAGAATCCGATCTGAAACTATCCGAAATTTCGGATTCGGATAGTAAAATTCAAGATTTTCGAATATTCGGATAATCCGATATCCGAAAATCCAAAAAAAATATTTTTTTATAATTTTTATATTTTTAGGATTGATTATTTACATAATATTGGGTGTTTATTATTATTCTAATGTATATTTTTTAGTTTTATCTTCATATTATAGATTTATTAACTAATATTTGATATATTTTAGTTTTTTTTAAATCTTTTTTAGTCATTTTGAGTAAAAATAATTCCGGATAAATTTAGTTTGTGATATATTTATCTTTAATATGTATTTGGATATATGAATTTGTATTTTAGATATTTAAATAGTTGATTTAATTTTTTTAAAAAAGTTAAAAAAAAATATGAATATTCGAATATTCGGATAAACCGATATACGAAATCGGATATCTGATATTTCAGATTCGTATTCGGATAGCAAAATTCACTATCCGAAATTTCGGACGGATATCCGAATTACCGATATTCAACACCTCTAGAAGTGGTATATAGTGTGACACATGCAAAACCGGAGATATAGATATAGATGATCGATCGAACCTAGCTTGTACCGAGCTCCCATAACCCCCAAACTTGTCAGGTTTTTGTGAATTAAACCTCAAACCATTTTTCGTTGCACAGAAAACCCCGAACAAACTAAAAATCAGTAAATCAATGTTTTATCAATAGCTAACCGATTATTAATCCTACGTGGAATAAATTTTAATTGTTGAAACCGGTTGCCAAATATTACACATCATTTAAATCTTCGTTGATGATGTAATCACCTTTTAAAAATTACAATTAAAAATTATCAACGGTGGTTTAAATGATGTGTAATACTTGACAACCGGTTTAAACAATTAAAATTTATTCCCCATAGGTTATTTACCGGTTCACTTATGATTAATAACCGGTTTCAACCGGTTACTCATTGACAAAATCTTGATTTACTGAATTTTAGTTAGTTCGGAGTATTTTATGCAACGTAAAACGATTAGGGGTTTTAATAAAAAAACTGACAAGATAGATGTTTTTTTTGCACAATTATCCCTTCTAATAATTGTCTTCTTTTTTGTATTCATATACACACACATACATGCTCAGTAGGGGTGTTCAAAACCGGATATCTAATATTAGTTTATGTCTCACGTATTTTATATATATATATATATATATATATATATATATATATATATATATATATATATATATATATATATATATATATATATATATAGATTTCGGATAATGATTTTTGTGATCTGAATCCTAAATTTCAGATTCGTATATCGGATTACCCGAATATCCGAAAATACATATTTTTTTAAAAAAAGATTAATCATATATTTAAATATCTAAAATACAATTCATACATCCAATCCAAATACATACTAAAGATAAATATATCACTAACTAAATAAATCCGGAATTATTTTACTTAAACGACTATATAAAAATTAGAAAAACTAAAATATAAGAAATTTTGTTAATAATTCTATAATATTAAGATTAAACCAAAAAATATACATTAAATCAAAATAAACGCTTAATATTATGTAAAAAATCAATATTAAGATATAATAATACAAAATTTTATTTGGGGATTTTCGAATATTTTGGATATCCGAATATCCGGAAATTTAGAATTTCATTATCCGAATCCGAAATTTCGGATAGATATCATGAAGATGATGACAAATCAAAGAGGAATACTTCTTTTATCTCGACCACCTTCTCTTTCTCTCAACCGGCCATCGCTAGTAGACCCACTACAAAATATGTGCATCAACCAATGATGGATTAAATAATAACTATGATTGGTTTTTTTAGGTTCCCGATGCACATGGTTCTTCATAAAACCAGACCAATATATATATATGTATAGAATCTGGTTAATTAGCGTATCAATGAGGTTCCAGCAGTGTATCCTAATGTGAATGGTCATTCACATATATATATATATATATATATATATATATATATATATATATATATATATATATATTGAATAGACATGTATAAAACAACCGTATAACATTTTTTTTCAAAAGCAGCATCATCATAAATCTTGTGAATTGTAAAAATATATCATGTGAATGGTGTGAATATTCATTCACTTGGGTGTCCATTCACATAAACATGCATTGAATATTCACATAATTTTTAAGGATATAGATTGTGTGAATCTATGTGAAATTCATATATAATGCGTATAACATTAATTTGAATATGATTATAAGAAAAAAAATTAAAAAAAAGTTTTTTAAGATTGATACCTTTAGGTGCAATTGGTTTCGAAAGATACTTTTTTGAAAGACTCTATATGTAAATACATATATATAATTATATATATGAGATTTCTATAAAAACTCATAATAAAATTAACGTAAAAATAAAATTCACCAAATTCTAATGGTAAAATTTCTTAATATTCTATAACCAGGCCCACAAGGCCACAATTTTATTTTCTGTTTTATTTCCCATTATATAATCATACCTTTTATTTATAAATTTTTGCATATAAAGAGGCCACAATATTTGCTTTACGTATTTTAAATACAATAATGAATTGCTTCATAATCTATTTATTTTTAATAAAATTAGTAAGAGGCTTCTTTAAAATATGAATTATATTTTAATGATTGTATTAACAGTAAATAAATAGGATCTTGATGATTTTTTTGGGTTAATATTGAAAAAACCCTACGAACTTTCATGAATTTATCGACTAAATTACTATATTTTTTTTCTAAGTGTTTAAGTTCTTAGACAATTTTTATTATTCAAAACTATATATTTGACCTGTTTAGTAGGTCACTAGCCGATAAATAGTACAGTGACCTAAACAGAAATAAAGGAAAGTCCAGTGACTTAATAGTGAAAATTAGAAAAGAAAATTGATTTTTTACTAATAAACTATTCGATGAACCAATTGTTTTACCTGTTAAGCAGGTAGTTTGTTAAAAATATATAGTTTTAAATAAGATAAACTTTATTTAGGAATTTTAATACTCAGAAAAAAGTTCAGTGACTTAATCCATAATTACACGAAAGTTCGTAGGTTTTTAGTATTAACCTTTTTTTTACAAAAAAACGAAAAAAAAATAACAAGACAAAAGTACAAAACGATGCATTATGGTATGGATGCTAGACTCTCGTACATGTTTCAATGAAGGCCTCTAATCTTCTGTGTGCTCCAATCTCTCTTTCTTCTTCTACTTCACCTCCGCTTCTCTATTCTCCTCTCAATTTCTTCAAAACTACCAAATGTTTCAATCAGCTAACCCTATGTTCTTTGAAACTTCCCCTAATTCGCATCTCTTCCCTGCACGCTACTGGTAAATTTCAATCGTTTTTGTGTTATAATTTGGTGTTAGGAGGTTTATTTTGATGGTCCGTTGTTGTTTTTATGGTCAATTTTGATTCTATTCCATGGTTTTGTGAATTAGCTTCAGATTGTAAGGGTTATTTCGTTCCATAAGTAGTACTTATGTTTTATTTGCCTTTTAAGTTGATGTTAGGAGGTTTATTTTTGATGCTATGGTCTTTTCTTCTTTGTCCAGTTGTGATTGTATATTGAGATTTTGTGCATTAGCTTCAAATAGTAATGGTTTTCCATTCAGCTAGTAGTATGATTAGGTGTATGTTGAAAGACATTCAATTCATTTACGTGTTATATCAAAGAACAAATTAGATAAAGTGAAGGATAAAGTACATCTGAAATTTAGGTGTTAACAAGTTATGGGTGGATCACGCTGAACCTCTATACGGGTTGACGGGTTTGAAAACTTCATGTCCTCGGATTAAATGAATTTGAGGTATTGAGATCGACCTGGAACAGCTTTTTTAGTCGGCGGAACCTCAATTGGCAGGTCCAGGTTGCGTTTTTAAATATTATGGGTTTGTATAATACTATAATGAAGAGTAAATTAGGAAAGATAGAACTTTTAATTTGTGTGTTTGAAATGCTATTTGTTTAGGAATGACATTGATGTGCCTATGGCTTTAATGCATATCCCATAAACGCAATGTAGTTATAATCTACTTTTTGTGATTTTCACAACATGTAGATTTTTTTCACATCAACTATGAATTAGATAAATTGACCTTTCGATCATATGTCCATTCTTTATTTTTCTAGGAAGTTAGGAAGGAAGGAGCATCATTGTTTAAAATCGGTTTATTTGAATAGCCTGGAAAAGCACATTTGTAGTCATTGAGTGGCCAATATTAATGGCCGAGACTTGTTAAAAAGTTTGTGGTCCTGTCAATCATGAAGCTCGTGTTGGTTAGACTTAAGGTCAATTCGATTCTCACAGTTGGGTGCCCCATCCAACATTATAAAATGGTGGTTTGTAGATCAGTTCATAGCCAGACTGCCAGAGGTGGGTGGTGGCTACTGATGAAATTCCTCTGCACAATACCAAATGAATTTGATTCACATCCTGCATTTCTTTATGTTAAAAATCCTGAAAATTGTTCCTTATTGCAGTATAGGTTTGATTTTATCTAGGATATTCACTCTTGTACAAGATCACATTTTGAATTACCACTTGTTTAGACATTATTATTTTTTTTCCCAAGTCTAGTTCAGGCTTCATAGGTTGATGATAAATTGGACCAAGGGTTTGATTTTATTGAATGTTCAGTAATTACATGAGTGATTGAGTTGTGTCTGATTTAGGTCTCGGTTTCTGTCATACTTGTAATGTCAAGTTTTTTTTATCAATTTTTTTTTTGTTTTCCCCATGTATTCTTTCTTTTTTTTTTTTTCTTTCTCTCATCTATAACAAAAACTTTAAGCTACTCAAGAGGCTGTTGAAGTTGGTGAGACCGAGTTGCAATTTGTTGAGACAGGGTACATATCTAGTGTCCATGGACTACAAGGAGAGTTTCGAGTAAAGGCCAATACAGATTTTCCAGAACTGAGATTTTCAGAGGTACAAGTCCTTCCCTTGTTTGATATAATTTAGAATCCACTTTAGTTACTTCACTTTCAGATTTCGAAGTTTATATTGAGATTTTACTTTTTAATTAGATCAAATGTTTTGTAAAACTAAAATATATTTACTGAATTTTGTGAGTAATTTTGAATAATCATGCTTGACATTTTGTTGCAAAATAACCATAGTTCTTGCAAAAATGTCTGAAGAAACTCACTATAACAATTTGCAATAATGAGTGATTCTGGACCAGGTTGAAAGTTGTGCAAAGAACACCATTGTAATTGGTTATTTCTGACCAATGTCCCTCATTCGTGCAATGTGTGTGTGTGTGTCTGCATCTTTTCCGGAAGGATAGTTTATTTACAACGAAAACCTAGTACAATGGTTCAAAATGTCAATCAATTAATTTGATTATAAAATTTAAATTTACTTGTTAGACACTTACAAATTAAAACTTGGCTCTACTTTTGGGATGAAAACTGTTGGGTTTTCTAGTTTGTTTAATAAACATTTTTGAATCATCTTCATGTTAGCGGAAGCGTTAAAACATAAAGACCAAATTTATTATTCAAAATCCATAAGTGATCATATCATACAACAAGAAAACAAAAAACAAAAATAAAATGAACATATAAAGAAATGGGCTATGATGTTCATACTGTTGGGTGTGTGAGTGATGAAGAATATCCACGAGTATTATAACGCTTAGCAAATCACCAAGAAAACCCAACGGTTTTAATATCATCACACACACGAACGATTAATTGCTCATATTTGAATGCTAGTTCTTGGCAAAGTTTCAAGATAACTCTGCAAGACTTTAATTAAGAACAATATGGGAGAATTACTATGCTATTATAGGATTCTAGGATGATGGAATGAGAAGGCAAAACATTGTATTTATAGATGAGAATTAGGGTTTAGTATTTGGTAACAAACACCATTTGTAATAAGGAAACTTGCCATATATAAAATAAAAGGCAACTTAGGACAACACAAGGGAAAGAAAAGGGAGGGGGCGGCTAAGGCCTCCCTTGGTCGAATCCTTTCCATCAAAATATGGAAGATTTTCCTTTGTTTTCTTGCAAACCCTAATCTCCATGCTCTTGAGCCCGATATCCAAAACAAGGTCCGATAGCATCATTTCTCATCTAGATAAATTATAACAATTATAATTTATGTTCTTGAATAAGTTGAACCATAATTCTATATATGGAAAGTATTGTAAGCTCATCGTTCTAAGTGTGCGACCCACTAGGTTCACCTAGAACTAGTGTTTGCATCTTTTCCGGAAGGATAGTTTATTTATAACAAAAAACCTAGTACAATGGTTCAAAATGTCAATCGATCAATTTGATTATAAATTTACTTGTTAGACACTTTAAGATCACAAGTCGACTCTACTTTTGGGATGAAAATTGAAAACAATATTAGTTCTTACTTGGGTTCCATCTTTTTTGTTGTTTGTTGTATTTAGCCAGGAAGAAGATGGTTGAAGCGGCAACTTTTAGGGAAAGAAATAATCGAAGAGGTTGAATTGGTGGAGGGAAGAGGACATCATGGACAAAAGAGTTGGATAGTTAAATTCAAAAACATTGACAAAGTAGAGCAGGTATGCTTACTACTATTATATTCAATGAATGCAGGCTAGATCCCATTTCTAACAAACAGTTTAAAGAAATTTTGTACATAACCTGGAGAAAAGTAATTCTAATAGCAATTATAAAGAAACCAATTGAGGACCCATATATATAAAGTGATATGCTATGGTTAAATGGGAGTGGAAGATCTTTGCTTACATGTAGATGTTGCATGATTGTTGCATGCCACTCATTGATTATGAAAATCTAGCTGGGGAAAAAGAATTTTGTTTGGCTCTTAAGTAGAGGTGGCACCTTTGAGCCATCTATTTATAAATAGGTCAAAATTAGGATATGCTTGTATTTCTAATGGGATTGCTAAAAAAGAAATAGTTCAAATGGGTTGAAAGCTGTCAGAAGTGTATTTTTGTAGTTTTGTTTCATACAATCTTCGAAATTGTATTATTAAAAAAAAACTTATCTTATTACTACAATAGTATAGTTTGAATCATATTGAACACACGAATTAAATATTTGAGAAACTACAAAAGTGTTTTGGGTCATGTTTTGATATGTTACCCAACCTGACCAACCTACCCATTTTCCATGTCGCCGACCTCCAGGCTCTTGTAATGTTAAGTAGAATAATGTTTTTGTCAACAGACTTGAAATAATTTATTTGATGCCTCTGCTTGTGTTCGAATCACCTTTTGCCTTCTGATCCAATTTTCCATCTGAAAAACAAAGTGGGCTGACCAATTAGTACTTTATTAAGAACATTTTTATGTTAATGTTCATCAGGGGAAATATGTAAAATAATGTTGCTCTTGAATGGAAAGCAGAGGACCAGTGTTCAAAAGGTGATTGGAAAATGAGGTCCCATCACGAAGTAAATAGATCTAATGGCAGAGTGGCCCAATTTTTTCTTTTAACTAAATAATAAAGTGGCCAAATAAATAAATTTTCCTCTTAAGTAGACTTATGTTCATGAGTTCTCTTTAAATTGGCTTGCCATAAATGCACAGGCCACGAGCTCAGCTGTATGAATTTTCTGGTGGTTTGAACTAAATTAATGTATACTAGAGCCATGATATTTTCAGTGATATTGATCTGATTATTTATTTATCATAGCCACTATATTTATTTTTAATTTCAAAATTTCCTAGGCTCAACAACTTGTGGGGTCAACAATACTTGTATTGGATGAAGATAGACCAGAGTTGGAGGAAGGTGATTTTTATGCCCGCGATCTTGTTGGCATGAGAGTTACTCTTAAGGTATTAGTTTTTTTTGAGTCTATGACATCATGTTTGTTATATCCTTGAAATTGGATTTCTCTCATAAAGAATTACTTCCAAGTTTTTATTGTGTATTCCATGTATCAAAGCATAACAGGACACTTGAAAGAGCAAACGATTTATAAAATTTCTTTGTTCTCTTAATTTTCTTGTCATTACTCATGTCTTAGGAATCTTTCATGCAATCTTTCATCCAATGAAATTTGCAACATCTGAGTCAGCTCATAGATTGAAGAAAATAGTTTTGACCACATGTCAAATGTCTGAAATCTCCTTAGTCCTTCCACAAAGATGAATACGGGAATCTTGTGGAACCAAATTAACAGCGTCAATTTGTTTCGAGTGACAGTAACAGACATATAATTTTGAGTTGAGGCTTAGCAAAAGAGGGAATGCTGCAATTTTCATGGGATGGTGGAAGTAAAATGTTTCATACTGAAGAGCAGACATGAATACCTCTAGCTGCAAATCATAGCATCAAGTTAATCCTCTATATTGAGATTTAAGATAATGATTTTGGGGGTTTGGATTTTGCGTTTTCAAAGTAACTATTGCAACTTAAACATCGAAATCAGATAATTAGATAATCATTTGATTAAAGGTATCTATAGTTAGATTATTTTACAATTACCCTTAATAATTTTTATGAAGGGCAAATTATTTGTTATTCTAAATCTTATTATTTAAACTCAAGAAAATCAGAATCAGTGTTGCTGTGTTTGTCAAAATCTTCAGATTTTGAGAAGCAAGCAAGGAGTTGGTACAACAAAACTGATTCTTGAGGTTAAATATACAATTATTTAGTTATTTCTAACTCTAATTAATTACATGTTAATCTGATTCTTGTACGCCACTATAATCACTTTGAAATGACACAGAATTTTCATCTGTTGACCATTATCTCATGTTAATAGTACAATAGTAGGAATGACTTATGAATTCCTTCCCTTCCTTTTCAGGAAACTGGTGAACCAGTAGGAACTGTTCTGAATGTTTTCGATAATGGAGGAAGTGATCTGTTACAAGTTAAGCTTGATTCATCAATGGACATCATTGACAAAAATGGAAAGCTGAAATCAGAAGCACCCCTTGTGTGGGTACCTTTTGTTGAGGCGATTGTTCCTCATGTTGACATGAATAAAAGAGAAATGATGATTACACCTCCTAAGGGGCTCCTTGAGTTAAATGTACGCTCTGATGAGAGGTCAAAGAACGAACGCCGAAAACTTGTGAGGCAAACTTTCTTTCTTCCTTTTATTTTTGCTACATTTCAAACTTTTATATTGCTTTTCATGTGTGTGATCTACATTTGTGATTTGATTCATACTACCCCCTTCTGTTAAAATTGTAAACGATAACATCAATTTGGTTTCCTCATATTAATTGAATAATTGTGCTGTTTCTATATTTGGAATAATTTGAAGGTAAAGTAATTTATTAGTTCATTTTCGGAATTGAGCGATTGATGGCATTGATTTTGACCCCCTCCCTAACACCCGTGTGGCCATTTCATTATAAAATTATAATGTTGTTAGAATCTCTCTTAATTTTAGAGAACCCATACAGGTCTTGAAGTACAAATGTACCCCATTTTGATCACGAACATCAAAGGGCAACTAACATAACTTTCTGTCCCCAGAACAGAGGGGAAATATAATCGATACCCATCTTCTTTACATGTGGTTCATTTGCCCGTATACATATGTGCAATTTGGAAAATTTTGCTATCCGTGTCATCTAGAGTTCGTATTTATTGATATAGATCAGAGAAAGGTAGAATCAAGATCCCTTTATATGTGCATATCTGCAGTCTGCTATTTGACCAATATATTACAACTACTCGATTGATGTTTTCTGTGAAGATGTTACATTACAGAAATGTGTAGATTTTGTTCACACATGTTTTCAAAGCAACTTTGGTTTAGAATTACTACTTAAAATAAGTTCTTATGTGTTTCAGGAATGGAAAGAAAGGAAAAAGTTACAGCAACGGGTTATAGTAGCCAAAAAGAAACTAAGTGAAATGGAGCAGAAGCATGTTTTCGATGGGTTTAGACATGGGGGGAAAGCCAAAGGGAGTTTACTAGCTGATCAGATTGTAGGTGTTAATTCTCAACTGCTTCAAGTGGCATTACAGACTATCGAAACACCTTCCGACAGGTAGTTTCTTTTTTCAATTTCAAAATTTTTATATTTATCATTTTTTCCAATAAGCTTTATCCAACAACTGACTCTGAATCTAGTTTAAACAAGTGTGTGCATAAGGGAATCCTGTGAACTGAAATCAATATTAAGAGGTAAAACATGTATCATGCCATGTCATTATCATGATCATGTCGATATAATTTTTGCCAACTAGGCAGCCCTGTTGGCGATACCGATACATAAGCATTCTTTTGCCTCCACAGTTAAAAATCTATTTGAAGTTGGTAGCTTGATAAAGCCTGACTGGCTTATTCAGGGTCCTTGTGCTTGCTTTCAATTTACCATTACTTTGTCTTTTCGAGAAAACATCAGTTACAAGAATCCTGTACAATTTGCTGAGAAGGACATCAGTTACAAACATCATCTCTGATCTTTTGCATGTGTGAGAGAAGTACTTTTGATCTAATTTTAACAATTTTATGGCTTAGTCTGATAAAATTTCATAAAGAGCCATCACCTAATATGAACACTTCCTAATTTATGTGTCCTTTTGATTCAGATGGCAATTATCAGAGTTCTTGGCAGCATATAACACAGAAGCAACGAGAAATGTTTATAAGGTATTAAAAGGCTGTCTTGTTAGCGAAGATGTGAATTACACAACTTCCAAGATAGAGGAGAGGCGTAGGGCTCTGACATCCAATGGCAAAGTTGCAAAGCTTTTGGTTGTTGATGCTACAACTCTGCAGAGAACTTCTGATGCTGAAGGGACCGAGATTCTCATCCAAAGATTAGTCGAGGTATAACACTGATATATCTTTGCTGATGAAGTCTGCTACTCAGAATTTAAGTGTATATTGAGATGGACATTGACTTTTGAGCAAGCAAACTATTCTTTCAGCCTTAAAACTGAAATTAGTTCTTCAAATTTTTGAGAGGAAGTCAACAACTACGTTAGGAATTATAACATATTCCCAATAAAATGATTTTGGCTTTATGCTTTTTAAAGTTTTAAGAAAGTCTACTTCAAAATAAAGAGCGGTTCAGTTGCCTTGAAAGTGAAAACGCACCTCACTGTTTTAGTTTACTTTGAAATTGGAAAGAAGGGAGCAAATGAAATCGATTTATTGCAAATATGTTAACAATCATTTACTTTGGTTTGTACTTGTGTAATAGCATGTTACAGTTCAACTTAAATCTACGTGTAATCATATAACCTGTAAATTCTGACTTTGTCAGTTGACTTCATGGATTTATTCAAAGTTCCAATATCTTGTTGGCACAGTGTTTAATATATTATTTAAACTTGCTTTGGTGCCAAAAGATTTAGATTCATAAAAGAGAGATCTTTGACGTTTTGAAGTAGTCTAGTACTTTCCAAATGCATAATTGTTATCAAAATGGGTATGGATTTATTTCTAACCTTTTTTCAGTTTGTAAAAGTTCACAATGTGGTCATTTATGTTTATACATAATCTTTAGATCCACAACATTATGTATTTGAAAACTAATTTGCTTGACTTGAAAAATTTAAAGGGGTGTTTGTGTTTGCTTATTTAGGCTGCTTATCTGCTTATTGAGTTTTCAAAACGTAATTAAGCTACTTGGGGGCGTTTGGTTCGCATATTTTTTTCTTTGGGATTTGCATTTGGTCAAAGGATTTGCATTATGCAGCATTTGCATTTGTCAGGATTTTGTGATAGAATCTGCATTATCTTTTAGAAAAAAGTAGCTAATCTGAAGAATGCAAGGTAATTGGGATTTAAAATCTTAATGGGGAGGCTGAGTTTTTAAATAACAGAGAAGGAAATTTAAATCCTTACTGAAATCTGCGAACCAAACACATGATTTTAAATGCAAATCCCAGTGAATCCCATAAAATTTGCGAACCAAACATCCCCCAAGTGTTTGGCAAACTATGCCAGATAAGTGCTTTATTTGCGTTTTGAAAACTCAATTTTGATAAGCACCCCTCTATATCCTTATTTGAAATAGCTTATGAGTTTTGAATGACAAATTATCAAAATAACCCTTAACTTATATTATTATTGTTGTTGTTGTTATTATTATTATTATTATTATTATTATTATTATTATTATTATTATTATTATTATTATTATTATTATTATTATTGTTAGGTAAGAATATACTATCTATTGTTGATTATAATTATTAGGGATAATGTCATATATATCCTTGTAAACTTTAAATATTGCGCATATATCATTGCAATCTTCCTTATTACATATATATATTTCTAAACCTTCAAATCTCTCTCTCTCTCTCTCTCTCTCTCTCTATATATATATATATATATATATATATATATATATATATATATATATATCCAAATGACTGTTTTAAATTTATTTTATTATTTTAAAAAATATAAAATATCATTTTTTAATTAATTTATTATTGAATACCTAAACTACCCTCTTAAACCCCAACCAAAAACACAACTCCCTCATTTATCCTCCCTACGTCGACCTTATTTCCATTGTTTGACGTTTCATCTCCATCGACTGTTGCTACATCGCCGACTGCTACATTGTCCTTTCCATATAGCAACTCGATTGAAGGACTGAACCATATATCAACAATTGTAGCAACATTCGATTGAGGTATTGGAGCAGTCGACGATGTAGCAACAATCGACTGAGATGAAACATCAAGTGATGGAAAATAAGGTCGACGTGGGGAGGACGAAAAGGAGGGATCCGTGTTTTTGGTTGGGGTTTAAGAGGATAGTTTAGGTATTCAACAATAAATTTAATTAAGGATATTTTATATTTTTTAAATGATAAAATAAATTTAAAATTTTTATTTGGTATATATATGTGTGTGTGTGTGAAATTTAAAGGTTTAGAAGGATATATATGTAATAAGGAAGTTTGCAAGGATATATGCGTATATTTATAGTTCACAAGGATATATATGAAATTCTCATTTATTAGATTTTCTTTTATTATTATTATTATGTTTAGTATTTACTTCACTCGTCCCAAATTAAATACCTACATTTCTCTATTTTTTTCCCCAAAATAAATGTCCACACTCGATACAATTCTAATTATAACCCTAATTATGACGTCTATAAAATCAAAATTTTTTCAAGAAAATTGATATTCAAAATAAGTTAAGAGCAAAAATGTCATTTAGTTAATAAAAACAATTAATTTCTTATCATTAACCTTTTCAAGTTGAGGATAAAAATAAGTTAACCTTTTTAAAGGAAATTGATGATGGTGACGACGATGACGGTAACGATGATATATTTACAAATAATTAATTTGCTAATATTAAATAAATATGTAAGAATCAAATATGTAAGAATGTCCATTTTGGTCATTTTATCCATTAAATAAGAAAATTCATAGACTTACAAAACTACTTATCTACTTATCGAGTTTACAAACAGCGTAAGCAAATCCAACCACTATTTTTTAACAGCAAGTTTTGTAAAAGCAGCTTATTTACTTATTAGTTTACAAAACTTTTCAAAACACAATCCCAAACACCCCCTAATATGTGTGTGCTTTTGGAACAGAGTGCATACTACATTGTACCTTTTTTGCCTTTGCGATTTGCATGCTCTGCAATACGTTCTAATGACCAATGTTTCATGTTTGCAGATGGAAAATAATCAAGCCACACCTTTGATTCTGGTTTGTCCTGATAACACAATCAACATTTTTCAAAACTTGATGTCAGAGAACGACTACTTCGGCTTTGACCCTGAAAAGGTTATAAAATTCTTAAGTAATGCTAATTTTATTGCCTTTCCATTAAATTTTTTTTTTCAACACACAAAGTGAGAGAGAGAGATAGAGTTACACTGAGGTTTTCAACTATTTTGACCGATCTCTTGAACTATATTATTCTTGTAGCATACAAGTTTCTAAAGTATATTGCCTCAGCTATTATGATATAATACCTGTATTACAATGTAATTTTTATGATACAGTACATTACAAGTATAAACTAGTTGTTCTAAACTTTTTGCAACATTTATGATATAACACCTGTTTGTATCTATGGTCCTATCTGTGAATGTTGGGATTGAATCACAGTTATATCATAGGATGCATAGGTAGGATTTTCTGATAAGTAGACAATCAGAGTAGAATGTTGAGCGTTGCGAATCTTGTAATCCTGTAAGAGAATGTTGAGTCTGAGGGTCTCTGTTGTTATACATAATGAGAGATAGAGAGAGAGACGACGGTATTCAAGAGTGTTGAGAGTTGGAGTGCGTCTATTCTTGTATATCCTAATTATTAGTGAATTTTCTTTCTTAGAGTAGGCTTGAGAGGCCGAACCACATAATATCATGTTGTGTTTCTTATTTTGTTTGAATCATCATTGGCTATTGTTGTGGATTTTGTGTAGAGATATGTGATCCCAACAGGTTGTAAGGTACAAGTTTTAAAGCCTACGTTTGTTCCATGTGTTTACAGGTTTGGATTTTGGAAGAAGAAATGTTACCAGTTGTAAGTTCTTCACCAGGAGAACATAATAAATACAAGATCTTGATGAAATCTCCCTGGGAAATACTCCAAACACCAGTTGGATCTGGTGGTATCATTAGTTTACTTTCATCAGACAAAGTTTTAGAGTCTCTTGCTGCAATGGGCGTAGATTATATAGAGGTAAAACACATTTCACTCACACTACTACATACCAAAAAAAAAAAAAAAAATGATTCTCTTGATCATCTCAAGCTTTCTTGTTTTTTTCCCTTCCTGATCTCAATATTAGATTGTCACAAGCATATTATGCATCATCTCCTCCCAATAGTTGAACCTCAGCAATCTATGGTCACTAGTCAATGAACTATATCTTTTAATCGCAACGATAGATAAAATGATCATCGAACTTTTATGGTGTTTTCATTTGCATCCCTTGACAATATAAACTTCAATTGAAACAAACTTATCAATTTCATCCTAATATGCAAGTGATGAAACTAGCAGAACTATCTTTTGAATTACTTCTCCATTGTTTTGCAGATGTCTAGTGTTGATCAAAGACACATTGGTGGGGAGAATCTGCTTGGTTTGGTAGATTTAACTGAAGCTCGTGTTGGAATAAAAACCTTTGATGGCATCGATGGTGTTGATGATGATTTGTACATGGTATTTTCTATGAATTTTGTGTCACAATTGGCAAAACGTATCAACGAGTTGCTTTTTCATGCTGTTTTGAGGAAAAATCGGCACGTGCAGATGGTTGACAAAGAGTGGATAGACATAACGCCCTCATCAAATAACTCGTATGAGTTTCGTTCTTTGATATATATGTGTTTGAAAGGTTGTTCTTTTGACAAGGTTTGTGTAATGGAGGTTTTGGATTAGATGCAAATATCACATAGAACACTTTGTTGTATAAAGATAATAGACAGGCATAAGTTCATTTCCAAAAATCTTGTATCACAAGTTCACGTATTTATAAATATGTTAGTTCATCAATTTGTTCAGGGCAGTCCAGTAGATTTTTAGGTGTTGTGTACTTGTGTGTCAAAAATTTAAAATAGGCCTCCTAATTATGAATATTTAGAAAAATATATAAAGTATTAATAACACAACTATTGATATAATTAATTATACCGAAAATAATACAAATGTAGCAAAATGTGTTCGTCTAATTCAAATGACATCTCTTACAAAACAAAGTGCAATTTGATATTTTTATGTTGCACTAGAAAGAAACAATGAAGTATCAGTGAGCGCTAACAAATCAGAGGCTTTGTGCAATCACTCTTATTGCCCCTAAAAACCGGCATTGAATGGTTGAATTTGTTGATTGTTCGAGAAGGGAAATAAGTTGGTTGTTAGGCTTTGTTCAATTGAGTGACTTTGATTTGATAAAGATAAGGAAGATTGATCTTTTGTGACATTGCATAATATCCTTTGGTGACTGAAAAGTATGCCCCTACAATTGTCTTTCTTAAATAGTTGTGAGAGACAACACTTTGTATATATGATTATTCATGGTGACCATGAGCTTGGTATAAAAATTTAAAAACGATGTCGCGAATATGATGGACTGTTTGATAAGTATTGCTGAACACCATAATAACTTTTTTGATGAGTTAGAAAAGTAGCAATAAACTATGTAAATGATATTAACTTCACTTTCTTGCATAGAATTCCATGTTAAGAACTTCTATCTCATGCAATGAAAATTGTACATTTGATTGAAAGGGCAAATCATATTTACTTCACAAATAGAAAGGAAGTGTCCTACATACACATTAATAATACACAAAAGCATTGATCCCCCCAAATCATTAAACCAAGCCCAAAGCCACCTTTTAGTAACCAAATGCATATCTAAATTTAGAGGCTATAACACTTCCATCATATTTCAACAACTTGCTTCATCCATGGAGCTCGAACTTTCGGCCATCTTTGTCAAATTGCTATTGGGTCAGAGCCACGCATTCAAGCTCAATCTGTAGCTCACCGCTCTCTACGTTTTGCAGTTTTAAAATGATGTCTTGCTTGGTCTTCCCTTCTGCCAGAGTGACCATGGCATTATTGACAATGGTGATGTCATTTTTGCATTCTTCCGGTCTTTCAAGTTGCGTTGATGGCTCATCGCCGTTACTATTCTCCAACGCTTTGGCAGCAGAGACCAAGGGTTGAATATCAATCTCAGCCTCACCCATAAAATCATCTGTCGTAAACTTGTCCTTGTCAAAAACGCTCTGCACAACGCTTTAAATTAATTTCTCGAGACCATATTGTCATTTCCACAATAACATCTCATCATACAATTTAAGGGTTAACTACCAAAAATAGCAACATCGTTTGAACATTTTACCAATAATAGCAACATATTATGAAATTTATCTGTAATAGCACGTTTCTTTCATCTTATTACTAATATAGTAAATGTTGCTATTATCGGAAAAAAATATTCAAGTACATTGCTATTATTGATAACAAAATATTTCTATTATTGACAAGTTAAAGACATGCTGCTAACATTAGTAACAAAACAAAAGTTAGTTGCTATTAATGATAACTTTCATAGTACGTTATTATTATCGGTAAAAAGATGTAAATATGTTGCTATTTTTGACAATTAACCCAACAAATTAAATGAACTTTCTTACTTACCACTTTCAAAGGAGGAATGTTGTTGGGAATTGATAGCATTAGCTTTTCATTCCAGACAGGATTGAGATTGTTCTTTATAACTCGGGTCCTTACTGACTGCAGGCCAAACACGATATTTTCACACCACTAGATTTCGTTTCCTACTTCTGATAATCGTGCATCAAAGGTGACATTTTTATTAGGTTTTAGGCTTACTTGGTTTCCCAATGTGAGCATAACATAAGGGTCACTACTCCTCACATCTCGGATGACCAGGTCGATGCCTCTGACCACATTGACCTTTATCAAACCAATGAATTCGACCATCCCTGCCTATAACAAGATATCAGACATCAGATGAACAAGTTCAAAAGAAATTTAACTTTTTTGTATTGTAGTGCATCCACTGAAATAATTTGTTGGTTGGAAATCTTGGAACCGTTGAGGAATTTAATGGTAAACAAGACTAGAAATCTTGGAAATCCAGTTCCAGTATGGATTTTCCAATGACTAATTTCGTTAAGATTTTATCTTGTATTTCGAAGAGGAAACTAATGTAAATAATCAATATCTTAAATTTGTTGGTGGTAGCTTTTGCTTTTTCTTGATTAGTCATAGCAAAATTAACATATCTTCCTCTAAAGAATAAACACTACGACTACAAACAAGCCAAACTGAGCTCAGGCACAACTTGAAGGTGTGAGATGGAGCCCGATTTGATAGTTTGATATATCTTCTTAATGAAGGCACGAGAAAAATTCAAGCTCAACTTGAGATCTTGAGAATCTCTATTAAAACTATGTTTGACAGAGCACGCTTGACTTGAAAGCTCAAATAGCTCAAAAATATCCATTTGAAGTTCAATACAACAAATTTGATTCAATTTTAACCCAAAAAATACTAACACACACATAGGGCTTGAAAAGCTATATTGGATTTTTGAGTCAAAACCTTGTAACCTTGACATCGACTCATTACAAGTACTTTAATTTGTTTTTGCGAGTTTGACTCAAAAGAGCTCGAGCCCAATAACTTGATAAAAGCTCGACTCATTTGCAGCCCTAATTAGAGACCAGTTGACTAGACACCATTATACAAGATTACAGCCGAATATCATTACCGTTGAGTTACTTTTCTTCGCAGGTTTTTGTTCAGCATCTTTCCTTTTTCTGGTGTTGAGAAATGCTTGGCTGATATTATGAATACGCATACTGTTTAGATACTTCTTCTCCACTACAGAATTCAAGCCTGCTGGTGGATTGAAGGGGCAAGACAACATTTCGTCGGTGTTTAAAAATTGTTGCATTACATACTTTCTCCTGGAATATAGATGGAGTTTAGTAATGTATGAAATATTTATGAGTTCTATTACTACTCTTGTACTTATTCCTTTACCTGATAAAATCAGAACGCTCTTCTATAGAAGATTCTGGCTGTGGCTTTCTAATGTTGTCTGGAATGCTGTCTTCATATTTCAAATTCACTGCGGTATTTCCACCCAGTTTTATCACATCGTCAACATCTTCCTCTGTCCACTCGTCTAGATTCACTGATAATATCTGTGCCAAAGTTAAGAATAGGTGAATATGGACTCTACAACCCAACTTCATGATTCAGACCAGAATGTAACATGATATTTTATAAAGCTTAATAAGGTATTATAGAAAGAGGATATAAAGCTTAAAAAGGTTTTATAGAGAGAGAAGAAATAGGATCATACTATTCTAAAATTCCTCAGCATAGCAACACAGTTTCAATTTACTCATAATAGCAACCTACTTTCATATAATTCACGTTTTAGCAATTGCCTACCTGCCAGGTAGGTTGCCTCTTAATTTTTTGACTAGTTAGCAAGGTTTTGCTTATGTGGCTGCACATAAGCCTAATCTGTTCTCTATTATTCCATGTGGCAGCTGACAAGGCAATGAAATAATTCAAAATCAAAATAAAGATTAAATAAGTTGATTAAAAATAAAAATTTAAAAGTTCCTCATCAATGTTGTTCTACATGCGGATAGAGATGTGGCAATGAAATGGCAAAAAAGAAAAACCAATGCCGTGTCATCTTTCAATTGGTTTTAAAGGAACATGTTTGCTATTAATTATAAACGTGAAGCAGGTAGCTATAATAATGTAAAATTTGAATATTGTTTGCTAATATCAATAGAGTTGACTTTAATGAGAAATTTTAGAAATGTACATTGCTATTTCTTGCAATTAACCCTTAATATCATATCTTATTAGTATTCCAATAATTGATCACAATAAATGACATAGATTTCATTAAATAAATCAAAAGTCTGCATATATTAGAATAGGATTTCACGTCATTACGTACAATAGCAGGACTTCATCATTGTGTCTTTCAAGGGCTTGAGGGTAATAGGGTTTTTTGGACGATTGAGTGAAGGCTATAAATACCAAAACCTAATGTCCATAAAATCAGCCACTCGGTTGCAAACTGCAATAACTGTATTTATTTATAATTACAAAATTGTAAATCAGGCAACAAGTGTATACTACACCTTTGAAATATGCACTCCGAGGCTTCTATGTACTCCAGAACACTTGATGCAGATAAATGCTCCAAGATTTGCAGATCTAGTCATGCCACAAGGTGTGAAATTTTAGTTAGAGAAAATAAAAATAGATGCTGCAAAAGCCAAAAGGGAGAAAAAGGTAGAAATTATGAAAAGGATGATCCCAGCTGTAATCAGGTGGTATGATATAGCTGTAAGGTTGTAAAATGTATTTATATTCAAAAACACCATTCTGTTGAGGGGTATAAACATATGTAATATCCAGCCATATACAAAGGCCTAGTAAAATCCTAAGAATAATACAATCATGTTTTTTACACATTCGAAATTGATATTCGAAGTACGCACAAAAGTAATGGAATTAGAGACGACTGTAACATGAGTTCTTGATACATGAATCCAACCAGTTTATGATATGACTTTCGGATTACATTCAACTCTACCTTGACTTATGTTACACTATTACTTCATGCAAAAATTCAATATCATGTATGTTGGCTAATCGAGGGAGTGCCAATTTAAAAGGTGATTCACAAGACATTTAACAAATGGAAGCTCTATCAAATCCTGATTATTTTAGACGTTGGATGACAAAAAGAATTGCAATTTGTATTTGATAATTTATTAACATCGAGCTATGTTGATTAACATATAAAATTGATAGATGATTTTCTTAATTTCATGTTCTGAGAGAAGGGCCCATCTCTTTTGAGACTGATGAAGTAGTTGAAATAAATTTTCAATCAGTCCAAGCTTAAGACTTACACCCATTTTGGATTTGGAGATCCACAATCTGCACATAACTCGTTACCAGATTCAGACGAAAAACTTGCAAGCCTCCGTTTTGCACCTGATGACGTATATCACATTGCAACAAAAACCAACTTCTTAGTTATATCAGATAGTTAAAAAATTTCCTAAAGCAACAAAGTAACCAGTTCTGACTAACAAGTATGAATATGATTCATTAATGACTTCATATATAATTTACATGTATTCACATTCGAAGTAACTATTATTTGGGATTGTACATGAAAAAAGGGATTCAAAAGTGGAAGTGGAAAATTTTCAAGTTCACAAATTGCAACAATCAAAACATATATCCACACAGAAGTTAAGTTGCATAGGACATGATGCACATATGTAACAGAAAAGATATACCAATACATGTACAATGAGGAAAGTTGTGATGTCATCATTTAGATCAATTTTGTAACGTGCTGTTGCATCAACATCATAACATATTTCTGTGTATGCTGCTATTAACTTTTAGGGAAAATGGCACGTAATAGCTTTATATTTTCGTCATTGCTTCCATTTATGCTGTACTTTTTTGTATCCATCCGGTAGTTATATTTTCATTTATGTTTCTAATCAGTACTTTGTTAACCTACAAACGACAACCGGCATAACAACTTACGTGACTACTATTTATGTTGATGTTGTAAAAATGCTTAATTAAATCCACATGAACTAATTTAAAAGCTACTTCAACATAAAAATAGCAAAACATAAGCATTTTTTGTATGGTTTGGAAACAAAAAAAAAAGGATAACTGTAGAATGGAAACAACAGGAAAGTACAACGCATAAATGGAAACAAGGATAAAATTACATATCGCTTTTATCTGTCATTTTATCTAACTTTTAACACAAATATCTGGCTCATACTAAGTCCAACTCAAAGATCTGTACAAAACTCTGATCATATGGTTTGGAAAAACAAACTGGGTCCTCATAAAATTTGGTATGCCAGTGAATTATAAAAAGTAACAATAGAATGGAACAAACCGGCAGATGGTGTGTGTTCATCTAACTCCTCACTCCGGTTTTCTTGGTCCTCTAAATGTAAGAGGTCATAAAGGCAAGTTCCTGCAATAATAGGCGAAAATAATGGAGATATTTTAAGAATTTAGTATGACATCATAAACTAAAAAACTTCACCCCTAGCCCTAGCCCTAGCCCTGAAGTAGCACCCAAGTCAAACAAAGATAAACATCAATGACTCTGTTTCTTTCTTATATCTCATAGTACTATAGTAGACCCTCTCAGAACACTGATAAACAATTGCATTAACTGATTCCCTTGTAAATCGAATTATTTTCACCTTCAGAAAAACACTAAAAAACACATTGATTTTCCCATCGCTCCTCTAAATGAAATTATTATGCATACATTAAAAACAATGAACTGTCTGATATTATTTTTCTATTTTCCTTTCATGAGTTTCATCATCCCTACTAGAATTTTACCAACATCAAAAGAAAACTTTTCATAACCCTAAAAATCATACTTGATCTTAACCAGAAGCCATAACCATAAAATCATTCGCAAAATAAATTGCAACAACAGAAGAAAACAGTCATTACCTGATGCATGTTCGCCATTCGTCTTTTGTTTTCCTGCAGACATTCTTCCTCAGAAATCGAAATACAGAAAAAGATGTGTAAGCATTCGATTTCTCTGCATTTTTATCTGCATTATACATGGAAATTAATCATACAATTCTTTCGAAAATCCAAATTAAGCTGCATGTGTATTTACCGTTCCGACTAACTGCATATCAGCAACATATAACAACAATGTGACAAGTCATGCTTCATGGGTAGAAACGGAAATTGAATTTGGAGGGAGATGACGATGATCCGCGAATCAGAATATTAGAAATTCGCAAGAGATTTGAACTTTTTCTTAAATATAAATCAAAATTTTTGCTACTTGTGAAATAAGTGTCGGTGATTATCGAAGGAAAAAGGTCAAAATTTTGGAAGAACAAAACCTAATAATTTTTGGGTTTTTTGAAAGAGGAAGCTTTTTGGGCAGTTGGGGGTTGCATGTTGGTGGGAAAGATTTCGTGGTGTTTCTGCTGGTTGGTTGTCTTTATCATCGTCAAATTACCGATATTACCTTCAAGATTTGTCTATATTGCAAATACACCCCTTTAAGTTAGGATGATTATAATTTGCCCTACCTTTAGCAACTTTTAAAAAAATTAATTTCTTAGGGAGTTGACTGTCTTTTTCCTAAGTAATTTTTAATTTTTTCTTTTGAAAACTAAGAATTAATTTTCATTTTTAGATATATCCTAGTATCCAACCATTATCTGACAATGGTAAAAAAGTAAATGAAATGTTAACGACATAATATCATATTTATACGAAATATGAAAACAAAATATAATGGATTGAAAATACAAGTATGAAAAAGCATGGTAGGGGTCTTCTTACCGACAATTTATAATTCAAAATGCCACATTTATCTAATCAGGTCAAACAATGTCCAAAATGTTCATAACATTTAGCAATATTCAGTTATTCACGTGTCATAGTACCCAACATGGATGAAAAACTACATCATATTCAAAGCAATTCTTAATATATTCATCTTCATCACTTCATATCGAAAAGGAGGATTCATTAAGTTTCATACGTCTTTCTAAAAAATTCATTAAGTTTCATACGTCTTTCTGCAATTAAGGTTCTATCGTCTTGCTGTGATACAATCATCCCAATTCAACGCGTTTATTGCAAATTTGTTATGTTATGGTGTAGGATGGTATAAGAAATGAATACTAAAATTAAAAATGTCTTATCAAAGAATATTGTATGTTTGCCTGATTGCCTACACAAAATCCATTTCAATACATTATAAAAGAAAAAGAAATTATTTTCATAAACATCATGTTCTCCACTTCCTTTGACTATTTTTTTTGGTTAAAGTATTAAAACTGTTATATTTGCTTTAAAATTTTATTTTTTTAATATGAAATTTGTTTTGAGTTATAGAATATTATTAAAAAAAGGATTATTGATAAGATGGAGAAAACTTATTTTTCTACGATTCACCTATATTACAAAGATATTATATAGATGTGTTATATTGTCACGGTCACAAAAATTCATGAGTGTACATGCGAACGCATTTTATCAAATGTTTCAGAAAAAAAAAAAAACTCATCGTTGGGCACCAGTTTTTCCGGTCAATAGGTCACATTAAAAGGAATCAAACATATGCACGATGTGATCCATTTGGCGATGAATCATATGATCATATCCACCATTTAACAAAACGGAACCTACTTTACAACAAAAATGTGATTCAAATACACAATACATGATAGTGTTGGTCCAAGTCAACTTTTTGGTCGTAGTTATACTTCCTCCTAGAGCAGCTATATGTTGTCCTCTAACCAAAAAAAATTCATCATAAAAGACAACAGAAATATATGATGAGGCCCTACAGATGCATTGAAAAAACACTAAGTAACAGATTTAGGGATTTTGTATTGTTTCTTTAGAAATTGCGAAGATTCTGAATCATTCCTGTGACACAATATTCTCAAAAGTGTTTTGGTGTCCGCACCTAATTTGCTTCTGTCTGATGCGCTTGCTGATCTTAAGTCATCGATGAGCTCTCGTGTCTGCATTTGATCAAAGCATGAATGAATAACATAGATCATACATATAGTGTATTACTTTATATATATATATATAGATACATACATATATATGTGTGTGTGTGTGTGTGTGGAGAGAGAGAGAATATGGTCTACGGTAGAACTACATCTATTGGTAGAACCAGTGAAACCAATGTTTAAAGTATTATTTTTAATTTTTTTTCGTAGATTTGTTTAAACTAACATTAAAAGTATATATTTAGAAATTCACATGATTTCAAGTTGTGAAAGTACGTTAAGACTTACATTCACATTCACATCTCATTTTAAAGGTCTTACAAAGCTCGAACCCATGGGTTCCCCAAAGTTCTCCGATAAACAATTGTTTCTCCGTTGAACCTCGCGCGCGCGCGCACACACACACACACACACACACACTCTCTCTCTCTCTCTCTCTCTATATATATATATATATATATATACACACACACACACACACACATTTAAATAAATAAAGTTCAACAGAATACCTTTAAAAATCCACCGAAGGTACCTCCTTTAAAAAATTTTAAATTCGTTTCATAATCATGTTTAAATTAACAATATAAGGCTACTAGTAAAAAATCACACAAAAACACACCTTGAAACTATGTGAAAATTTCAGTAAATGATCGACTACTTAGTACTTACGTTAAATTTGTGTGGATGATGTATCATTCACACAAATTTTTCGTACATTCAGTGAACTTACTTTTCAAATCTTAATATATAAAATTATGGTCATTTTGGTAAAAATTCTTACAATATTGGTTTAGACATGTCTATATAAAAAAAATCAGAAACAAGTTTTTTTTGAAGTACTCTCGGTACACTGAATTTTTAGAGATACTCTATCGAACTTATTTCTCTCTATATGTGTGTGTGTGTGTTACAACAAGTCCAATCATGCAAATTCCAAGGGAAGAGTGAAGAGTATTGATTTATCAATTAATGGAAATGATTATGAGGAAGCCACAACCGATTCCCCATATATAAATATTTATTTATATATTTGTGTTTAAGTATGTGATGTATAAATCAAAGTCCAAGTACCACATCAGTGGTCAATTCGGGTTGCCTTATAGATATTTTATATATTCTAGAAGAACTAACCTCATAGCCCTGCAGCTTTATCACTTGTCGGACACGAGCTACTTGGTTTTCAACAACTCCACGAGGAAGTCCATCTCCACCAGATATAAAGAATTCCTAACAAAAGGTAAACGAAAAACATGTCAAAATGAGAACCACCACTTCAGCTATTTAATTATCCATATCTATGTTGCACAGTTTCAGGTAGAGTGATGTTTGTTACTTGTTAGTTATTCTAGAGGATGCTCAATGCTGGTCATCATATCTAAACAAGAATGTTCACAATGACATTACTAGCTGTTTTATTCGGAGTGGGCGTTAGCATTTCACATGGAGAGGTATCATCCGGTCAGGTCGACGAGGCAGTAAAACCATCATGACCTGTTAAGCCAATTTCCTGCTTGAATTTCTTTTAGTTTTTGTTGGTTTCAGTCTGTTCTGTCGGTATTATTTGTTTTGAAATTTCTTCTCTCTATTATAGACGTTTTGATATTTGTTCTCTTGTTGGAGTTTAGGGGTTAAAATCTATAATTCTATAAATACTAATAAATAAATAGATCTATCCTCTCTGTGTCGACCTCTCATGATGCCATTTGGCATCATCTACTCTTGACATTTGACATTCATTTTTCTAAAGTAATAATAATTATTTGAACCAATTTAGGGATTAGGTTTTGCACTTTAAACACAATCACCTTCGAACTTAAAACACCTTCAAATTTAAAAAAGAAATTTAAATTAAAATTTTTTTTTAAAATTTCTAAATTATATGCTTTAAAATTTAAATTTGAAGTTTTGATTGTATTTAGAATCATCATCATCATTATTAGTATTAGTATTATTATTATTCATCTACTTTAAATAAGTATAATACAATTTTTAAAAATAATTTAAATCAACCCATGTATTAATAAACTAGTTAGGCTTTATATAATAACAGTTCCAAGTCCACAGCCCCCTCTAACGAATCCTCAATGGTGCATAACTTCCATTGCAAAAAATCCTGGAACTATGCATCATCGCAAAGGGTTAATTGCACCAAAATGTAACATACTTTCAGCCAAATCCTATTATTTGGGAATCACACTTTTAAAAATCAATGTTTAGGAGACATTGTTATAAATTTATAATCAAATAAGGAAACCACTTACCAAAAGTAAATTTCTAATTTAGGTAATTGGTTCCTTATTTGATTATAAACTTTGAAGTCCTTAAACATTGATCCCAAAAGTATGGTCCCTTAAATATAAATATAACAGAAAGTACAATCAATCTTGGAGCAACTTCTATATATACCTTTAGAACCTCTAAATCTTCTTCCAAGTATTTAACATCAGAAGGAATGAACAATCGAGTGGGACCTCCATCTAATAACACTCTAAGTAGACCATCCTGCGAGAGAGCAACATAAATTCTTAAAATAAAACCCAAAGGCCAGTGAAAGAATTGAAGAAGCAGAAGTAGGAGACAGACCAGTGATGCTTGAAGGAGGCTAGTTACAATTCGATCTCTAAGTGGCTCCGCAATGATATCACATAGTCGATTTAGTTCCTGTAGTGGTTGATGGAAGCGTACATTATCACACATTAATGAAAAAAAAACCATCCATTATCAAAAGTCAATTAGGTAAACTCCAGAGATCCTTAATCGATTATAAACTTATAACATAGGCCCCTTAATGTTGTTTTTAAAACTTGAAAGTATGTTCCCAACAATACAATTGAATAGAAGTATGTTCCTTCACGTGTATTATTATCATCATTATTGTTATAGATGTCATTATGTCAAAGAACCCAGGACAGGGAGGGAAGGTGGAGTAAGAGAACCAACATATACAGAACATGTATGACACCATTATTGACAAAACGTACCACATCAAGTGGCTCTATCAGTGTTTCCAATCTGGACTCAGAAACACTAGGTCGATATAGGTTCTCAATGAACGGCTCCCTTAGATCCCAGAAAATAATCTTCGTTCCTGTAGAAAATCATGCAATTAATAATTAGGACTTAAACTTACATAAATATGATTAAGTCATAAAATATGTCTCACCGGTGAACTCACAAATCCGGTCAATGGCTGCATTGATATCTTTCCTACTTCCATCGAAGCTTTCTTTTTTGGAGTTTTCATCTGTAGACCTCTCTGCAGAATACAACCTTAAAGCTGAATAGTTCATTTAGATATAATAAACATCACAATTCAAATAAAGTAAGGAAGCAGTGAAGCACTTAAAGCCAATGGTTGAGGCTAAAATAGAATCTCGCCCTTATTGGTTATTAATTGTGCTGGTAGGTCTGCCTCCAGTTAATCAAGATTTTCTCAGTGTATCATTTGAATTGAGTGAGTAAATTCTATTTAAACGATTCTATCCCCATAATGATCTCAACCTCTCCATACATATACTCCTCAGATGCAATCTTTTAGAATTTTGTCAGTGGGTCCATCAACACCATAAAACCCTAATTCTAACAAGTCTATCTTCTAACAACAATAATATATATTGAATTCATATAATCAGATAAGCTGTCCACTGAATAACTGCAGTTTATATTAGCATCTGAAAAACAACTGAACACCATATGACAGCAATTAGGCTAGCTACCTCCCCCAATATGTCTCCACAATACTTCTTATTCCAATGAGAAAACTAATTTTTCCTACCAAATATACCACAACTAAAAGAATTCAGATGCCATGTAAAGGTCTAGAATACATACTATTGGATTTTCCATGCTGCTTCTTTCTTGTCCAGCGTTCCGAAATGCTGTCTTCCAGTTTGTTAAGATGGCTAATGCCATACTATTAAGAAAAATAGTGAATGTTCAGTCGCCTAATATTTCTTGTCTTCAGAAGATGAATAAGCAAACATTGTTTAAGCCACTTGCTTCCATAAAAACAAGATTAGAACACCAATAGAGCATTTTAGACATGCTAATATTGGAGAAACTCTAGTGAATGCTACATTTATTTAACAAGTGAATAGTTTCTTTATAAACAAAAAGAAGTTAGTGTCCACGATTGATAGTTCCAATCTCATAATATCCAACAATTTTTAGGGTTAATCACACAAACACACACACGCGATCACAATAAAAGACACAAGAATTTACGTGGTTCGGCCGATGTTCTGACCTACGTCCACGGGGGCAACTAGGGTTCTCTCTTTTATTATTCAGTGATAAACAAATACAAGTACAAGACTTTAATATATAGAGATAGGATTAGACTAATATTCTATCTAATCACCGATGTGGGACATGACATAACAATCAATAAAACCGGATAAGTCCCGATGTGGGACGAAGCCTACACCACAACAATCTCCCACTTGGAGGCTTCGAACTCGAACAACTGCGCTCCACAAGTTAGCCTTTTCTGTAATTCTGTATAAACCCCGACTGATCCGTAAGCTCAGATCTCCCCTAGTTGCCACCAGCCTTCTCATCATTATTCCTGAAGGCCAGCTGAAGCCCTACACAGCTTCAGCTTGTCCAGCGTTACCGATTTAGTAAACATGTCTGCTGGATTCTTCGCACCCGAGATATTTTTCAAATCCATAGTTCCTTCACTGATCAGTCCTCTGATGAAGTGATATCTCATCCCGATATGCTTGGTCTTTCCATGATAGACTGGGTTCTTCGCAAGTTTCACAGCACTCTCGTTATCACAGTATAGCGGATAATCTGTCTGTTTCTTGTCTAACTCTAGTAGGAAGTTCTTCAACCAAACGAGCTCCTTACTGGCTTCAGCTGCAGCCATGTACTCGGCTTCTGTAGTTGACAGAGCTACACTCTTCTGAAGTTTCGACATCCAACTGACTGCGGTTCCTCCCACCGTGAAAACATACCCAGACGTGCTTTTGAATGTCTTCTTACAACCACCCAGATCAGCATCAACATATCCTCTGAGAATTGAATCTTTACCTCTGAAACATAGACCCACCTTCGAAGTGCCCTTCAAATATCTGAGAACCCACTTAACAGCTTCCCAATGTTCTCTCCCCGGATTCGACATAAAGCGGCTAATAACCCCGACGACATGAGCTATATCTGGTCTCGTGCAAACCATGGCGTACATGAGACTACCAACTGCTGATGAGTACGGAACTTTAGCCATTTCTGCTTTTTCTTCTTTCGTTTTCGGAGACTGGTCTTTGGTTAGTGTAAAGTGACTTCCCAACGGCGTGTTTCTCGGCTTAGTTTTCTCGTCGTTCATTTTGAATTTATCTAACACTTTCCCGATGTATTTCTCCTGGGATAGAGTTAGAGATCCATCTTGCTTATTTCTGGTGATGCTCATTCCAAGTATCTGCTTTGCTGGACCCAGATCTTTCATTTCAAATTCCTTTGACATTTGCTTCTTTAACTTGTTTATCTCATTCATATCTGCCCCGGCAATTAACATATCATCAACATAAAGCAGTAGAATGATATACAAACCCTCGAATTTCTTCACGTAGCAGCAGTGATCCATCTCACATCTCCTGTACCCGGTTCGTTCCATGAAGTTGTCAAACTTTAAGTACCATTGCCTAGGAGCCTGTTTTAAACCATACAAGCTTTTCTTCAGTTTGCAGACTAATTTCTCTTTCCCTGAAACTTTAAACCCCTCGGGCTGAACCATGTATATATCCTCGTCAAGGTCACCATGAAGAAACGCGGTTTTAACATCTAGCTGCTCCAGATGCAAACGCTCAGCAGCTACAATACTCAAAACCAATCTAATAGTCGTCATTTTCACTACTGGGGAAAAAATCTCGTTGTAATCAACTCCTTTCTTCTGCTGAAAACCTTTAACTACCAGACGAGCTTTGTATCGTTTAGATCCATCGTGTTCCTCCTTGATTCTATATACCCATTTGTTCTGCAAGGCGGTTTTGTCTGCCGGAAGCTTTGTCAAATCCCATGTCTTGTTCTTGTACAAAGAACTCATTTCATCTTTCATCGCATGCTCCCACTGCAACGAATCTTTCAGTTTAGATGCCTCTGAGTAACTTTCAGGTTCGCCATTCTCAGTTAATAACAGGTAATTAACTGACGGATCATACTTTTCTGGAGGCTTGGTAACTCTGGTCGATCTCCTAACCCACTGTGATTCAACGATCTGAGGCTGAGTCGGTACCGGTGAAGATGGTTCTTCTTCGTCTGTTGAACTTTCACTGTTACTATCATCTTCAAGTTCATCAATGCTCCCACTATCATGAGTAACTGCAGAATCTCTAGTACCGATGATTTCAGTGTCTATTTCAACCCATTCTTTCTGATCCTTAGATTTCTCCAAGTTTCTGTCTTTGTAGAGCTCGGCCTCGTTGAACGTAGCGTGTTTGCTTCTGACCACTTTCCGACTTTCAAAGTCCCAGAGTCTGTATCCCATACTGTTAACTCCATATCCGATAAAAGTGTACTTTTTGGCTTTGGCATCTAATTTATCCCCGTTCTTGTCCAGATCATACGCACTGCACCCAAATACCTTTAGATGCTCATATTTCACAGCTTCACCCTTCCATTCTTCTTCTGGCAATTTGAATCCCAACGGTACTGAAGGACCCCGATTGATAAGGTAAGCAGCAGTGTTAACTGCATCAGCCCAGAACGTCTTAGGAAGCCCGGCATTCAATCTCATACTTCTGGCCTCTCGTTTAAAGTTCTGTTCATCCTTTCTGCAACTCCGTTCTGTTGAGGAGTGCCTGGAACGGTCTTTATCATTCGGATACCATTTTCAGCACAATAATCAATGAATTCTTTGCTGATGTACTCGCCTCCGTTATCCGACTTCAAACTCTTAACCTTCAGGTTAGTTTCCATTTCAACAGCAGATTTCCATTTCTTAAAAACATCAAATACTTCAAACTTGTTTTTAAGAAAATAAACCCATACCTTGCGTGTCGAATCGTCGATAAACGTGACGTAGTAGCTCGATCCTCCCAGAGAAGACACGGGTGTCGGTCCGTAGACGTCTGTGTGAACAAGCTCGAGTTTCTGAGCTTTCGGAGTCTGACCGGTCTTTACGAACGATACTTTCTTCTTTTTACCCAGTACGCACGGTTCGCAGAATTCCGAGTCTACCTTTTTCAGATCTGGCAGTTTCCCCTTTGCAACTAACATTTTCATTCCCTTCTCGCTCATGTGCCCAAGACGTTGATGCCATAATTTAGAAAGATCTACCCCACTAGTAGCTGCATTAATCCCATCGTCTGAGACTTCGGCCATATACAGTGTGCCTTTCTTCTTTCCTTTAGCAACAACCAGATTCCCTTTAACTACTTTCCATTTACCTCCACCAAAAGTGACGTCATAACCCTGATCATCCAACTGCCCTATAGAAATCAACATCTTTTTGAGGCCTGGAATAACCCGTACGTCGTTCAAAGTCCAGGTGGTACCCAAAGTAGTCTTTAGTTCAATATCTCCCATCCCTGTAATGTCAAGAGTGTGATTATTAGCGAGACGAACTTTACCGAAGTTACCTGTCCGTAGATTCGTCATCGTCTTCGTGCTAAACGTAGCATGGAATGATGCTCCAGAATCCATAATCCACGACTCGGCTGAGTTCTCGACACAACAGATAAGAGCATCTTCAGAATCACTCGTTGCGGCATTAACTTCCTTCTTTTCCTTTGGACACTGATTTTTAAAATGTCCGTTCTCTTTGCAATTCCAGCACTGAATGTCCTTTCTAGGTTTAGACTGACTCCTCTTCCTAGATTTAGATCTGCCTCTCCCATTTCCTCTACCTCTTTCCTTTCCTCTACCTCTCCCTTCAGTGCTCAGTATTGAAGTCGATGATTCTCCGGTGCTTCTCCTTCTGATATCCTCACTGAGGATTAAGTCACGAATCCCCTCAAACGTTAGCTTAGATTTCCCAGATGATCCGCTAATCGCTGTAACTGTTCCTGACCAACTATCGGGTAATGAGGACAACAAAAGAAGAGCTTGCACTTCTTCATCAAACGCAACATCAACTGACTGCAGACGAGATAAGATAGTATTAAACTCATTAATGTGTGAGGTAACTGAACCACCCTCCTTCAGTCTCGTGTTCACTAGCTGTCTTATCAGAAATACTTTATTCGAGGCGGATGGCTTCTCGTACATGTTAGACAAGGCTGCCATCAAACCTTTCGCAGTAGTCTCCTTCAGAATGTTAAACGCTACACTCTTAGCTAGGGTAAATCTGATAACCGCCAATGCTTTCCTGTCTAGGGTTGCCCACTCATCATCCTGCATCTCGTCGGGTTTTCCTATCAATGCTAACTCCAAATCTTTTTGACATAAAAGATCTTCGACTTGCATTTTCCACCATGCAAAGTCTTTTCCGTCAAACTTCTCAATCTTATACTTCCCGTCTTCAGCCATTATCCCCAACAACCAAAAAAGGTGCTAGGGTTTTCTGCGCAAACCGGGATTCTAAACGGCTAGGGTTTTTCGCAAAACAATAGCAACACCGTACTAGGGTTTTCTGCGATAAACGAAACGGACACCGTACTAGGGTTTTTAATTAAAGCAGAAAAGTTCTGGACAGAAAAGAAGAAGGAGCAGCAGTAAAACAATTGCAAATTAATTCTGGACAGCAGCAATAAATCGGCAAAAAAACCCCAAAAAGCAGAACAGCAGCAACCTAGACAAAAGAAAAAAAAAACTCCCCTGAAAAACTGCTGGCGGCGGCGGTCGGCGACGGCGGCGGCGGTTGGCGGCGGCAGCAGGTGGCTGGTCAACCACAGCAGTGGCAGAAAGGGTTTAGGGGTTTTGTGACGGCTGCTAGGGTTTCAAATGACGGCTAGGGTTTTTGAGGCTAGGGTTTTGGCGGCGGCTGCTAGGGTTTGTGATCTGAATAACCAAACGAAATAACCTGAGGCTCTGATACCACTTTTTAGGGTTAATCACACAAACACACACACGCGATCACAATAAAAGACACAAGAATTTACGTGGTTCGGTCGATGTTCTGACCTACGTCCACGGGGGCAACTAGGGTTCTCTCTTTTATTATTCAGTGATAAACAAATACAAGTACAAGACTTTAATATATAGAGATAGGATTAGACTAATATTCTATCTAATCACCGATGTGGGACATGACATAACAATCAATAAAACCGACTAAGTCCCGATGTGGGACGAAGCCTACACCACAACAACAATAATATGGTTTCAGTTTTAAAATTAAACCATTAAATAGTTGTATTTTAAGAAAAAAAGATAAACAAATGAATTCACTGAACAGAGTAAGTTCCAACTCACATAAAGGGTGTTTAACTGCACACATAGCGTCGCTGTTGTCAAAACATTGATGTCTTTTGACTTCCTCATATCAGGCAGCCTTGGATCATTCAACTCTTTCTTGACAAAAGCTTTAATTCCACTTTCTCTCCTGTATCTTGTCAGAATTGGCACAGGGGGGATAATGTCTTCCTTGCTAGCTGCATGGTCATTTAAAGGAAGAATTAAAACCTGAAAATTACATTATGGGATAATGTATTAACGTGTGATGTCGGAAACCACTTCTGAAAATTAGAGGTGATCTTGAAGTCTGAAGTCTAAAAATTTAAGAGTTCCATAATATGAAATTCGTTAAGATATTAACTAAAATATTAAACAAATTTATTATAATATTTAATAAATGTATAGATACATAATTAAATTAAATTAATTAATACATAATACTAATTTAATATTTTAATACATTTAATTGAATAAATAATTATGAAATTTAATATTTTTATTAAATAAAAGATTAATTTAATTTAGAAAGACTATATTAAATTAACTAAAATATTAAAGATAATATATTATATTAATTTAAGTTAAATGTAATTAATTAATAAAATGTATATTATATTGAAGTGATATTTTAATAAAAATAGGCTTAGGAGGATTTAAGAGGTAGGAAGCCTCTTATTAGAGGATATTTAAGATCTTAAAACCTCAGAAGTCTTATTTCTAACAGACGGTCATAAAATTTTAAGCTCTTAAGTTTAAGACTCTAGAGGATATAAGAGGGAAAATTGCCAAACAAACAATGTTTGTGTGTGCTTGCCATGGAAGGAGGTAAAAGAAAGTGGGGGTGGGGTGGGTGGGTTACATATTGTGATTTCCACAGATGTATTCCCAAGAACCAAAGAACTACAACACTCATCCTACTCTGCATATTATTTAAGTACGTAAATGGTTAATGTTTAAAGCATAGTTACCTAGTTCACGGATCGCTTCTGTACGGGAACGCGGTTTGCTAGACTGCACGTATTCGGTACGTGGGGGGTAGGTTCATTTCAGTACGATCGTACGGTGTACGATAATCCAGAAAATGTAAAATTTTTAAAATGAATCAAAAACAGATTTACTTAAACTTAATTACATAATCTTTATGTAACTGATATGAAATTAGAATCAGAAAGTGAAGAATCAAAGTGAACAAGTGTGTGGAATGGTACTGATATGAAATTGAGTTTTTAGAATACATATTTATAGGAATTAGAATCAGAAGGTGAAGAATCAAAGTGAACGAGTGTGCAGTGTGAAGTCTTAATGGAAAACAAGGAGGCACTTTGACTTTTTCCAACGGTTGCATGTTTCCTGCCATTATTAGACGACAGAAATTGATAAAATCGTGTATCAATTCATGTTTCTTGAAGATGCAGAACAAATCTAAGACAGTTCCAGCACACGAATTGAGCACCAATTGGAACGAATTTCTTACCGATTTGGTTCGATTTAACAAACGTGCCGACTAATGAACCCTAGAGCGACCGGAACGAAAACGACTTGCGATTCGGTACGGGATGGGACGTGCGGAATGGAAGTCGTGGGCTTACTAGTGAATTAGGCGACTATGGTATAAAGTATAATAAGAGCTCAAACAAGCTACAGGATGTCTTCAATTTTGGGAAAAAGTATCATGTGAAACCAAACACACAAGTTGTTTATAAGTCACATTACGTTAT
The DNA here is from genome assembly GCA_020465985.1 of Centrapalus pauciflorus. Lineage (NCBI taxonomy): Eukaryota > Viridiplantae > Streptophyta > Magnoliopsida > Asterales > Asteraceae > Centrapalus > Centrapalus pauciflorus. Next base: position 1,983,174 of record JAANYP010003258.1, on the reverse strand, counting down.
AGTCAAAGTAGTCGTGACCCCTATTATGGTATGATTATGTTCCCTTCTGGACCACTTACCAGTTACCCGTAAATAGGCAAAGATGATACGTTCACATATACAAGGTATTTATTGCACCAAGTGGGACCAATTGTTTTTTAACGTGAGTTATGACGAAACCCAACTAAGCTTGTGTAAAATCATCATACGGATCAAGAGAAATATGCATACCCAGGTTGTCAACGACATGTTTTGCATATACTTGAAATGCATTATCAATGCCTCGGAACAGGCTATTCATTTCTCCGGACCTCATAGGAATCTTTAGAGCGAAAAATTGATCAACAGTCTGAAAAAACATAAAAATGAAAGCATGTTATAAATGTAATATAGTGAATACAAATGGTAATGGATGCTCAAACTAGATATGACAAAGAGCAAAAGAAACAAGAAAATAAATAAAGGTCAACAGCATTTGTTGACAAGATAAGTTTGCAGCGAAGTCTATTGTACTTATCAGCATAAACAGAAGTATTTCTGGGATAACATCTATCATAAAAAAATAAGTAAATTATTTGGAACCTCTTCCACAATGCGATAAACTTCAACAATCGAACTTCCATGTCGTTGCTGCATTGAGACAGGTTCCCATCGCTGAAATATTAATACATCATCAGCCAAGTGACATAAGGAATCTATATATGATTTTAGCATATGAAGAATAGACATTGCATTTTGATACAAAAAAGATTGGAACAAATTTCATGCTTATTTTCCTTTCATTGGACATATTTTGATTTTTGAGGTTGTGGTTTATTCTGCCAGATTTACAGGGATCTTATTTTTATCCTACAGATCCGTAGGATATCACAATGCACCTTCCCTTTCCACTTCAATTTTGAATTTATGGATGCAAAACAATTGGTGCCTAAGTTTGGTGTGCATTCTTTCCCTCCAAAAACACGGAAAGAGAGTGCTCCAGGCTACTTCGTGTTTTCAAACCATAAGTTTCTGGCTTTTATTTTCTTACTGTAATAATGGCAGATGATTCATACAAGATCAGAGCCGCAAAAGTTCTTATCTATAGGCAATGTAACAGTCATTGATACACAGGAGATGATACTGTACTCTTGGTTAAGGGTGGTATGCTGTATGCCTAAGTGCCTAACAGTCTGGCAGCATGTCGTGTAAGAAAATCGTGGATGATAAAATGGACGAACTTGAAATTTTGAATGATCTTCGTGATCGTGTGCATACACTTTCCTGTAACACTTATTGCCCTATCGGGTACCAAATATTGTTAAGGGATAATCACAAGAAAATGCAATCGTTTTTGACTGATGGTGAGGATAACATGATGACCGTGCTTAAAATGAGGACGGTAAGAACCAATAGAATTACTTTATTTTGTGAATCAACCAATAAGAAGCAATGTGACATAATTGTAATTAAGTTGAATATTATATGAGGTGAAATTTAATAAAATGGCATTTTGGTCATTGTGCACCATATTATTCAAATTAATTATATTGGTTTTTTAATTATGAATAAGACAACATCGATTTTGGTGGCACCATCGTGATTCACAACACCTACAATGATTCACAATGCAATCGTGATTCATGACACCACCGATTTCGACGACACAACTTATGGTTCACAACACCGATTTCGACATCGCTTATTGTGAATAAGTTCGATGACCTACTGTGATTCATAACAACTACAATGATTCACGAGTCACGACACCACCGTGGTTCACGAAGACGGAACTTTGAGCTGTTCATGACGGTTCACAGTTCAAGCAAGTGAGGAGGAGGCGACCGGCGGTTCACTGTTCAAGCAAGTGATTCACATCGGTGGCAGTACACAATTTATGAAGGCAGAGGGTTCACGGCGAACGGTGGTTCACTGTTCACGGCAAACGGCGATTCACTGTTCAAGAAAAAGAGAAGGAGGCGAGCGTCGGTTCACGGTTCAAGCAAGCGATTCACGGCGGCGGTACACAGTTCACGTAATTGACGTTGGTGTCGTGTTGTGGTGTCGGGTTCACGTAATTGATGTTGGTGATATCACAGCGGCGGTGACCGCGAAAGAGTCGAAGGGGTGGAAGACCACCAGAGAAGATGGTGGTGTGTGGGGCACCATGGAAAAGGAGAGAAAGATTTTGTTTTGGAAGGTGAATAATTATGGTAGAGAGAGATTTAAGGTGTAATTATGGAAATTGGGGAGGGTGAATTAATTCTTTTTTTATTTTATAATTTAATTTAAATTTATAAATGTCCAAAATACCCTTGATGATGTGGAATAATATTGATGAGTTGTCTCATTTTTATTAGTTCTTACCGTCTTCATTTTAATGACGGTCCTCATTTGATCTACTCCCTATATATATATATATATATATATATATATATATATATATATATATATATATATATATATATATATATATATATATATATATATATATATAGCTATTAATTCACAAACGAAAATCAAGTGGATAAGATAGGTTAATTTCCATTCAACCAACTAAAGCGGTTGAAACCACCATTATCTTAACAATGGCCTCATCTTAACAGCACCCCCCTAGAGTGTTAAGATAACAAGCTTCAAAAAGCCTAAAACCTTACCTTTACAGCTACTAAAGCTGTTAAGATAACAACACTATCTTAAGTTCTTAACAACACCAAAGCTGTTAAGATAGCAACATCCAAGCTTGTTAAGACAAGCTATAACTAGGCTGTTAAGATAAGCATAACAAGGCTTTTAAGATAAGCATTATAAAGCTGTTAAGATAAGCAAATACAAGGTTGTTAAGATAAGCAGCTTATCTTAACATCCTTTTGTCTACAGTCTAAACTTAACATCAGGCTTTCTCAATGAAGTTAACACATCAAGAAACAAATTCTAACATCAAACCACCGCCAGGGGCTCCGCTCCTTGGACCCCGCAAGGGGGCGCTGCCCCCTTGACCCCCGCTATAACGCCCAGGTCTTGACTTTGGCCAAACTTATACGAGTGTGCACTCCCTACCTCCCTAAACTCGTTCTAGCTCCAACCAAAGTCAATTAACTTGGTCAAGGAATTACACTAAAATAATAACAAGTCGTAGTAGCACATACTCCAATGATCTTGAACGCCAAGCTTTGTTTGGATGATGGTGAGTAGTGACGATTTGAGGATTGAAATTAACAGTATCTAACGACAAACATATATTGACTATTACTAATGAAGTGTTTACAATTGTTCACGACTTGTTTTCATACTCTAAAATACATTATTGAGATATTCTAAGCAACATATACTGAAAAAGAAAGTGATTTTTAAACTAAGAATAGGGAGGAAAAAAAAAACAAACGTCAGGATATCATTAGGGGCAAGAACACCCAATTTAGTTACCTCCTGTTGAATGGCTCGCTCAACCCAACCCAAAATTCTGTTTAGTTGTGAATTGACCCATCGCATCACCAATGTTCCAGATATTGTTTCAATCTGGTAAGAAAAAGAACAAATATTGTAGCACAGAAAACTTGATCATTCATAATGAAGAATAAGATACATAGGCTAGTAGAAATATAGAATAATGTACCTTGTATGGAGTAAGTCTCTTAAGGGAGACATCTGCTTGCCCCTCTCCACAGGAAGATGTTATAAGGTCCATAACATACTCCTCAAAACTATCAGCAGCCGGAAATACCATAACTACATCCTCTGTAAGTTGCTCAACACTATTAAGAAAGGGCTTCTGCAGATTTAACGGATACACACTTACATGGAGATTGATATTTACATATTAATCAGTTCACCAACAATGGTTGGTTGACATGAGAGACTTTCACCAACCACTTAATGAGCTTACCAACTTGCTTCCATAAAGCTTGTGAAGGAGAGATGTTGAAACAACCACCGCTTGTGGATGCCACTGAGATAATATTGGCATAAATGTGGTTGCATCCTTCTTCAAAAATTTCTTAGTCTCTTCCCCTAGTAGTGCCAATGGATGTTCATCTGTGGCATTGGACATTGTCTCAACATCCTGCAATATCTGCAAATAGAAACCAAGTGGCAAATTATTTATTTTGGTCCCCATATGACGTCAACACATCTAGTCAAGAAAAAAATAAGTGATAAATTTTTTTTTTTTTGATTAAGCAAAAAAAAAAGAAAAAAAGAACAAGTGTTGTTTTATGGATACTTTAAACCAGTAAGTAGTTCAATAAGCTACAGGCCTGTTTTGGTAATTTCTAGATATTTAAAAGCATTACAATTCATTCCTCTTGTGACAGGTTATTAATGAAGTCGTAGTAGAGAGCTTACACATCAGTCCTAATGAGATGTGAACTTACTTTTTTCCACAGTGTTGGTGGTATTCAATATTCATCAAAAGAATTGACATCACATGGAAATTTAACTAAAATACTGCTTCACATGAAAGCAGCACTGACAAATGGACCAAGTGGAGTCTTGAATTTGAGACCTTGAACCCTACTCGATATATAATCATGCAAGGCTTATAAACTATATAAATTTGAGCATGAGGTGTTTGAGTTTGGTTCATAGCCTCCAATTGAGAATAGTACTTGCAGGTTCTTTTGGGAAAGCTTAATGGGCCTTTGAATATGGTTGCATTGTGTTGGATCCAAATGTCATTAAACATTGAATTTAGGCAATCTTGAAGCCCCTACACTTGGGTTTAACGCTTGATATGAGCCTAGTATAGGATGGGTTCGTGTCTATTGGTATAAGAGTCAGCCCTACCTTTCGAGGTTCCAACACTTTGGAGTGTACTTGGATGCGAAAAGAGGTGTGTCACTGTCAACTACGACCAACATAGCTGTGACTCACGAGGACGTTGGCTCTTCAAAGCACGGGGTATTGTTACGATCGGTCGATCCCACATCAGCCAAATGTAAGTTTGGTTGGTAGCTTATGCATCTAGGTGTCCCCTCCTCCGACAAGCTAACTTTCAGAGTGAGTTCTACACTTAGATTTATGGCTTGATACGAGCCTAGTATAGGATGGGTTCGTATCAGGGTCAAGATACAATATGAAAATCATTCAGCATTCATCAATTACTTGCAAAGTTGTTTCTTTCCCTGCCTGTCTAGCAATTTCTAGGTTCATACATAGAGATGTTAGCCTCTCCTGGTTATGAGAATACCAAAGATGCAAGAATTCTATTTCCCACCAAGATGGCAGCAGAAACTATGCGCCCAAGGAATAAGTAGTTGCTACTCGAGGTCTATGAGTTTCAATGGGTGACATCTCTAGCAGTTTGAGGAGCATTTAGTGACGACATGATGTATTTAAGTGTCGTGTTCAGGATCGTAGCATGTACATATGTAGTTCTTGACTGAAGTCACTGAACACAGAGTGGTGCTGGTGGTAAAGATGCAATGATTGTTCTAGAGTTATACAACATATTTTGTATCCTCTGGGCCTCTGGCAACTCATTTGAGTCTCCAGCACATCATTAGAGGTTCATGTTAGCCTCATTGCCTTCGCAAAGCTTGTGCTCATGGAATGGCAATATGAATTACCAAGCAAGAATGGGAAACAACTCATCATTCGTCACTCTACAATGCATGTCATTAATGTAGATGATTTTTCATCAATGATGTGGAGAGTTGGATGAAATAATGGCATTGAGAGAAATCATAACAATTAGTATTTGGATTATGTTATAGTGAATAGTATGACTGTAGGGTCTAACTTACAGGAACACATTTAGGACAATTCCTATGGTTATTATTAGGATTGTTATATTCACAACTAACTATTATTATCTAGGATGTGTTTGCTGATAATAACATTACCTAGTTCTATTAGGTTTAGTACTCTAGAATGTTCCACAATCATACACAGGTACACTAAATATGAAGAATGTAAAATACATTCTCCCATCACACCATCTTATGTCACAATTCACATGACAGATAACTTTTAACGTAGGTTCTATTATCACCTTCACCATTCTCTGCATTTCCCACCCGAACTATGACCACAGCAGCAAATGTCTTATAACAATCATTAGCAGTACAAATGTTGTGAAAATCTCCAAAACAGAAAACAAACTGAGAGGAAAGACAAAATTCAAGAAGCCTATTACTTGACTGAAACAAAAGAACCTAACAGGTGAAAGCAACAGATATTATAGTTTATCTTCCTCTAATCTAACAGCCCATAATTATCTTCTATTTATACTCCAAAACATTAACTAACTACAGACCATAAGGCTCTCTCAACCATAGACCGTTAAAAAAATTTAACTACAAACTTGGGTAGTTGGGTTCCAGTCATTATCTAACAATAAAGCTATATGAGTGAATCAAACACATTTAAGATGACTGAGCTTCACTATGTGGTTGGGTCAGGAGATGGTTTTGATGGCTGACCTTCTAGGAGAGTATATTAGAATATCTCCGTAACAGGTGGACATGGTACATTGATCTTTCGCCTAAGCAACTATATTTGGCCCAGATTGAACTTGAACCTCAGACTCAGTATTAAAAATGACCAAGAGCTTTCACAATAAGCATAAAGCAACATTAGCTCAGCTAACTTCATAGCAGTTGAGTATTCCAACTACATATTTTATAGTAGCATAAGAGTAAATGGGAGAGAAACATCACTAGCTTAAGATACAAGACAATATACGCAAACGCATGCAAGGTATAGTTTTCTTGCAGCAACAATATATATATATATATATATAGGTTCAAGATCTATGGAAAACCATCTTTGACTGGAGTACTCGAAAACCATATTAAATGTACATGTTCATTACGGTAATATGTTAAATTTAATGCACAACTACAATATAGATATGTTCAAATGTGCATTATTATTGACTAGTTCACATCATTTACATGTTCATTAACATAAAATGTTCAATTTCAAGTAAAATAACAATATGCACATGTTCAAATGTGCATATTGTATGAACATGTGTATATTACGCATTTTTGCTTGAAATTAAACATTTTGTCTTAATGAACATGTAAATGATATGAATTAGTTAATCATAATGCAATTTTGAACATATGTATATTATAATTTTACATGAAATTTGACGTTTTATCATAATAAACATGTACATTTGATATGGTTTTCCAGTACTCCAGTCTAACATAGTTTTCCATGGATCTCGACCCTATATATATATATATATATATATATATATATATATATATATATATATATATATAACATGTGAAAAAAAAACAGCAAGACAATCATATATATTGTAGTAGAAGAGGAAGAAGGAATAAAAAAGCTTCTCATTCAGCATGTTAATATGAAGACAACTTACCCTTAAAAATGCACTTTTGATGGATGATGATACATACGACTCTATCTTATCTCCATCCGTAACAGAAGTATTCTGCATTGCCTGCAAACACATGATAACCGAAAGTGAACTTTTGAAGCTATAAGTAAGATAATGTGGCATCATGTAAGCTTACAACCATAAGACGCTGATTTGGGTATGTATCTTCTATAATTTTCATTTGGAGAGACTAATTTGCATTGACGATAAATAAGTGTTCTATACCAAACTAATTGGGGATTTGGGGTAGACTAAAAGGTTGATTCAAAAGAAATTATAAAATACTGAACCATCGACTAATATGCCATTATACTTTAGATCCTGTATAATCAAGTTATTTAAAGAAAATTTTTGAACTGACATTTGATAGTCAAATACCTGATTAGAAACATTTGAAGGGAGCTTACGGATAACAGTTCTGAGTAAGGACAGCTGTCACAAAGAGAATACTATGTTGAATAACTGAATGAGAAAATTCATAGCATTTTACATCAGTCCCCAGTTTCCACGTTGCCAGGTTGTGAAAGAGAGGTCATCACAAGTCAAGTAAGTATTGGATGCTAAATATATTCCTAACATGGCCTTGTCGATCTGATAATTTGGCTAGACTGCTGCCTTGGGTTTAGGAGTTACAGTCAAGTAAGTATTGGATGCTAAGAACTTATGCTGATTTCAATATTTATTTGCCCATTTTGTGCTTTGGGTCCATAAAGTCTAAAAAGATGGCTTCTGAGTTGCTTAAAATATAATGGTATGACAAAAACAGAATATTCTTTGTGCATGTTACCCTGACAGTTAATCTACAAGCTTGATGACCTAAAAGAGAAAAAAAAAAATTAATGAGCACTCAAATACCAGTTTACATGCAAAGCATCATCTCGCTCCTGGGAAAAAAATGCAAACAAGCACAACTACCAACTGAATGGTGAATCAGAACATTTGAGCTCACATAATACAAGACTGATACCATATTTAGCATACCACTGTCAACTTGTCCAGGATCTTGATTTATTATCAAATAGGCCTAAACAATGTGGCTGATGAACCGTGAGCATACACTGATAATATAAGATGGTTCCAGAATGATTAGGATTATAATTGAAGCTTAACAAATAAATAGATGACAACTCTCTGACTTCTTCAAATGATGGAATTATAGAATGTGTACTTCGAATAAAGTAATGTACGGGGCTTGTAATATATGAAAACTCAATTGACCCTCATTCAACATGAATGAGAGTCAGGTATGATGTTCAACTTAAGAACAACAGCATGTCACCTCTTTACCTGAATGGCTGAATGTTATTGTGTGTGTGTGTGTGTGTCTGTGTGTGTATATACCACTGTATGTATGTGTATATGTGTGTGTGTGTAGAGAGAGTGAGAGAGAGAGTTAAGATGAATGTACTATTACACACCGATCCATGTTCTTCCTGAAGAAGTCTCCTTGCTACCATTGAAATTGATACTACATTCTCCATCATTGCCAATGCCTATAACGGTTGGGAGAAAAATCAGAGTGAGTAAAAATAAACTAAAAGGCAAAGCATCAAGTCAGAATAGAAGACTCCTAAGGAATATCAAGTTAGAAATTATAAAAGAGCAGGCATTACACCTTAAATAAAAATATTGCACATTAACATAAATAAAAACCAAACAATGGGAGCACCTTGACAAATGTAACCCTTGTTGAGTTGTGGAGACTGATTGTTGCCGAAGGCTAATCTGCCGCTATGAAATCTTAGTAATGGGAAGCTGCTGCTTGCGGGTCCTGGAGCGGCACCCCAGGTGATTTTTTATTTTATTAGGCCCGTTCCATTAAGGATTTTATATTTTTGGTAGTTGTTTCCTATGAATTTATGATCCCATGTAATTAGTAAGCCTAATCCGAAATTAATAGAGAGACTCACTAGTACGGCTGTGGACGTAGGTCATCCTTGGACCGACCCACGTAAATTTGTGTTCTTGTTTTTTCTGCGTTTGTGTGTGTGATGTTCTCATGCGCCGTTTTTTTCTCAACAACCCTATGTATGCAATAACGTTCAGAACGTATGCCATCATATAAAGGATCATATACCTCCACTCCACATCTCTTTTTTTCTCACTTCAATTAGTGAGGAGATAAGACTTAAAATGCTAACCCTTCCACAGACAAGTAAGGGGGCGTTTGGTTCGCCGAATGTTTTTTCCTGGGATGAATCTGTCAAAGGAATGAAATTCTAGAAGGAATGGAATCTGTCTGAATCTAAATACTATAGTTTGTTTGGTTGGCAGGAAAAGAATGGATTTCAGATTCAATTCCTTAACTGTTTTCTGTTTGATTGATATATCTGTCAAAAGGAATTTTTTCTTGAAGTACAAAAATATTTTAAAACTATGATTTATTTAATCTATTTCTTCATAAACTAACTTTTTGACATTGCAAAGTCACAAAACAAATACCTTAAAATGCTACAACCAAAATAATATGTGATATAGTATAAAAGACAACCAAAATAGTTTACTACATAGTTAATTTAGCATTCAAATACCGAAATAGTTTAGTACAACCAAAAGAACACCAAAATAGTTTACTTCAAACCGAAATGACACCAAAATAGTTTATTACAAACCCCAATCACTCTTCTAAAATCATCTTAACAAACATTTCACGTTGTTCTTCTTTGTAACCCCAAAAGGAGACCACAAGATCGGGTTCCTTCGCAATCTTTCGCATCGCCTTAAACTTCTCGATGTCGGACAATGACGTCATTTTCTCAATTTCAGAAACCAACAACTTCTTCATCCTTTGTAACTCAACTTCAGGAGAAGCATCTATAGTATATTCTATAGATTTTTTCAGTGTTTCTGATGCCTCTTTAATTCTATCTCCAAGTATTGTAGTTGCATCAACGAATAACTCCCCACAGTTTTTTCTTTTCTTACCACGTGATGATGAGCAATCTCCACTTTGTACGTTCGTAGCGTTATCCCATCAATACTCATTAGCTCATCCGAATCATCATCATCGACTTCATTCATTTCTTCATGGTTGGCTTCATTTTCCATTTCTTGAATATCACGTGTTTTAGTCCCGGTTGCCCTATCTTTTCCAAAAATAATACACGATTCCTCAAAAAAAGGAAATTGCCTATTTCTCCATTTGATAGCTCCTTTATGTACCTATGTTTTATTTTTATCCCTAGTTAGTTTTATTAAGATTTTAATTAAAAAAAACCAAAAAGATTTTACTCTTAGGCCATCTTTTTAATCTTAATTAGTTAGTTTTATTTTGATGAAGCCCACGGTTTTTAAAGGCCCAAAAATATTTTCTTTTGGCAATTTCCTTATTTTGAGGAATTGTGTATTATTTTTGGAAAAGATAGGGCAACCGGGACTAAAGCACGTGATATTCAAGAAATGGAAAATGGAGCCAACCATGAAGAAATGAATGAAGTCGATGATCATTCGGACGAGCTAATGAGTATTGATGGGAATAACGCTACGAACGTACAGAGTGGAGATTGTTCATCATCACGTGGTAAGAAAAGAAAAAACTGTGGGGAGTTAGTCGTTGATGCAGCTACAATACTTGGAGATAAAATTAAAGAGGCATCAGAAACACTGAAAAAATCTATAGAATATACTATAGATGCTTCTCCTGAAGTTGAGTTACAAAGGATGAAGAAGTTGTTGGTTTCTGAAATTGAGAAAATGACGTCATTGTCCGACATCGAGAAGTTTAAGGCGGTGCGAAAGATTGCGAAGGAACCCAATCTCGTGGTCTCCCTTTGGGGTTACAAAGAAGAACAACGTGAAATGTTTGTTAAGAAGATTTTAGAAGAGTGATTGGGGTTTGTAGTAAACTATTTTGGTTTCATTTCGGTTTGAAGTAAACTATTTTGGTGTTCTTTTGGTTGTACTAAACTATTTCGGTATTTGAATGCTAAATTAACTATGTAGTAGATTAACTATGTAGTAAACTATTTTGGTTGTCTTTTGTACTATATCACATATTATTTTGGTTGTTACATTTTAAGGTATTTGTTTTGTGACTTTGCAATGTAAAAAAAGTTATTTTGTGAAGAAATAGATTAAATAAATCATAGTTTTAAAATATATTTGTACTTCAAGAAAAAATTCTTTTTGACAGATTTATCAACCAAACGGAAAACAGTTAAGGAATTGAATCTGAAATCCATTCCTTTCCTGCCAACCAAACAAACTATAGTATTTGGATTCATATAGATTCCATTCCTTTGACAGATTCCATTCCAGAAATAAACATTCTGCGAACCAAACGCCCCCTAAGAGTCCTTACCAAGGTCTGATTATCAAATAGGCACTCTCTACCTCCTTCACATGTATCCTTGATGGGTTTTAAAACACTATTTTAACTTAAATTTAAGGAATCAAATCGCCAGCTGTTGAAATGTAGGCTTTGTCCCATGTTGGGACTTTGTCTCTAATCTTGTCCTACATTCCTGAGTAAATAAGAGATTATGCCTATTAGTAATCTATATATATATGATGCCTTGTACTTGTTATCATTATCATTGAATATAAGAGATCCCTGGTTGCACCCGTGAACATAGGTCAGTTTAGACCGAACCATGTAAAATTTTGTGTTCTTTTACTGTGATCGTGCGTACGTTGTGTGATGAACCCTAACAAGTGGTATTAGAGCTTAAGTCGTTGTTTGGTTAGTCAAATTACACAGCCACTGCCCTAACCCAGCAGTATGCGGCAGCCTCCCCTCCCTGCCCTAGTGTCAATCCCCCGGGGCGCAAACCCTTGGTGCGCCTGTCACCATACGCCGCTGACCTGCTGTCTGTGCCACTGCTGTTGTTGTTTTGCACATCACCTGCAGCCACCTTGGCCTCTGCCACCTGCTACCACAAGCCGCTGCATGCGCAGACTGTCCTGTCATCTGCGCCATCTTTTTTTTGCTGCTACTGTAACTGTCCGCCAACAGCAGCCACCGCCCCTGCAATTTTGTTTTGGGGTTCTGCCGCCGTCATTGCTGTCACCTATCCGTCACCACTGCTGCCGTTTTTTGCCACTGTTTTAGCGCAGAAACCCTAGCAGACTTTGCTGTCGAGTTCAGCCGTAAACCCTAGTAGTCGTCCTGCCGTCTCTTACTGCAGTTGCCGTTAGTTCCATTAGTTTTTTCGCAAAAAAGCGACGCTGCCATTTTGTGAAGTTTCTTAGCCGTTTGGAAACCTATTTTACTCAGAAAAATCCGAGTGTCGCTTAGTTTAGGGGTTTGCCGTTGTTTGGGGTGTTTCAATATAGCAGCCGTTAAGTTCAAGCCGCCGTCACTGTTGTGTTTGAACACCTCATTGTTTTCTTTTGGTTTTCGGGATTATGGCTAACGACGAAAAGTATCGGATCGAGAAGTTTGATGGTCAAGATTTTGGTTGCTGGAAGATGCAGATAGATGATATTTTACGTCAAAAGGATTTGGATTAGGTTTTGATCGGAACAAAACCTACGGTTATGAAAGACGAAGAATGGGCTGCCTTCGATCGGAAAGCGATAGCCGTCATCAGATTCACACTAGCTAAGAATGTTGCGTTCAACATTGTGAAAGGGACTACTATGAAGGGATTGATGACTGCACTGTCTAACATGTACGACAAGCCGTCTACTTCTAATAATGTATTTCTACCAAGACAACTTGTTAATACCAGGAGAGAAAAGGTGCATCTGTTAGTTCTTACATTAACGAGTTTAACAATATTATTTCTCAGTTATTATCTGTTAGTTCTTGTATTAACGAGTTTAACAATATTGTTCTCATAACCCGAAAGTTGGTCTGAATCTGTTACAACAGTTAGTGGTTTAGCTATAACTACTAAGCTTACTTTCGAAAGGATTCAGGATTTTATATTTGGAGATGATATTCAAAGGATGAGTACAGGAGAATCATCGAGATCTTTGTTGAGCACTAAAGGGAGGGGTAGAGGAAAAGATAGAGGAAACGGGAGAGGCAGATCGAATCCAAGAGGAGCCCGTCTAAGTCTAGAATGGATATTCATTGTTGGAATTGAAAAGAGAGTGAGCATTTTAAAAATCAGTGTCCGAATGAAAAATGGGAAGTTAATGCTGCAATGAGTGATTCTGAAGACGCTCTTATCTGTGTCGAGAACTCAGCCGAGTCGTGGATCATGGATTCTGGTGCATCATTCCACGCTACTTTTAGCACGAAATGATGACAAATTCGAGGACATGTAACTTTGGTAAGGTTCGTATTGCTAACAAAGCTCGTCTTGTAGTTAAAGGTTTTCAGCAACAGAAAGAAGTTGATTACAACGAGATCTTTCCTCCCGTGGTGAAAATGACGATTATCAGAATAGTTTTGAGTATTGTAGCCGCCGAGCGTTTGCATCTGGAGCAGCTAGATGTAAAGATTGTGTTTCTTCATGGTGACCTTGATGAGGACAAATACATTGTTCAACCCGAAGGGTTTAAAGTAACAAGGAAAGAAATTATGACCTGCAAAATGAAGAGAAGCCTGTATGATTTAAAGCAAGCACCTAATCAATGGTATTTAAAGTTTGATAACTTCATGAAACGAACCGGGTACATGAGATGTGACTATGTGAGATGGATCACTACAGCTATGTGAAGGAATTCAAGGGTTCGTATATCATTATACTGCTCTATGTAGATGATATGTTATCAATAAGTTGAAAAAGCAGATGTCAAAGGAATTTGAAATGAAAGATTTAGGTTCAACAAAGCAGATACTTGGAACGAGAATCACCAGAAATCAACAAGATGGATCTCTAACTCTATCCCAGGAGAAATACATCGAAAAAGTGTTAGACAAATACGAAATGAATGACAAGAAGACTAGGCAGAGAAACATGTTGTTGGGAAGTCACTTCACGCTTCCCAAAGACCAGTCTCCGAAAACGAAAGAAGAAAAAACAGAATTAGCCAAGTTCTGTATTCATCAGCATTTGGAAGTCTCATGTACGCCATGTTTTCACGAGACCAGATATAACTCATGTCGTCGGGGTTATTAGTCGCTTTATGTCGAATCCATGGAGAGAACATTGGGAAGCAGTTAATGGGTTCTCAGATTTCTGAAGGGTACTTCAAAATTGGGTCTATGTTTCAGAGGTAAAAATTCGATTCTCAGAGGTTATACTGATGTTGATCTGGGTGGTTATAAGAAAACATATAAAAGCACGTTTGGGTATGTTTTCATAATGGGAGGAACTACGGTCAGTTGGATGTTGAAATTTCAGAAGAGTGGCTCTGTCAGCTGAAGCCAGTAAAAAGCTTGTTTGGTTGAAGAACTTCCTATTAGAGTTAAAGATACAAACAAACTATTCGCTATACTATGACAACGAGAGCGTTGTAAAGCTTGCAAAGAACCCGGTTTATCATGGAAAAATGAAGCACACCGGGATGAGGTATCACTTTATCAGAGGATTGATCTATGATATGGATATGAAGAATATCTAGGGTGCGAAGATTCCAAAAGATATGTTTACTAAATCTGTAACGTTGGATAAGCTGAAGCTATGCAGGACTAGTGTTGAGAAGGCTGGTGGCAACTAGGAGAGATTTGATCTTAATGGATTAGTTGGGGTTTATACAGAAGTATAGAAGGTTATCTTGTGAAGCGCAGTTCTTGTTTCGAAATCTCCAAGTGGGAGATTGTTGAGATGTAGGCTTCATACCACATTGGGAATTAGTCTCTAATCTTGTCCCACATTGCTAAGTAAATAGGAGTTATGCCGATTAGTAATCTATATGTATGATGCATTGTACTTGTTATCATTATCACTAAGAAAGCTTTAGTTGTCTCCATGGACATAGGTCAGTTTAGACCAAAGCACGTAAATCTTTGTGTTCTTTTATTGTGTTCGTGTGTGTGCGTTGTGTGATTAACCCTAACACAAGCAACCATATGAAAATTTTAATTCTTAGAAATAGTGCTTTGTCCATTCAAATAGAAACAATTATCCCAATACAAGGGTCCATATTTCATAACCAGAAAGTTGAGTTTGTACTCCCTTACCCTCTAGGAACTAGGAAGCAACCACCAAACTAGACAAAAAGAAGATTAACAGACTTTGTAATCTGATGTGTATTGATGTATGAAATACTGAATACAATACAAGTATATATAGAAGAGCTAATTACAAAGACCACTATCTAGAATAGACTAATTACATTCTAGACCTTCTACTGTTATAAACTATGTCTAATATCCCCCCGCAAGCTAAGGCCGGGGAACGACCTGTAGCTTGGATCTAAGAAGCAGAAATCGTGCAGACGATAGTGGCTTTGTGAAGACATCGGCAATCTGATCATCTGTAGATATGAACCGTATGGAGAGTTGTCGCCGGGCAACCTTTTCTCTGACAAAGTGAAAATCAATTTCAACATGCTTTGTGCGGGCATGGAAAACAGGATTTGCAGAGAGATATATCGCACCAACATTATCACACCATAGAGTAGGCACTGTCTTAAGAGGAACATGAAGCTCACGTAGTAAAGCCTGAAGCCAGGTAAATTCAGCAACAGTGTCAGCAAGAGCCTTGTATTCAGATTCCGTAGATGAGCGAGAGACAGTCTTTTGTTTCCGTGCAGACCATGAAACAAGATTTGACCCGAGATAGATAGCATATCCCCCCGTGGATCGACGATCATCAGGACAACCGGCCCAGTCAGCATCGGAGAATCCAGTCAGTGTGGTGAAAGTAGAGTCTATTATATGCATGGAGAAGCATACCAGACTTGCATTCGAGGCGTAAACCATACTCAAGAGTACCTAACAAATAACGAAGTATGCGCTTGACTGCGGACCACTGATTTTCTGTTGGAGAGTGCATGAACTGGCAAACCTTGTTAACAGCATAAGCAATGTCTGGACGAGAGAGAGTGACATACTGAAGGGCCCCCACAATTTGACGATACTTAATTGGATCGGTAAAGGGCGCACTGTCTCCAAGAGCAAGATGCGCATTAGTAGTCATGGGGGATGGAACCGGTTTCGCATTCGATAAGCCTGCACGCTGTAGGAGCTCCAGAATATACTTTTTCTGTGAAAGAATCAAGTCTGGGGTGTTGCGAATAACCTCAACACCAAGAAAGTATGCAAGAGGACCCATATCCTGAAGAGGAAAACTCTGACTAAGGCGGCGAACCACAGTATCAATAGCTTGGGAATTGTTACCTGTGAGAATAATGTCATCCACATAGACCAACATATATAAGAGCGTGCCGTGGTGAGAGTAGATAAACAGTGATGGGTCAGTCCTAGATCCTCGAAAGCCAAGAGCCTGAAGAGCGGAAGAAAGGCGATGAAACCATGCTCGAGGAGCCTGCTTTAACCCATACAAAGCTTTGTGAAGAAGACACACATGTTTAGGTTTAGTAGGATCCACAAAACCAGAGGGCTGAGTCATGTAGACGGTTTCGGTGAGATCACCGTGAAGAAAAGCATTCTGAACATCAAGCTGCCGGAGGGGCCAGTTCTGTGTGACGGCCAGAGATAAGACAACACGGATAGTGGTAGATTTGACCACTGGACTAAATGTCTCAATATAATCTACACCTTCTTCCTGACTGTAACCTTTAGCAACAAGACGAGCTTTATAGCGTTGTATTGCTCCAGTCGGGTCACGTTTCAATTTATAGACCCATATGCAATCGACCACATTAGCACCCGGAACAGGAGGAACTAAAGACCAAGTACCATTCCTTAGTAGAGCCGAATACTCGTCGGACATAGCACGACGCCACTGAGGATCCTTGTTGGCAATGGAGAAGAGAGGAGGTTCGGTGATTGTGTAGTTGGTGTTGAAGAAGGAGATATTGTGGGGTTTGGTTTGTTTAGGGTTGGGACGTAGGTTAGGTGGTCGAGGACGAGAGGGGGCAGTGGTAGTAGGTTGTGGAGTGGGAGAGGTAGGTCGGGTATCAACAGAAGGGTGGGAGGGTTGGTTAGTGCAAGAGCGACGCTGGTATGTGCGAAGAGGAACCGGTGTAGGTGTATCGGTAGGGGGTGAGGCAGTGGTGGGTGGAAAAGTATCAGTAGAGGGAGGAGTGGGGGTAGGTGTATCAGCTGGGAGTGGGACAGAAGACGACGGGTCACTAGAGGTAGTGGAAGGTGAAGGAGAAGTAGTAGGGTCAGGATGAGGATAGGATGAGATGTATGGGTCTGATGTAGATGGGGAAGGAGGTTTAGAGGGTTGGTGATAGGGAAATAATTGTTCATTGAAACGAACATGTCGGGCTATGTAAAGGCGCTCAGACAGTGGGTCCAGGCAACGGTAGCCATGATGGGTTGGACTGTAGCCAAGAAAAACACATGGAGTAGAACGAAGGTCCATTTTGTGTTTGTTGTATGGACGAAGATGTGGAAAACACTGACACCCAAAGACTCGAAGAAAGGAAAAATCTGGGGAACGCTTGAATAAAAATTCAAAGGGTGAGATATTTGAGTTTGTTCTAGACGGCATGCGATTGATGAGATAGACAGCTGTGTCAAACGCAAAGTGCCAGAAACGTTGAGGCACATTAGAGGCGGCTAGAAGGGTAAGGCCAGTTTCGACAACATGCCGATGACGACGTTCCACAAAACCATTTTGTTCACTGGTATGAGGACACGAGAGGCGATGAAGAATGCCGAGAGAGGAGAAGAATTGGGAGAGATTCCGAAACTCCCCTCCCCAATCGGTTTGAACGGTTTTGAGTTTTGTTTGAAATTGACGTTCAGCCATGACAAGGAAGCTTTTAAAAGTAGCATACACATCAGACTTAAGTTTTAAAGGAAAAATCCACATGAAACGAGAGTAATGATCAACACATAATAGAAAGTAAGTGTGACCATCAAACGAGGTAACAGGGGCGGGGCCCCAAACATCACAAAAAACCAAATCCAAAACACCCGAGCTTTTATAAATAGAAGGTAACAAATGTAGTTTAGACGATTTCCCAACAGAACAAGAATTACAAAAAGAAGTACTAGAAGACTCAGTATTTAAAGGTAAACTATACTTAGAAACCATAGACAAAAACAGTTGTTGATGAGGATGGCCGAGCCGGTGATGCCAGATCGTGGAAGAAGCACGGGTAGTGGAGAATCCGACTTTAGGAATAGGTTGATTTGTTGGAAGATGAAAGGAGTAGAGACCACCGTTACTTGGACCAGTGAGGAGGATTGTGTGTGTAGACTTGTCCTTCACAACAAAGAAAGTGGAGTGAAATTCAAAAAACACATCATTATCAAGACAAAATTGTTGAACAGAAAGTAAGTTTTGTTTAATATCAGGCACATGGAGAATGTTTTTAAGGTTAAAGGTTTTGTTAGGAGAGTGATATTGGGTAGAACGTATATGAAGAATGGGTAAACCCTCACCATTGCCAACATGAAGATTATCAGTACCGGAGTATGCCTCAGAGTGATCGAAACTAGATAGGTCTGGTGAGACATGGTGGTTGGATCCTGTATCTGGAAGCCAAGAGGTGGACACGTTGGAGCGTAGATCTGTAAAATTAGCTGACGGAGGCTGCCGTGACCGAATAGTAGAGGGATCACGATTGGGACACTGAGAGGGAATGTGGCCAATCCCACACCTGTTGCAGGTTCCAAACACAGTATTTTGAGTAGAGGCCCAAGGAAATTGATCCCGATTACCACCTGTTTGACTGCGGTTGTTGTTGTAGTTTCCACGGCCACGGTTATTGCCACGTCCACGACCACGATAATTTCCAGACCTGTGTGTATAGTTAGCTTGTGCAAGAGAAGGAACAATAGGTTGTACCTGAAGACCAAGCTGGGAGAGAGCATGCTGAAGAGCCTGAAGCTGATCAGGAGATGGAGTAGTACCAGAAGTAGGAATGCGATGATTACCAGCAGCAGCAGTAGTGGACAAGAAGGCCTGGGAGGGTGGCATGACTGGAGTAGGCTTCTGTATCATGTAATCATGGTCAGATAACAAAGCAAAGAGTTCAGCAAACGTGATTGGAGACTGGCGGCCAATAAGGGATGATTTCAGACCATTGTATTCGTCTCTAAGACCCGAAATAACCACATAGACCAGATCTTTTTCTTTTGTTGGTTCACCAATGTTGGCAAGAGCAGTAGAATATTCCTGGGCCCTAGTCAAATAGGCTGTAGCTGATTCATCAGGTTGCATCTGAAGCTTGAGAAGTTGATTTTTGAGGGTATATTCCCGAGAAGACGTGTGTGGGGCATATGCGCGTTCAAGAGACAGCCACAGATCCCGAGAGGTGGTGCCTTGAACATGCTGAAAAGAGGCCTCAGAGATGGTGGAAATAATTAACATACGTACATGGGCATCGTTGGAGATCCAGGCGGTGTAACTAGGATTTAATTGTGGCAGTGGTACTGTGGTACCATCTTTGTCAGACGAGGAGACGATAGTCGGAGGAGGGCAGAGAATTGTGCCATCCACGTAGCCAAACAAGTTGTTTGTAACAAGAAACGGGTGAAGCATGGTTTTCCAGTAGCCATAATTGGTTGGGGATAGAGTAAAAGCAAACTTGTGGGAGTTATGGCCGGTTTTCTCGGCGGTTGTTAGGGCGGTAATAGAAGCCATTTGTAGAGGCAGCAGTAGCAGAGGGTGATGATAGGGATTTAGGCGGCAGCAGCAGCAAGTAGAAGCAGCAGAATACGGCGGCAGCAGGGACAAGGAGCAGCCGCAGAAAGGTGGCAGCAGCAAAGGGTTTGTGTGGCGGCTGTTTGTGTGGCAGCAGTGGCGGCTGGTTGTGTGGCAGCAGCAGGCGGCGGTTTGTGAGGCAGCAGGCGCCGGTTTGTATGGCAGCAGCAGGATGGAGTTGCTGCGGCAGAGAGGTGGTCGCAGGAGGCTAGGGGTGAGGGCGGCAGCAGAGAGGGAGGCGCCTAGGGTTAGAGAAGTAGGCGGCTAGGGTTTAGAGAGGTAGGCGGCTAGGGTTTAGGAGATGAGACCTAGGGTTGTAATCCCAGGCTCTGATACCATAACAGACTTTGTAATCTGATGTGTATTGATGTATGAAATACTGAATACAATACAAGTATATATAGAAGAGCTAATTACAAAGACCACTATCTAGAATAGACTAATTACATTCTAGACCTTCTACTGTTATAAACCATGTCTAATAAAGATCGACGGTTCAAATTAAAAATACTCCATATTCAACATGCATTTAGAATTTGCTTAAACTGACCTGCAACTACTAAAAAAAAAAAAAGTGGACACGTCATTTGGTTACGAACCTCAGAAAAATGCAAATGGTAGTCTGCAAGTTGCTTATCAGCCCACTTCTGGATAGGTATTAAATAGGACTGTAGAAAGGTTAGCTCTTGAGAGCCTTCTTCATTTTCAACTTTGCAGAACAAGCTTTTTAAGTGCATTCTCTCCTGTGGGCCTCGTTCTTCCTTCAATGGTACTTTATTTAGCTGCTCAATGGCATGCCGAAGAAGTGGATGTTCCCTAGTCATCACAAACTACAAAAACAACAGCTGAATTATAACAAGCACTTCAATTAATACAATAACGTATAAGAACTACCTAGTTGGCTAAGACAAACATATAGTAATTGGAAATGCCACACAGATCTGTGTGTTTTTACATCCAAAGAGATGGGGATTTAGGGACAACGCAAAGTAATTAAACAAGGCTGTGGATGCACATGTACATTGAAAGAAATTTAAGAGTTGCTACAAATGTGGCATATTATTATTACTAGTGAGGATGATACGGATATGTAGTACAATGGTGGGGCTAAAGGTTGAGAATAGAACACTGAAATAAAGTACAACGCATATACCTATCTAACATAATAATTATATCTTGTTACCCACATCAAGTTGGGGCATAGATATCAACCACGCTCAACTTGCCAACATATCAAACTTCAGATAAACCCAATCAATTGTCATTTTCACATCATATACAGAACATTAACATGATTTAGCCAGCAATTCCCTTAGTGTTAGTATACATGGAGCGAGTCTACACATCATATTGGGATTGTCATTACTGATGGGAGTCACAATGGAATTCCTCAATAACAAGGACTGGTGAAATATCCCTGCCTCTCCTCGTCTCCTAGAAAAGCAACTCACTTCGTTCATCCAAGTCCAATACATTGCTGACCACTGAAATTTAGCTTCTTAGACTATGGAATTCTTTAGAACATTTTTACCCACTAGTTTGTATTTACATATTCATGAATTTATCATTTAAAGGGTTTTTCTTTCATTTCTGGGTGTAAACATAAACATGAGCAAATTATTTATAACATGACTAGTGTGTTTCCTATGAAAATAGAAATAAATGAACCATTCCAAGCAACCTTGTCTACAAGAATCTCTTTATACCTGACGGAATAGCACCCATGCATAGCAGGTGTGGTGAATAGTCTCTGTTATTCCCAAAATACGCCAGGTAGACTTTAGAAGTTCAAGTATTTCTTCCACTTCCTGTGTATGAAGCAGATGTTGAACTGGCAAATTTCATAGAATATATCTGCTTATAATGGATCATCATCATAGGCTACGACAATATTATAGGCTACAAATATATTATCGTAACCCCATAGGGGTGGCTTAGTGGTTGAGCCTTGGGATTTTTCAAAAGAGGGCTTGAGTTCGACTCCCACCGGTTTCAACTCCTTAAGATTACTTGCCTTCCAAAGAAAATATTATCGTATATGAAACTTTAAATATGAAAAAGAGCTGCTACCTTTGTTAATAGAAGGTGGTGTAGACTTCCGAAGGGCGAAGATGATGAGTTTCATATTACAATTATTGAATACAAAATTTAAGGTCTATTATTAAATGTGCCAAGTTGGCAACATGATTTGGCAAGGATACAGTGGAAGAAAATAATTTTATAAATTCCTACTATATTTTAGATAGAAATTTACTAACCTCTGTTAGTTTTCCCTCGTCTAGAACATCAAAAATGCTGAGAAGAAGTTTCTCATACAGTCTGACATTTAAATGATACCCGTCTGCCCAATGACATACTTCACCAGTTAGGTCACCACGAGCTGGCCTCTCTGCAAGTGGAATGGCAATCTCCCTTAGAGATCTCAAACATTCTATGCGTTGAAGTTCACCCACAGAAGGTGCAAATGACTGAGATCAAAAAATTTCCCAAAAATAATGAAGTAAGAATATATAATATTATATTATGTAAAAATATCAAGTCTCACATCAAATCACATGCAAGTCTCAACCACTCTAGGATTTGAATCCCCTAAGCCTGATTCTTAATATCCAACTCTTCCTTAGAACAAATCGATATATTTTGTAGCCATAGCATTGATTGACCACCAAATTTTGTTTGGTTATGTTCTCATCATTTTATATACCTTGCTACAAAATATAATAGTGTTAAAGGTTTTCTTCCCCTAAAACAACATAGTTTACACAAGTGCATGTAGGAAGTCTAGCATAAGGCTAGGCTCATGATATATTTTGGCTCTATCAGCAATACTATTAAGCATCTTAACCCCTGTATTAGGAAGAATATACGAACCTCTAAAAGAAAGATAAGAAACAACATTAATAAGTTTAAAAAGGCATAACCCATGGAACAGCGAAATACTAACCTCAGATTCTTCAATTCTTGCCAATAGAATCCTCATTTCACTTGCTTTGCGTCCGGATTCTCCAAATCCCACAACTGGGTGATTCACAAGCCCCTCCTCCAGCATATTCAACTGAACTAACACAACATTGGAAACATCTTACATGAATATCAAATGGAGTCATAAATTTATATATACTTACCCATGAATAATAAAATAAGGCAATGATATGAAATGAGCTATAGAGGAAGAAAAAATAAAGGAGAGAGAAGGCACTAACCTGTCTCTTTTGCCACCGTATATAAGCCTTTTTGTCAGAAAATTCGGTTCGAGAAATACAAGATAACAACTCCAGAGGAATCAAAAGAGCATCCATTCTTTTCCCTACTTTACCAGCCATTGCATTGAGTAGCCCTTGTCTTGTTCTAATGTCCATTGCCTCAGAAATCTGTGTTTACAACAATCACTAATACATAAATATAGAAGCACAAATTTGTGGGGTCGGCTGATCGATGTGGGAGATGGTTTAAGAAAGTCAAATAAAGGGGATTACACAAAAAAATTATATTGTCAAAATTTTGTTGCCCCGTTATTAAATACATCGGAGATAATTTTCATGAACCATTTAGAACTGCTGGCTACAGATACTGCACATCTCTAGATACCAATGCACCACTATGACCAGAACCATATGAAATATGATTCTTGACATGTACAAGGGTACTGAAAGCTGATCCCTCCTTCCATCTCTCTCTCTCTCTCTCTCTCTCTCTCTCACTCTCTCTCTCTCTCTCTCTCTCACATGAATATATGTACATGTGTGTATCGCTGTATGTGTTTAGAAACATAACCTCAATGGAAGACTCAGATTGACTACATATGCAGCAACTTGGCACGATGGCACCTCAGCTCCAACTTGAGGAGTGTTGGTAATTTTGTTAGTTCAATTATTTATAGTTTTCACTTAGGTGTTGTTCTTTTGCATGAGTGATAAGTGACTGAAAACTTATTGCACTGCTGATTGATAAGTGGGCTCTGATTACTGAATTAATAAGTTTGTTTCTTTTGTATGCTGAATATGTATTATATATATAAATCTAAGAATAAAACTTGAACACAAAAGTAATACACTTATATCAACTTTCTTTAATATATAAACATAAATATATCCGAATAATCAAGTTTGTTTATAAATATAATGTATTTCAACTTTCTTTAAAATATAAATAAGAAAAAAATCTGAAAAATCAAGAATCTTTAACATATAAACATGTATTTTAACTTTTTTTAATATATAAACAAGAAAATATCTAGAAGACTAAAACATCAAGGATCTTTAACATATAAACATGGATTTCAACTTTTCTTTATCATGGTCGAGGAGTAGGTGGGGGTAGTCAGATTGGAATTTTTTATTATAAATTATACGTCCATCTTGTTCATAAATAGTTAGATATGAATATTTTAATAATACAAACATAATTTCAGTGTATTTTACTTAAATTATTTTTTAGTTATTTTTTAGCAAAAAAATTATTTAGTATATTAACGTAATAAAATTGTTAGATGAAAACATATAAAATATGGCCCTGAAGCAGATCTATTAGAACTTTCATGGCTGGGGACTAAGATAACTCAAATGGGAGGCCATACATGGGCAACTGCAAACCTGAAGTCTAGAATGAAGTGCAACAGCGACCATCTTGCCAAGTGGCCATTACGTATCTTAAAAATATACCCAAAATACTTAGCATTCAATAAAATGCCACTTACCCTAATAATGATGTGCAGCACAGGCTGACCAAACATATTAACAGATGAAAAAAATATATTAACAAAAAGAATGGAAATCCGTTGAAACTCCACATGAATCAGTGAGTGATACAGTCCACCCTTGATTTATGGTCTTTTATCTTTGAATTTAGGTATCAAAGAGTCTAGCTACCAAGAATACGAGTTCAAAGTCAAGCATGCTAGAAGAGGTACTTGGCTGTTGAAATAGTAATCTAAGTATCTAACCAAAGGTAAAATATATAAATGCATTCATTCTAAGTTTTAACATTTTCATTTTTTCACATTACCATACATATGTTTGGGTAGGTATATAAAGTCATGCAAAGTGTCTACATTCATACACACAAACCACCTCAGACATGCTGCTTCTGCTTCTCCCATTTCTACCCCAGTGTTCTGCATACTTTCACTTTCTGATCCTATCCTTGAATGTGTGTGGAGACATGGCATCATCCATTTAAGCAAATTATAGAAATAGCAAACGATCTAGCAAGCTTTGTTGTCTGAAATAATTAACGCACTGCATAACTTATACAGAAAATGTCTACTCTGTACCTCCATTTGGATGCGCATTGTCTCCAGCAGGCCAGTCAAACCAGTCGATTGTTGGGACTGGGTCGTAACCTGTTCACTCTTACTCCGTCCAAGCTTCTTCAGCAGTCTGGATTTCTTTTCCTTTTTCTTTTCCTTTGATGGCACAATAAGGCCCCTGTTTAGATAATAATTACATAAAAGTCCAAATGTATTTTTAGCAGGTCAAGAGTTATGAGAGAACTAAGTACAACATAATGTGAACAGAAAAGATTACAAGGAAGTTACTAAAATTGAAGCCAAGACGAATAAGGAAACATTATACCCTGAAGCCCCAGCAGCAGCCAATAGAATTTCGTAGGCGGTTTCACGGAGATCATCATCGGTTATACCTGAACAAATGATCAAACCCACAATTTCACATTGCATATTTAAAACAACAAATTAAACCATTGCATATACCATTTGACACCCTTAAGGCCCGTGTTCTAACAAAATTTAAAACATCTATTATAGTCCATGGTATTCTAGAGCTATAGATAATGTCTAACACAAGAGATAGTGTGATACCCAAAAAAAGAACTGAAGTTCCTAAAAAGTACATTGAACGGCCCATGACTAGTGCCATCCCGAAGGTAATATCTCTTATAATTCACATAAAGGATACTTCAAGATGAGTGAACATACCCCTTCATTTTCTTAGGAACTTTAATTATAATTTCAAACATATATATTTATACCTTGATATAAAAAAAGAATACATATCATCTATAAACTAAAGGGGTTAGACTAAAAATGGGTCCACAAGGTCCAAAGTACAACAGAAAACTGTGCTAACTTGGCCCTCGTTCATAGAGCCCTTTGTCTGAATCTCTTAACACTAACAGGCAACAATAAGCAATAGAATATCAAAATGTGACAAGTTTAAGAGTATATATTTCTAGATGGACATAACCACAAAAATGTAAAAAAAAAAAAAAACAGAGGTTGGAGTTTCATTAAGTGTGTTTTGATCAGAGTTTTCTTTGGAATATGAGACACTTCAATATATAGAACCTCCTTCAAAACTACTTCAACATTGTATGTTAGAAAAAAATTACATAACAATATGTTAATTGCTGACAAGAGAATAAAATCAAGATACTAAAATAACTAGAATATTGACCTAAAACTCTAATGTTCCAAAAAAGTATATTAAGTGCATCAACAGCTTTGTGCTTAATCCTCAAAGAGGGTTTTCAGCGCAGCTTAACATAACTAATGTACAACTTTATGACCATATCATGGAACAAAATTCACATTTACTAACAGAGAAAGGTATGTATTTACCTGTTTCAAATGAAGGCAAACCCACAACAAGATCACTGGTATCATTCATTGTTCTCCTTGAATACCTACGACTATTAATTTCCTCTAAATCATCTTCATCCTCAAAATCCTCAATGTCATCAACAGTTAAATTCTGAACTTTCCCCGAGAAGGATTCTGACTTTGATATCATAGTCGGTTCATCATCTTCTACTGCCTCGAAGGGCAGCGATGTCGTTATGTCTGGCATAATGGGTGATGGTACCACAAACGGAACAGCTGGAGGAGCCCTCCTTGGAGGTGAACCTGATGATTCGGGATCAGTTGCCAAAAAAAACTCACCTTCAGACTCTGCATTCTTCATTATCCAGAAAAAAAATATATAAATAAATTATAAAATGAAAAGGAAGACGATACATGGTTAAAGGATTCCTAGTAACAAGCACACCAGAGATATATCTACTTCCATGCTCCATCCCATAAAAAACTTACAGTAATACCAGTTTGGGATATCCTTATTAATTGCAATGATCATTCTTCAGAAAACAGAATCTAAATCGATATATTCCCCAATAAGCACTACAAAAGCATTTGTGATATAGAATATAGATAATGGACCACAAATTTACTTCAATTAAGAAACTAAAAGATGTATTAGGACACTTTTGCATCATTATGATGATGTAATGATGTATATCCATCAAAAGATTATGTGTACATGGTTTATTTATACATTTGCCTAATAATCAAATGCTTCAATTAATATGCACATAGAATCAGTTGCTGTTTCTAATTGGGGTACAAAAGAGTATATATTTGGCCAATGACATAAAAAGTAACGATCAGAGAAGGTGGCGAGCTCACTTGTAAGTAGTTTCAGTTACACGCTCAATAAATACAGTTTCTGTTTTAGTGTATTCACCAAAAAGAAATGTATAAACATAAAGATATGAATTACTCAATAACCACATTTCCAAGATCACTCCTCCTATCACTACCACTATCATCATATATTAGTAAACATAAAATATCTACATTGATGTCTCTTTCGGAATACTATCTCTTCGAAAGTACTGGAGCAGTGGAATGTTAGTGAATTTCATCCATGAAAAGAAGCAGGCAGCATACTGCTAGAAGTGGGGGTGGGGGAAATCCATTTGATGATTATATTTTTTTGAACCACCACCGTTTTCTATTGAATGTAGCTGGCAACCTACCCTTAGGGCATAGAAAGTTCATATAAAACTTGTAGTTACATTTTTTATTTGTTCATCAGGGCTCACAAGACGTAGCCTGTTTTCTGATGGAAAAGGTCAAAAGAAGACATTCATATCCATCTTACCATGTGAGGGTATCCAATACTATCATGATACTCTCTAATAGCTTCTGAGAGCTCAAGCATGTCACCTGCATTATAGTTCCACAAAAATCATTAATGAATGTTTCAATTCTGGGTAAAACACTGAAACAAACAACAGCAAAAACTTTCAGTGCCCCAATTGTTTCAAAGAGCTACATTTTGCTTTCTTGTCAACCCTGGTACTTTATTTTCCACTTTCCATAGACAAAATCATAAATGAAAATTTCTGCAAACTAACATCCTGTGCCCACTAAAAACTTCAACATAGTCGCCAATTTTTTTCAATAAGTTAAAACCCTCAACAACTTTTTAAGCCCAAATGTAACCTTTCTTCATATTGAAAGTCAAAATGCAGCTCCTATTCGAACAAGAGACGCAATTTAACTAATAGAATAAATCAATTACAAAGCCACAAACCTTTTTTCACGGAATTCAGAACAAAATCAACACTAACTTGATCCAGATCCACATCATCCAACGAAACAGCACCAGGTGGCATTACAACTTTCTTAATCAAGCTACCAGATAATAAGTAATTAAGAAGAATCCGTCTATCTCGCCTGTACCTCTGTAAAAGCTCCACTTCATTTTCCCTGTCACAGATACACATCCACACACACACATACATAAAATCCAGAAACTTCGACAACATTATTAAAATCAAATGTATAATTACACATACTCTTCCATGACCGATTCGGAAGGTCGGTAGTTCAAAAATCGCTTTAATTACTAGCAGGTGATTGAGAATGGGATGAAGAAAGAAGTTGAAGTTGAAGTTGGGAGGAAATGAGATCGGTGGAAGGTGAAACCAAAGTTCAATGCGAGAAGTATGAATCGAAATGCAGGGGCGCTTGTTGGAACTCTGTGGATCTCTGTTCGTAAAAGTCGATAACTTGTAAAAGGTGAGAGTGGACCGAATAAGCGTGTGTGAAAAAGAGGGAGAAGTATATGTGAACAGTGACATACGGTATAAAAGTATATCAACTCGCCGCCGTTTGCCGTATCTTATTCAACTAGTATTCCAAAAGTTTTCGCAATATAAAAACGGTGTTACCCGTTTATTTTTATAGGACAAATTACCAAAAAAAATGTAATATAAAATTTAAAAATTGATAAAAAAAATTTAGATCAGGAAAGATAGCATAAAATTAAATTTTGACAAAAGTGAGTTTTAATGACCAATTAAAAAGGTAAATTTTTATTTTATGCCTTTTTTTTGGTAAAAGAATAAATTTTTAGCCTAAAATTTGAATTCAATGTCTTTTACTGACCAAAATATAATTTTACATTACCTTTCTCACCAAAAAAATTTCTACAATATCTTTATTGATAAATTTTGTATTTTATATTATCTTTCTTTGTAATTTTCCCATTTTTATATAATGTATTTTCTTTACAGAAAATGTAAAAACTCAAATAATTATAAAGTAATGATATTAGCATAAAGTTTGTAATTAAAATGGTTAGTTATTTAATATGGAATTGTGCACAAATAGGCAATATACTTTTACAATTATAAAATGAAAGATAAAAATGAGTAATGAAGGGATGTGTTGTTTAATGGTGTGGGATAATTAGGGGATGTGGGGTGGCCAAAGGCCAAACCTCACCCTTTTCTTTTAAAAACCGTCCAACACGGTGGTGTGTGTATATTCTTGCACATTTGAGAGAAAGAAAGAAAGAGTGAGTAAAGAGTTGGGTAGAGGTTAAATATCGAAGTGTTTTGGAGCTCGAATATTGCTCATCTTGTTAGATATTGAAGGTATAACCTCCTCCCTTTATAATTCTTCCTTTTCTTTTCATTTTAGTTCCATGGTTGATGATAGAACTCAAATGGGTTCATAGAATTTTGTTTGGGAATCAACCTAAATGTTGTAATAGGTTGTTATTGGTTGTCATTGGGTTGATATGGAGCCATAATATGTAACTATATATGTTGATTTGGTTGGATTGAGTTAGAAACTCAATTAGGGCTCAAATTGAGTCATAGATCAAACGGTTGCGTTTGGGATGTTTTAGAAGCTCAAAATGAGCTCAAAAGTGTTACAATATGTTGTATAATCGGTCCCAAGTGTTGGTTCTGAGTTTGATTGAGTATTAAAATTTTGGGTGTAAAACCCATAGGGAGGAGAAGTGCAGGTCCGAGACGAGTCGCCCCTACGACTCGACAAGTCGAAATTCTCTGTCCAAAAATTCTCATTTTGAGTTACGGGGTCCAACACTAACATCTAATACTTCTAACATGATCAACGGGGTCCAAAAGTTTCATTTTAAACTATGGGGTCCTATGCAAGTGTTTAGAAAATTTAGCACCGACTAACATGATCAGTGTAAAAGTAATTTACAAAGAAATGATTGCAAAGAACCAAGTCAAATTGTTATATTTCATTAGCTTTTTAAATAAAAAGATAAAGATAGTTTTCCGGTCTATTGAAAGTTTGAAACATCTGAATGCATATATAGAGACGACTTCAGTAGAATAGTAGATGCATCATACAACAAATATTACGCAATAAAATCAATCAAATCAACTTTTCACGTATATTTTCCAGCGTATAACAAGTGTTCTTGGATAATTGCGACTATGTGAGATCATCTTCATCGAGGGCCTCTCCATGCTCCTGTGCATCGTCTTCCATTGCAACCACCTCACCAGTAGGGAGCTTCCTTGCAAGTCTGATTATCTGCATCATTCACATTGTTATATCAAATCCCTTTTTCTAAGGGTCTCTTAAACTTGAAAATATCACACACACAAACACACCCAAAACATGCTTCAAGTGCATTGCACATTATGCATTGTTTAGTTGGTTTTAGGTATATATGATTTCAAGTTTAAGAGGGGTATATATAATATTCACCCTATTTTCGTTCTAATATCATCCTCTGAATGGTCAGCTTATTTCGGTTTTGTAGCTATAAAATCTATGGGAAGTGGTTGAAACCTGCCACATTTTTTTTACAACTTTCGAGTGCCTATGACCGGCCATGAACATCAAAGAAAATGTCCCTTCTTGACCATCGGAGGGTATTTTAGACCTTTGAAGTTTAACCTATAGTCAAAACTAGGCGGAAAGTCAAAGTGCTCCAGCTTTCAAGGGATCTTTGAGGGAGATAGTATATTAGTATTTCTGTCTCGATAAAATTAGAACCGTCATTTTTTCCTCTATTGGTTCACTGATAAAAGAAGCAGAACTGGTCGTAAACTTGTAATCAAGCTACTGCCCTAGTGCCTTTACTGGTAAAAGGGCTTCTTATATGGTTTAAATAGAAATAAGCTCTTGGACAGGGGCGGATGCAATATAGAGTTGTGGGTGTCACTCGACACCTATAAAATTTTAAAATACTGAGTTACGTATGTATCAAAAAAATTTTGAGTGACACCTACGAAAACTTTATAAAAGTATTATATACATATCTAATTTATTTTTGTTGATTTCGTTACCCGAACTTATTAAAATATTACTGAGTTTAATCATAAAAACTTAAAAGAAAAACAGATGCCCAATAGAATTAAAAAGGATAAGAGACAAGATTCAAGAACCAGCCCAAAAAGATTAAAAAAGCCCGGAAAAAAACTAACCCAAACATTGTTGAAAACACCGGTCTAATTGGTTGAAAACCCCCTAATCGATATCATCGCTTCATCGGTTATGGAGATGCTTAAATATTTTAAAAAATCCATAACCTTGTAATTCTTTTCAGGACTAACACATAAGTCAATTAAAAATCCAAACGTAAGAAATTAATCTTTTAATAATTTATCAAATAGTGTTAACTTTAGTAAAGAAAATCATAAGTTTAGTAAGCAAAAACTCAATTGTAGTAAAAAAAATGTCTAAGATTTTTAATGATTTATCAAATATTGAGAATGTGAAAGACGATCCAATATTTTCTAAATTTAATGGAGTCCGCGAGCTTGCT
Organism: Centrapalus pauciflorus; assembly: GCA_020465985.1. Taxonomy (NCBI): domain Eukaryota; kingdom Viridiplantae; phylum Streptophyta; class Magnoliopsida; order Asterales; family Asteraceae; genus Centrapalus; species Centrapalus pauciflorus. The sequence goes on along the minus strand of JAANYP010003258.1, from coordinate 1,951,390 downwards.
AAAGTAACGGTGAAACTAGGAAACATCTTTCGTGTCCATTGGTTTATCAATTGTTGAAGATAATTTTTGTCAGTCGAAACTGCGACAGTTGAGAGATGGTGTCGTACTATGTACTTTTGTATTTATAAAAATCTTGTTATTTGTTAATTTTGTTTTGACAACCCGTTTCGGCAACCCGATGCGTCTTAGAAAATATTTTGAAAATCTAACCATTAAAGTTACTTTAAAAAGTGACACCGATAACAAAAAAATCCTAGATCCGCCCCTGCTCTTGGATATATATATATATATATATATATATATATATATATATATATATATATATATATATGTATATATATGTATATCTGTGTGTGTGTGTGTGGGGACTCGAATAACTCGATACTTCTCCAAATATATGTCATGTGTTAAAGGCCAGACTACATGTTCCTATTTTCTAACGAAAGGCCTTCTTATATGGTTTAACTAGAAATAAGCTCATGCATGCATGCATGCATGCATGTATAGTCTTGCATAACTCGATACTTCTCCAAATATATGTTATGTGTTAAAGGCCAGACTACACGTTCCTATTTTCTAACACATTTTTTAATCAGCTGAAAAAGGTTGCACGCAAACATAAAAAAGAGAAACTGCATCAGAAGATGATTAAGTAGACAGATGGTTTAGGGTTTACCATATGATCAAGGTTGGATATAGTACTCGATTTTGCTACCCGTTGGATTTCTTCGACATCGGCTTCTCTGTATGCAGAAAGAAGTTTACTAGCACAATGACTCTGATCACTGCTCAGAAATGTATCAATCCTACAAAGCAAAAAAAAAAAAAAAAAAAAAAAAAAAAAAAAAAAAAAAAAAAAAAAAAAAAAAAAAAAAACACGCCTCAGATTCAGCATAAGATTGACAGAGTTTTTAACGCACATAATAATTTCCCTACCACGAGGGGTTTTTTTTCCCCGGGGGGGGGGGGGGGGGGCGCTCTTGGATACAGGATCAGATTCACAGGGCAAAAAACACCGCAATGGAAGTAGACATGAGCAAGAAAAAAACAATAAACACAGTGTCATGTCGTTTGGTCCAACAATGACCCTACCTACATGCAGGGTCGCACTAGCGAGTCTATCTTATTAACTCAGATTAGGTATTTACACTTGAAATCTGGACCCAAATAACTTCCCACAGGCCTCGAACAAATCAGGCAATCAGACTCTCGCTCCACAGAGGTGACCTGACCATCGGACAACAATCAGACTCCTCAACTTAAACATTCCGTAATTAAAAGGAAGTGGCTATAAAGCACCTCATAAGACAAACTACAACAAAAACCTGAAGCGTCAGACTATATTATTATTATCCTACCCCCATTCTTGATTCCTAAAACACCCATAACTTAAAAACTCTTATGTGATCTGACTTCCACATGATCAACTTGACCCTTACCAACAAAAATAACAAAGCTTTCACAAACTAGCAGTCATCTGACTCATCTCTGCTTACTACTTCATGATAATTAGCTTGGACAGTAGTACCTTTGTTCGTTATAAATGCCTCAAAAATTTTAATATTACTATTTATTCCATCTATGAAGGCATTCACTGAATTACTATATATACATCTGATGTGAATATTTCATTAGTGGTACTGTGGTACAACTTTAAATTCCACCGTCATGATACAGGCATAATTTTCGAAAGAATTCTTACACAAGGAGGAACTATACACCAAGTTCAAGACCATTAAGAAAGACTGAACTTACTGACAACAATCATTATAGCACTTCTCTGCTTGCTTGAAATCATGAGCGTAAAGATATACGATAATTGCACTAAGATACGCCTACACCAAAGAACATGATTAATTAATACAAGTAAAACAAGATGTTACAAACAGCCATATTAAGCATCACAGGCAACACAGTAAAACTGATTGCATAAGAAATATGATTAAACAAGACAGTCCATCTTTGCCCATATACCACAAACGTAAAGATGGTGAATGCAAAATGAGGGAATAAATAAACATTCAGGGTTGGAAATTCCATAAGAACACAAACAATTCAACAGCATCGTGAACTTTATCATTCAGTTGTTCACATTTAGCAGAACCATATTGTGACATTGACGTTGTTAAATAGCAATGTAGTTTATCAGAAGCATGTTTACATTGATAAGAGAAACCATATATTTATAGTTTACGTGCGGGCCATGAGCCATGATTACACTAAACCTAAAACTCTAAAAGACTATTAACATAAATAAGCAAACAACATAAATACACTTAACAGACACCATTGATGCTGCTAGACTGCTAGTAGGACTCCGGCCTAAGGTAAGCAAAATACTACCACAATCAGTCATGGTGTTCAATAACTACATTATATCTTGCACCTTCAGTGATACAAGCAGTATAGCAAAATCCAAAATCCTAATGTTGGAACTTACAAGTAATATCACAATTCACAAGGGTTTATATCTGGCAAATTGCATGTCTCCACTAGTGTCATGTTTTCCTACATGTAACTAAAATAACATAGATGTAGCTGTTACGTTCATATTAGAGCCTACATTAGATAGCAAGGAATTTCATAACACAAAGAAGCAACTACTAGTGTAGAAGTGGCAATTACAAATGGGTCACTTCATTACATGATTGTAACATGTAGACTTGAATAATTTTGCATACCGCAAAATCACAACACCAAACAGAAGTAGTAATAATAGTGGCCGCTACAAATAAAACCAGACTTGCAACATATCCAACACAAATATGGAGAAACAAGAAAAGAAATTAGAAATACACATCTAAAGGTGCAGTCAGACATCAAAAGAGTAGAAACATGAAGTGCCTAAAAGATATGGAATGTAAGAAGGATATTTGCTTGCACCTTGCACTGGCTATGAAGAGCATTGCATTTATTAGATGCTATGGCCCATCTCAAAAGAAAAGTTGCAGCATCTATATACCTTGAAATAAAACAACGAAAAGTGTGTTGTGTCAACATGAATTTGAAAAGAAAACTTCAGTATTGCAAATTCTAAAACGACTCCAAAGCTATTGACTAACACCTAATCAATTAATGCCTTGACGGTATGAATACAGCATTATTTTGTGAAGCCATTATCCGTCAAATAAGATATGAAGTTCAGAAAATCGATGACTCTGATCGCTGCTCAGAAATGTATCAATCCTACAGCATTATTTTGAATTGAGTGGACATGCTTGTATTGCATGTCTTCTGTGAACTTCACAGAAAGAGAAATGTTTGTGCCAGATAGTCAGAGAAATGGATCACCAAGTTGGTTCAAATTGTTGGTATTTGTTACTGGTTTACACTTTACACAAGGAGATATCCACAAACTCCATTGCTATTCACCATTCAGTATCTTTTTTTGCCTTTTATGTAAGCGACATTCTGTTGCAAGAATTATGTGATTCAGCGACAATTTTGTGTGTTCATGCTGCCTGTATATTCTATGTTTTGCACTAACCAAACAAGAAAAAAGAAGCAGCTCATTATTCAAAGATATATGGCACCAGAGAGTGAGGAACTTCGATTAATTTTTTTTGAATACATATTCAAAAATCAAAATACTGGTACAGTGCATAGAAGACCCGTCACACAAGCTACATAGTAGACATGGAAGAATTGCCATTGGCACATACCGATTTTCAATTTAGCATAAAATACTACGTTTTACTTGGAGGCTTATTTCACAATGCTTTGCCTTAGCAATGACAGCTCAGTAAAAAAATGCATTTTCTGGTAAGCTCCATTGCTGCATGGTAGTGAGTTTAAAACTGCTGCCTAACTAACATACCTAATTTTCAACTGATATTGCAGTATGTGGGCTGAAGTAGGACAACTAGAAGTTACAATTTGTGTAAATTTCCCAATTCAATATCCAGAATCTGTGATTACATTAAGGCCTTATTATCAAACAGCTACAACTGTCATAGCATTTAAAGTTTTAAACAACGTAACGATAATGATGTGACTCAACTATATGCAAGGATATTTTGAAAAGATTCCTTGAAGTAATAAATGTAAATGTTTATGCTATTTGTACCCCAACCTATGGAGTAGATTTGACATTTGTCAAGTTGTACATATATAAGCATTATTTAATACATTAAAAAAAAATAAAAACCAAAGTCATGCGAGTGTGAGATCATAGGGTGGGGTTCAAATAGCATATAGAGGGGGGTTCAAATAGCCATAACCAATGTAAATCCCTTACATGAGAATAAACCATGCAAGTTTTAAGAGGTGATCCTTACTTCTCAAGCTTTATGTAGACACTAGTGATGGCACGATACAAATCAGGCACCATATTTTCCTTGCCCTCCTCCTCAAGTAGCGAAATAGCATCAGCATACATTGCAATGGCCTCATCAGGCTGAGCATCTTCCAAAGCACTGTACAATAAATTATATACATGCAAATCCTTGAGCTCTTACGCTACAGGTATCCATAGAAGGATTGTTATATGATGTAGCATATAAGAATTCCTTTTAAAAAAGTGATGGAATGGTAAACTATTCAAAGAGAATTGTATGCGACCATAACACAAACTTTACAGATTGTTCATCCAAACACCAAGGATTTACAACGACGGATTGAACTAGTTATCAAATATGAAAGTCATGTATTGTAACATGTATGCATAATGCATGGTTGCAGAAACTAACATCTCTTCATCATGTCAACAAAATTCTGAAAAAGAGGTCGCTTAAACTCTAAGAACAAAATTGCTTGATACTAGAGGCATACAAGAACATTGTCGTTGAAAGGCCTATGACACCCTTTGATAATATCCAATGCCACCCTATTATTATGATTCTTTGGTGGATCGATTCACAAGATATCATAATTTATGTTGAGTGCAAAGATATAGGTTTAGTATACGTGGATACCATGCTCTAAAGATTCAAAGGTTGGGGATATGAGTTCGTCTTATGCGTGAGTACGCAATAAAAGTCTCAAAGCAAGCCAACATATGGAACAGGCACAAATAATGTTAAGCCTTGTAGTGTTTTTACTTTTACTTATTCTACCCACACTAGTCATACCCATAGAGGTAAATGTGTGTTTTTCTCAACTCACCTCTTTTTTCACATACAACGAGAAGACTATCTTTTTAGAAAAAAATTAACATTAGCTTTTTAATTTACTGCTCCATATGTCCCAAAATAAATGTCCCACTTCACAAAAAAACACATAGTTCTAGACTTCTAGGAATTCATAACGATTACAACTTTTAGTCAACCAAATGACGGTAAACTTTACCCTTAATAATTAATTGCTTCTAAAAAGCCAAAATTTTAAGACCTCACAATTAAGGGTACAACTAGAATCATATGAATTATAACAAACTACTTATAGGGGTGGACATTCAATTTGGGACAAACTAAAAGAGAAAGGTGGACACTTATTTTGGGAGTAATTCAAGATTTGTATGTCTCCCTTCTTTTATAAGATGTTGACCAAAGGTCCTCCTGTCCTCCCATATACTTACAATTCAATATCCAACAGCATTTACGGTCAAAATCCAAGGATATGGTCAACACTGCAAGGGCTATGCAATCTGCCATACCACTAAACACCCAATACAAAAATTCAGCATGTTCACATTGTCATATGAAAGCAGACACCATTTGATACAAATGACTTAGGTTAAACCATATTGTATATACAAAACACGTATAAGACCAACAATGATAGATCATTTCAAAGTGCTCTAGGACATGGTCTTGGTGAGAGATAATATTAACTATACATTTAAGCTATCCACGGCTAGCAGAGAAAAGGTGATGCCTACCGAGCACCTTTTGCTAGTGCATCAGAAGCAGGTTGTGACCTCCCACACTCATTGTACAGATCAGAAGCCCTTCTGTAGAAGTCCGCAACTTCACTCCATATGCTTAATTCCACTGCTAAAGCAGCAGCAGATTCCATATGCTTAGCAGCATCCCACGGTTTAACTTATTGTCAAGTCTAAACGATTGTATTACTCAAATGATTCTCTAATAGGAAGGCAAACTTTTTTAATCATAAAAAGGATATGAAGAGAGCATTTCTTGTCCTTTTGAAGCTTTCTCAAATGCTACTTTTGCTTTCTCGTATTTTTTGGCAAACCTAAATGCATTAGCTGCAAGGAAATATATAAATATCATCCTCCTTAGACATAATATCCTTCAAAACTTGTAGTTTCTTTTATCTGTATCATAAGCTGCAAAAATTTATGGGCTAAAGATTAACCTCACAAAATTATTTACCTGCCTGCTCATAATATTGAGTAGCATTCCTCCAGTCGGCACTCCATCGTGTTAAAGTAAGTTTTGTTCTGTTGCAGTAAGAGAGAAAGAAATCAAACAAAACAATTACAAAACAAGAAGCTGATGTATTAAGTGTCACTTTTCCTTATATAGCATTCACTATAAAATGAAAATGAAGCCTATATTGCAACTAGAAAGCCCCCATGTTGCTATTGACTTCAATATTCTATTAAACCTGCAGCATACATCACAGTAATCTAGACCATCCTACAAGGATTGATATAAATTATTCGTTAGTTCATGAGTAAAGAAGAAAAAGAAATGTAGGAGTATAATAACATGTAGCAGACCTTGTCTTATCATCTGGATGAAAAAATGTCATGCCCACAAATTCCAAAAAAGGTTGTTGCAAAGATGAAACTAGATCTTTTTTAAAAGGGTGTTATTATAATCAACTTGGTTTACACAATGCACTTCTTTGAACTAAACATCTATTTGTATCTACGAAAGCAGTCTATTTATCATTGCCTCAAGCTTTTTCTAAACAAAGTACTCCATGTCTCACAAGGACTGCAATGTTTGATGATATATGCATATGAATGGAACTACTTGATCATCAGTTAAATGCCCAAATATAAGTGCATTTACCCTAAAATACAAATTAAAGCAAATCTGGTGAACCGAAATGAATCATATCTAATTTTCTGGTGATGCCCATCGAAGCATAATGATGGCTGCAAGCAGCAAGATTAGTGTCGAATGACCATACATAATTTGAGGCCATGATAACCTATTAGCACCAACTGACTGGTATCAGGGAGTTATCTCAATATTTAGGGATTTAAAGTTTTTGTTATTAGGTAACTTATGATCTATATAACTCATCCCTGTGGTATAAGAGATTAATCGATTAGAAAAAAATTTGATTTTGAATCCTAAAACGCTAGCCTTTCGACCACAAACTCAAAGCACATAATCCAGTGTTGGAACTCTTCTGCAACTACACAGATGCTTTAGAAGCTACGTCAATTTAACCTAATCACAGCTACTAACATCTTAATGTCTTCTGTCACTGTGTTGGCATGAAAATCATAATCAAGAAACCCTAGTTTATGGAAATCATATGCTAATTTAAACATACTAATGATTGCATAGTTTAACAACAAACAACGTCATCATAAATTCAGATGGTGCTTAGCAGATTAAGGATGATGGTAACGAGTGTTGACCATACAGTTTATCGGCTTTAGCGATCAGTTTTTCGGGATCGGCACCGGCCATGGTTGGGTAGTTCCACCTTTGCTGTCTTCAGTAAATCCAAAATCTCCCTTCTTGTGATGATTCTTCTTCCCAAAATGCTAATATGAATTGGGCCACATCTAATAAGGGGGTGACACGGTTCGGTCCGCGTCCCGACCACGACTTTTCCCAATCCCACCCACGTCCCGACCGGTAATCACTTCACATCCGCTCTGAGGTGTCCGGAGATTTTTACCCGTTTAAACCGTTAAACGTAAGTTATATTTTTTATAACTAATGTTTATAAAATAGAAAAACTAGACATAAAATATTAGATTTATGTATTTAATTGATATCATTAGATTAATAACTTATACATGTATTTAACTATGATATCATATACAATATTTAAGTATTTATATATAATATATATTATTTATACTTATATTATTATGTTTCGGGTACAGGGTACGGGTATGGGTACCCGAGGAGTAATCTCATTCCCATCCCTGGTTTTAGAAGTCGGGTATTACCCGTCCCTGTTCCCGGTCAAAACAGATTTGGATGTCGGGTTTTCTATCGGGTTCGGGGTTATAACTTTTTTAAACCGGGTTTACCTTTTTGTCATCGTAAAGACTTAAACAGACAGAATTGTATATAGAATGATACGAAAAAACTGTGATACTGAAAAATCTGTTAATGTTCATATATTTGCATTTATTTATGATCACATGCATATGCACATGAAATTTGTGCTATGAATACTAAAAGATAATAAATATTTTTTCTACTTGTCGTCCTCTAAAAGTCTAAGTTATATCACGTGATTTCACTTTATTTGTTTTACTTTTAACATTTATCAATTATCATTTCAAATTTAAAACATTTAACAATTTTTATAAATAAATGAGTAAAAATATTTTCTATTATTGTTATAAATATAATAATAGATAGAAAAGATTGAGTTTATCGAAATAACTTTTATTATAATTAACTTTTTATACATAACTAAAAGCTAAATAGTGAGGATTTTTTAACGGTGTTATATTTTTCTTCTTTCTCATATGTAATTAAAAAGTCAACTTAAAATAATAACTATGATAATGGTTAGATTACAAATTGCATGTATTTTTGGAGAGGTGCAGTTCACAAGATAATCTTTTATGAATCTTAAAGTGATTTGATTCCTTGATCCGAACCAAATACGATATTTATATCTATACATTCTTTTGGTTTAGTTTAGATTAGACTTACCCTCTGTTCTCGAACCAATTTAAACAAAGGAAAAGAAAAGAAAGCTGAAGAAAGTGGGAGAAAATAAAAAAAAAAATTGTGTTCTTTTATCATTTTTAAGAAAGGAAAGCAAGAAAAGTTGAAAGAAAATATCAAATGTTTTCTTTCCAAATGTTTCCTTCCAAATATGGGAAGAAAGTGAAAGATCAGTGAAGTGTTGTCTATATAAATTACAAAAAAACAAAATGTTTTATTTTCTTTCCTCCATTTTCAATAACACAAACACAAAATTATTTTCTCTATCTCTTTCTTTCTTTCATGTTTCTTTCCTCCTTCTCTTCTTTTCTATTACGAGAACGGAGCGTTAGACTTATGCAGCTCTAATATTGATATATGTCAAGGGTGAATGCGGATTGAGTTGGCTCATTTAGTGACTAAATCAACCAAATTAGTAATCTCGATTTTTTAAATCGAGCAAAGGAATTTAACGGCTTGGCCAAACCATAAAAAATTGATTTGGTTCAGCTAGTCTCACGATTGAACATAAAGACTTAAAATATTAGTAACTAGTTTTATGGACCTATGTGTTACATACTTACGTGAACATTTTTAATAATGATTTACATAAAATCAATATAAACTAAAAGTTATATGTTATTGTATTTTTAGAAAGTAATTATGTTATGGCTTGAAATCATAATCATTATCTATAAAAAAAGACGAAATAGAGTTTAGAACATTCAATTTGACTTTTCGGTGGTTTATAACTTTGTATGCTTTATTTATACTGCCTTTGGAGAAATTCTTTCAAGAGGGTAGACTTTATATAATCCAAAATGAGGAAATTAAATCTACGTGTCGTTTCTTGTTTTCATATTTAATTAAAAAAGATAAATACAAATAATATAAATATAACTCAGTTTCATCGGAATTGATAAATACATTTTACTATATTTAAAATTTAAGATAAATACCACAAAATCGATATACAAACTGATCGATAAATACATTTTATTATTTTTAGAATAAAAGATAAGTACCACAAAATCAAGGTACAAACCAAGTTTAGAAGGAGAAAAAAGAGAGCAAGAATCGGGGAAAAAAAATAAAAGAAGTAAGACTCGGTTTGAGTTTTCAACTTCAAGATTGGCATAGCTTTGTTATCTTTCTAAGATTGGTCGTCTAGTAGTTTCAATTTGATTTATGAAGTTTCCATGTCAAAACGATGTTAAATTGATGGAACTAGGACGGGTTTTGTAATCTCGAGTGCAATTTTCAAGCTATAAACCCTTACATTATCCCATTTATACGTGTATATAATCTATATCCATAATATATAGTATTATGAGAGTAAAAAAAATTGTCAATTGTCATGTTCTCCTTTAATTTTTTTACTTGTTATTTTTTATTTAATTTGTTACTTGTCATTTTTTCTAATATAATGTCATCTACTAAGACTATTAATATTATCAAATTCAATCAAATATATTAAAATCCAATTTAACGATTAACCAACTAAAATTTCTTTAAACCATAATTTTAAAAATATTTTATATATTTATAAATATTTATTTTTTGAATTAACCCATGTAATACATAATTATTAATTTATTTAAGTCTATAGAGGTATTTTGACAAGTCAATAAAAGTTTTGATTTTTAAATAGAAAACAAGTTTTGATAAGTTAACCGATGTTTCCAAATATATATACATATAGCAGTGAAGCCAACAATATGAAATATGTTGCTAATCAAAACCAATTTATGCTTTTAAGAGCGTTATGATTTAATAGTTCGACTATCTGAAAACTGATACTTTCGGTCACTATGTTGATGTGTACCTTGTCAATATTTTGATTTTAGTTGTCTGCTTTCAAATTTTTAGTTTAGATTGTGTACTTTCAAAGTGTTTTGATTTAATAGTTAAGCAACATGATAACTTGCGTCAACATATATTAATATTTCATTGATCACCACTTTCCTTCCAAATCTCCCTTGTATCATGTCCGATTGTTTTTTTTTTAAATAAATAATGGTAGTTGGTCAACCTCATACACGTTACAATGTTTATTTATCCCATCGTCTTCCTTTCGTTATATTTTGATTAGTAAGTAACTCAAACAAATATAAATATTTATTTTGTTAATCTTCCATATGTCAGGTTTTGAACACTTCTTACTCTATGTATTTATAAATTTCAGATTTAAAAATGAATGGAAAATTATTTCTAAAGACCTACCCTAGATGAACCCAAATGCACCTTAAACAACACCTTCTTACCTAAATCATCTAACCAAATTTCCTCATATTTATTGGAATACTATAAATAATATTTTAACCATATCAATATGTTTGGTAATAAATAAATTTATAACAGTAAACGATGGTCTCACGTGACCATAAAATTAGAAATGTAAAAACATCTTAGAAACTCACACAATAATTTTATGTTAAACTACGAGGTTAATCAGATCAATTCATCATTTTACATTAGTTGCCATCGGTTTGTAATTCATACTTTTTTGTTATCTCATTGCTAGTCGTGTTTATATAAATCCATCATTAAAAAAAATCAGTTCTATCATTTTAGGTTTCGAATATTACATTAATGTATTTTTTTTATGTCCAACATGAATGGTTAAACACAAATTGAAACGACATTTAATAAATTTTATGTTTTAAATGAATCGACTTTCAGCAAACAAGTACATTCCAATTAATCATAATCATACATATTTTGTGTTCATCAATGACCATTAACATTAATAGTATGTTTGGTATGGTGAAACCAAAAGAATGAAATCACACAAGATTTATAAGTTTTTTTTTATCACATGATAAGAGTATTGATTCTCGATGAAAAAGAATAGAATCGAGTTTAATATAAAGTTCTTTTATCTTGTTCCAATATCAAAAATTAGAAAATACAAAGTATGAAAAAGATCGAAGTTTTATAGGTTCTCCCTTAATTTTTTATGTCAACATTTATTTATGTATAACCAGTTAAAAAATTAAAAACTTAAATGATTTAATTCGTTACGATACTATCCAGTGTAGGTCTCAAGCATTTTCATTCGCCAACAAGATAGAAGAACAATGTTTAAAAAAAAAAAAAAAAAAACGAGAACATGTTATACAAAAGGGGTTTGATTGCTTTTTATGTTGTGTGATTTGAAAATTAGACAAGAATTAATTGATTGAGAAGTAAAACAAATTTTTCGTTGATTTTTATAACACTTTGTGTATTTTAACAATAATGTTCTTTTTAACACTTATTATATTTTATGATTTCACCGTTATAATCGTCTAAGATTATAATTTTATGATTGATAATGAAGATATAACATTAAACAATAAAATATATGTTAACATATATTATTTAGAGGGTGTTTGGATTTGCGTTTGAAAAAGTGATGTAGCATTTTGGAAACTAATAATCAGATAATTGCTGTAACAAAAAGTGCTGCAGAAAATGTAGTGTTTGGTTTAGCTTCTGCTGTTTGATATCATAATTATCAAATAATCAGTTTTTAAAGTGTTTGGATTTGCGTTTTTACTTGTAAAATGACCAAATAATCACTTATGAAGCAAATAAGCTACAATTTTTAGCTTATGCAAAAGTGTGGTAGGACAAACGCTAAACGCAAATAATCAATTATAAACGTATGCAATCCAAACACTTTAAACTAATTATTTGCGTTATTGTAACGTAATAAGCTGATAATCTGGTTCATAACGCAAAATCAAACACCCTCTTGTTAAACTGTAAATTAATGTCGTTTATGATTTGATGTCTTAGGACGTCTGATTCTATCGTACCAAAAACCCATTGGATTACTGATTTCATGGAATGGTGTCACGTGCTTCGCATGTGTTGGTTTTCGTTTGAAGTTGATGGTGGGTGTCATGTGTAGCTCGCTTTTTCGTGTAATTTAAAAAAAAACATTGGATTGCAATTGCATGAGTTGTAAGCAAAAAGGGTTGATTGGTCTTGGTCCCCCACCTCTTTCTATGGCCTTCCATTAATTACAACCAAACGTACATTTTTTTAAACACCTCCATTTCAAATTTAATGTGACAACTATTAAGAAAGATTATATAAATAATATTATAAAAAAATGAACTAGTCAAAATTTTAAAAAAAAAATACAAAAATAAGTGACACTTTTACAGTTAGTTGCTAGGCAAAGGCAAGCACCTACCTGTACAAAATTACAAATGATGGCGTTATAAACGTATGGTAATCCTTGTTCAAGCGTTTCCATTTATTGTTAACCAGTTTATGAACTTATGTATTACGTGAATAATAATATGTATTAATATTTTATATAATTTTATTTAGAAATAATAATATGTATTTATGTATTTGTGTTTTTCTTTATTATATATATAGATAGATTTTGTTTTATTTCCTCTTATTATAATGATAAAACTAGTTTATTAAATCGAAGTGTATTTTTAATAAATTATTATTTAGATTTCTGGAAATACTAATGGTGTGTTTAGTTGATGGAAAATTGATATTTGTTTTCACTTTCACTTTTCCAGAATTTGTTTTCATTATTACATTTCTAGAAAATTAGGAGAAAATTTTGAAAACATGTTCACCACGTCCCTTGTTTTCACTTTTGAAAATTAGAAAAATGGTTGAAAACTCCTTTAATGCATTTTTCAATTTCTATTATAAAATTAGAAAATGAAAACATTTAGAAAATGACAAAAGAATTAGAATAATGTCAAACTAAACATGTTTCAATTAAGCATTGTTTTCGTTGAAAACAAAAACAGAAAACCGGCTTGTTTTCGTCAACTAAACGCAGCCTAATTTATTGCAAGGCACCAAGATATCATTCAAAATAATTCTTTTAACCAAAAAATATAAAATATTATTGATAGGTTAATATAAAAACAATCATGTGAATAAACGAACGGTGTGAATACATGATAAAAAATCATTTATTCACCGCTTAATCTCTCTCTCTCTCTCTCACACACACATACGCGTTCAAGTGAGTACTATTAGTCTTGCAGAGTACCGGATGTATCTCGCTTAAAACCATTTTTTTTTATTTTTTTTCATAATAATGTTTAAATTAATAATACAATACTACTTGTAAGAAATCACACATAAACACACACTAAAACCATGTGAAACGTACATGTTCACATGCACTGTTGTGAACGTGTGTTCACACTAAGGGGACGTTTGGTTCGCTGGAATCTGACGGAATGGAATGGAATCTGTCAAAGGAATGAAATTCTGGAAGGAATGGAATCTGTCTGAATCCAAATACTATAGTTTGTTTGGTTGGCAGAAAAGGAATGGATTTCAGATACAATTCCTTAATTGTTTTCCATTTGGTTGATAAATCTGTCAAAATGAATTTTTTTCTTGAAGTACAAAAATAGTTTAAAACTATGATTTATTTAATCAATTTCTTTATAAAATAATTTTTTTATATTGCAAAGTCACAAAACAAATACCTTAAAATGTTACAACCAAAATAATATGTGATACAGTACAAAAGACAACAGAAAACATGATTGTAATATATATAGGGGTGGGTTCAATGGAAAACCAATATGCACCTGAAAACTATGGAAACATACACATATCGTCCGATTTGGTGCATTTCATGAAAAACGCGGTGGCATGATCGTAAATAAGATGATGCATCACGCGAGATTTTGATGCATCATTCGGAAAATTTGATGCATCACGCGGGATTTTGATGCATCACGCCGGGAATTTGATGCATTTGTGGTGGTGCATTGTGGTTTTCACAAGTTTTCAGGTGCATTGTGGTTTTTCATTGAACCTCCCTCTCTCTCTCTCTCTCTCTCTCTCTCTCTCTATATATATATATATATATATATATATATATATATATATATATATATATATATATAAGTTATTAAATGATTGTCAACTTTTCCAACAAAAATTACCCACGGTCATGGTAGTTTTTAAAAGAAAAAGTGGTAGTGGAACAAAAAACAGGAGGTGAGCTGGAGGAGAGGACGAGCAAAACCCTAGTCACCGCAGATAGAGCAGATCAGCGCCGGAGATGGAGCTGATCGGCGCCGGAGATGGAGGAGGTCGGCGGTAAGACGTCCAGCGGCTAGCAGATCGGCACCGGAGAAGAAGAACAAGTTTTTATTTTTGGCTGCTAGGGTTGAGAGTGAGCGGATGGTTGTCAAAAGGTGGGGGTGTTCAAAACCGAATATCCGAAAATTCGAATAGTGAATTTTGCTATCCGAATCGGAAATTTTGGATATCCGAAATTCCGGATTCGGATATCGGATTATCCGAATATCCGAAAATTCATATTTTAAATTTTTTAAAAAAATTAAATCAAATTTTTGAATATCTAAAACACACATTTTATATATCCAAATACATATTAATGATAAATATATCACAAACTAAATGTATCCGGAATTATTTTACCCAAAACGACTAAAACAATATTAAAAAACTAAAAATATAAAATATTAGTTAATAAATCTATAATATTAAGATAAAACTCAAAAATATAAATTAGAATAATAATAAACACTCAAATATTATGTAAATAATCAATACCAAATATATAAAAAAAATTTAAATTTTTTTTTTTTTGGATTTTCGGATATCGGATTATCCGAAATTTTGGAATTTTACTATCCGAATCCAAAATTTTCGGATAATTTCGGATCGTATTTTTGGATTTTATTTCGGATGCTCGGATTCGGATTTTTATGAACACCCCTGTCAAAAGGAATTGAGAATGGAATTTAAATTCCTCTCATTTTGCTATGGAATGATCATTCATTCAAAAGGGGGTTTTTTTTAAAAATGTGGAATGATCATTCCATTCCTTTGGACTACCAAACAACCATCAGAATGGAAAATTCATTCTTTTTCCGCCAGATTCCATCAGATTCCAGCGAACCAAACGCCCCCTAAGCATGTTCACATAAAATTTTTCACGTTCACATGACTTTTAAGATGATAGAAAATGTGAATGTATGTAATTATCTACAAATAACATTATATTATTGTATCTAATGAACATTTTTTTTTTCGGTGCATGTTCACATTCGAAATCTATGTCTTTACAGATACTCACACTACTCTGCAATTTTTTTTTAAATATTTAATATGAACCATATTATATATACATACATGTGTTTGTTAATACATGTATACTAGGTTATTACCCATGCATTACATGGGTTGATTTTAGAAATTGATATTTATATATACGTGTAATACAATAATTACATGAATAATAAAGTTTGCTTAGTTTTAGTTAGTTAGTTATTAAATTAATCCATATTACATTTACATAGATTTGATTTGCTTTAAATTTTAAAAATAAAATTAGTAAGTGATGTGACAAAAGGAGAGAGTGATATGTGGCAAATTAAATAAGAGCATGCTATGCGACATTTAATTCCTGTTTAATCAGTACAGGTAGATATGAAAATTGACCGCCTTTCGCACCAATGATTCCAATCACATATGCGACATATGGTAAGAACTAAAGAACATAAAGCGGCAGCCTTCCCAAATCAAACCCTACCCTGCCCCTACCTCCACCTACTCCTACCCACCCCATCCACCCACCCTACCCCACACCAAGACCAACGTATCTCGTAACATGCGATCACTAAATACAGATTTGTATTTCTCCATTAACGTACGCAGAAAATCGAGCGAAAAACACACAGAAACGAGAACAAAACACCAAGTCATGTTCTCCCTCCTTCAACAACATTAATATAGTTCTTGGTTCGTGTCTCTCTACATTTTCTCTCTAATTTTGTTTTAGTTCTTCTTTTCTGCTTTACTTTAATCAGCTATACCCGTTTATGCGATTCCACACAATCGAATGATATCACAACATTTATTGAGTTCAATGGCAATTTACAGACCTGCGTAGATCTTCGTCTGTTCATGATTTTTTTTATAGTTTACATTTAAGCACTTTGTTTTCCTAATCAATGATCAAAAAGTTTGAATTTTGATTTTCTTCATATTTGAAATTGAACATAATTGATGATTGAGGTGGTGTCAGTTTGTGGCATTTTTTGAGTTTGGTTCCTGTAATTTTGTTTGTCGTGGTATATACTTCAATCAGCTTTACCCTTTTCTGAATTTTCACAATCAAATGATAACATGTGTACGTTTCAATGATCCCTTTGGCTTTTTCTCTATACTATGCTATTTGTTCTTGTTTTTTTGCATACGTTTATTCATTAACTATTTGAATATTACCTTTTTAAGGTATCCCATTGCCCAATCATCACAAAAAAGTTGGTATTTGATCCAAGATCTCCTGATTGCATGTTTGAACTTCTGTTTTTTTCTGTCGTTTTCATAGTGGTTAGCCTTTAGTTTTTGGATCAACTCAATGATATTGATCTTCCAACTCCCGGCTATCATGATGATGTTTGTTTAGGATGTGTTTAGATGTGCATTTAAATTGATTATCATGACTTATTAGCTGTAATAAGTTTGTAGTGTCTGGCAAAACCACATTATTATTGTGTTTTCTGATTTTGTAGGTTCAGATTTGGAGAATTAGGTAAAGAGTTGCTGCAAGGAAACAAGAAACTGATCATTGAGATAAATGTAAAGTGACCTTCCTGTCCATGTCGTTAGGTTTACTTGGTGCTGATTCTTCAAGTCGCAATAATCACTATGAAAATGCATAACCAAGCACTCCCCTTTATACGATTGCCAATTGAGTTGCTGTGAGCTAGATCACCCTTATGAGTTTAAGTTCTATTCTGCTGATAACAAATTGTGTCACTAAATTTAATTTCAGACAAGAGGACTTCATCTACAAATGCAAAACTTTACCAGGCCAAGAAATCAGCGGCCTAACAGGCCCAATTCTTTAGGAGGTAACTTCAAAAATTTGATCATTAATTATTTTATCAAAGAATTTGTGCAAATTTTATATTAATGGTCAATATATTGTTCTTTAATCTTTGTTTTATTGGATATGTCATGCTCTCTGTTAACTTTTTGTTCCTCATTGAAAACCGTTGACTTGATGTTAGCTAGATTTAATTGCAAAAGGTTAAAAAGATGCAGGCCATCAAGCCATCTATTGATGTTTTTTTTGGTCTTGAATACTCTATAACACGAATCGTTATTAAACCTGAAGTTAGTTTCACTTTGCTGTGTTTGTAGGCATGGATTTTGTGGATCCGGTGAAGAAGGGTGGTGTTGTAAGAAAGATTGTTTTTGCTGCATGCCTCATAGCAGTATGCATCACAATAATCAAGATATCCCCAACTCTCAACAACCCGACGCCAGTAAGTATAGAGAGATTTTGTTTGATCTGTTTTTTATCCGTTCCTTTGTTGGCTTCTACTTCCTTTTAATGTATTAAGTTGAATCCTATAGTTAGCTGCATAAAATTTAAGAGATAAAAAACCCTGGTTTCAACTCATGGCTCCTCACCTCTCCTAGGGGATGTTTGGAAGTGTTTTTAAATGATTACTGAAACTAGAAGAACTAGAACTAGATAATCGGATCATCCGTTGCTAAGTTTATTGATAGTAGGCCAGTAGGGTAATGTTACTGGGGCTGTAAATGAACAAAACATCTAGCGAACCGTTTGATGGGAAGTTCGTTTATTTATTTAACGAATGAACATATGCAATATTCTCTTTTCGTTGATTAAATGAATGAACATGAATAGAGGGCCTGTTCATTCGTATACGTTAATGAACGTCAATATTGTCATATTGTGTTCGTTAATGTTTTTTAATAAAAGTATGATATTTTTAAAATATCTTCAAAAACAAATGAAAAATAAATATAAAACAAATATTTTGAAAACATAACGTGAACAATATAATAACATAAACGTATTATTAATTTATTATGTATTTAATACAAGGATTAAAATAATAATCACAAATGATATGTTTTCTAATTTTATAAAAATCAAATATTTTGTGTTTGTTTACTTTCTAAAAGAACAAATATGAACCAATTAATTTGTTAATAAATTAACATGAATGATGAAGTCCGTTTGTTTACTGTTCGTGTTTGTTTGTTTGTTTGTTCAGTTGAACTTAAACGAATGAACATGAACAAGAAAATCCGTTTGTTTAGCCGTTCGTGTTTGTTCGATTGTTCGGTTAAAGTGTTAAACTTAAATAAACGAACTTGAACAAGCCTCCATTCATGTTTGTTTCAGTACGTCTACAAACCTAAATGGTACATTTATCTCAATAACCAACTTGCTTCCATCCTTGCGTGGTTTTCCACTTTTCCATATTGGAAAATCTTAATCATTATCAGTTTGCCATACACTCGTAACACACAATAATTAGTTTAAATGCATGTCCAAACACCCCTATAGATTCTTGGAAATCAGGTTGGATAATAACATACTAATCATCTTGATCAACGGTTCACCATTGTCTCATCACCTTCCAAATCTATAGAGAATCTATCAAAGCCAAAACCATCTCCTTTCATATTTTGTGACCAAAATCCAACAATTTGCAATAGGATTTTTGGTCCAAAAAATTGTTAATGATATACTAACTAATCTAGACTGTAAAGTTACTTGAGGCATTTCGTAGAATGATAGCAATTGCCAAGTTACCAAAGACAAGTGTGGTGTGTTGTATGAGCATGGGTATATAAAAAGAAAAAATAGTGAGAAAGAGGTTTTAAAACCTATACCATGTTGGTTGGGTGTTAGGATTCAAAGTTATTATTGTGACTTGAAGAATCATAGTCATAATCAAATAAAATCGATCAATGCTAGAGATAGGTAATTTCGACTTTTATCTCATTAATAGTTTTCGTATCACTACTCTATAAACATAATATCATAATCCTAATCATAAAAAGGTTTTACCTAATACCTAGAACTAGAGATTGTGAGTTTCAAGTTGCCACAATCACTTCATAGGCATATCCGAACACCCATTGATGACTAAAACTTGTACTTCTTCGAATTTACAATTAAAAAATAATCCTCTTCTTGATACCTCCTACTTGACCATGATTGGGCCTCCTTTCTATATCTGGCTGGCAGACATTTACTTTTCTGTATGAAGGGATTGTAGTTACATAGTGAACTTTTGAGTTTTGACTAGTTGAAGCTAGTGGTAGGCCACTGGCTAATTTAAGAGGTTATAAGGCCTTTGTATTTTGCTTAAACTATGTTTTCAAATGTAATACAGTGAAATACCAGGGGTTCTCACTGTAATTTCTTGTATCTATCGTTCATAGATGAAACCAAATGCAAATGCATATATGTGCTCCATAGAAGTGTAAATGTTTTTTTTACATGAATGAACACTATATATATATAATATGACTTGGAATGGTTTCAGATGTCAATATTGGTGTCCTTCAATGACAAAAATTTCATTATTTATCAACAAAAATAAATCCATGTATGTCATATGTATCGAGTTTATTGTTGGTTGCATTTTTCATGACTTAAGACGAGTCATTTGTCAACTATAGACTATAGTCATATGAATGACTTGGAACAGGAGAATATTTTTTAGAAGTCAAATTAAAATTACAGCCGTTTTGTTTATACCTCAAATGTTGAGTGCTGAGGATGTTCAAATGGGTGCAAATTTGTAATTTCTAACATATAGTACTTTTTTGTAATTCTGGCAACATCATTTATAAAGACTAATTGATTGCGGTTAATTAGCTGCACAAAATTTTATTAATGCTTTTCTAATTATTTTGGGATAGGGAAAATTACATGAAAAGGAACCATACTTAAAGTTGATTTCTTAGTAAGGTAACCAAGCTTTAAATATGAAAAATGAAGGTAGTGAACTTCCAATTTCTTTCTATTTTAGGTAATTGGTAAAGAGTACACAAAAAAGTAGTAAATTTGATGTAGATGTGGAAGTGAATTTTTTGAAACATCCCCAACCAAAATAGAAGAAATTGTTAGTTCGTTACTTTTTACCATAAAAAAGTGGAAGTTCATTACAATAAATACAAAATTTTATAAGAGATTTTTTCACCTTATTCATAGATGTTTTAAGGTATTTACCCTTTTTAATGGTGTACAACAATCTTTATTGGCTGAAATAGAAATCAACCTAAAGTATAGTCCCTTTTTAAGAATTTTGTCCTATTGGGACATGGGATTTTGTGAATGTAACTCGTATTTGGGATTATACATTATAAATATCAAACTGAAACAATAGTAACCTGTGATGGGGTATCAATTTATGTTTTTTTGATCGTTATATTGTATATCTGCTACATTTTGAGTATCTGACATTATCTTATGTTTCTTGGTTTGAAGTTTTCTCGTCATGAGACAGGGATTACTCACGTCTTGGTAACCGGAGGTGCTGGCTATATTGGTTCGCATGCTTCACTACGCCTTCTGAAGGACTCTCATCGCGTCACTATTGTGGTATCTCTCTTGTTTGGGCAATTCTACACACGTATATATATATATGTGTGTGTGTGTGTGTATATATATATATGTATGTCTGTATGTATGTCTGTGTGTGTACATACTATGTGTGTAGGACGGAACTGGACTGGAACCAAACCTGAATCCAAATTGAAAGAATGGAACTGAAAACCAACAGATCTAAACCAGTTTTGTCGTGAATGGAATACATTCTTGTGTTATTTAAATCAGAATTATTAGAAGCCCATATAGTGTCATTTTAAGTTTCAAAATAAAAGGAACTGGTCCAGTTTTGGTTTTGAACCAGACAAGGCCGAACTGAACATAGCTAGTTCCAGTCCTGTCGACTCCCGGTTCAAAGGTACAAATAATCAATTTTGTCGGTATGGATGATGTCATGCACACCCCTACTTATGCATGTATGTATGTGTATACATATACAATGTACATGTACATATACATATACATACATATAGATGAGGTTCCTAATATGCATCACACTCATTATATCTACCCCTTGTTTGCTTTCTAGATCAGGGGCAGTTGATATCATGAATTGTATTCTTATATGATAGGACAATCTCTCCCGTGGAAACCTAGGCGCAATCAGAGTTCTTCAAGACTTGTTTCCAGAACCCGGAAGACTTCAATTCATTTATGCCGATTTGGGGGATCCAAAAGCTGTATCCTTTGAAACACAGGCAGAAAGCATGATGCATACTAGTAACGTTTACTGTACACACAACCTTACATGCACATATCTTGTTTCCTTGACAAAATATTTCAGGTAAACAAAATCTTCTCAGAAAATGCATTTGATGCAGTGATGCACTTTGCAGCGGTTGCATATGTCGGGGAGAGTACCCTCGATCCCCTAAAGTAAGTATTCCCTTGATTTCAGAGGAATATGTAATTTTTTTATAGTACGATATTTAAACTGTCTCATAGGTGCTTAGGATGCCATTTATGATTCGTTTGTTTTCGTCATTTTTTTATCGTTTGTGTTTCTGGTGTTAAGTGGACTCTGATGGTAAAATCAACTTCACATCCTGACTGATCATGTTTTGCTTCCTGTTTTTCACTCCTTACACACATGGTGCCCAATCTGTGTTTTTCGGTCATAATGCAGGTATTATCACAACATCACATCAAATACCCTGGTGGTATTAGAGGCTATGGCAGCACATAATGTCAATACTCTGATATACTCCAGCACATGTGCGACATACGGGGAACCCGAGAAGATGCCCATTACGGAAGAAACCCCTCAGGTTGGTGTATGGAATTACGACTTTCTTCCGGTGCAGCCTGTGTTATTATTTTAACAGCTCGTTTTACCGTTGCGTATTCCAGCACCCGATTAATCCTTACGGAAAAGCCAAGAAAATGGCAGAAGATATTATCCTCGATTTCCATAAAAACTCAGACATGGCGGTCATGATTTTAAGGTTAGCATTACTATATTGAAACATATTAGCAAATTGTTGTCACATTCATCATTTTGGATTTGGTCCATTCAGCACCAAACATTTTATTCAGATCACTTTTCAAAGAGTCTGAATAGAGTTGCCTCTTAATTTCCAGATATTAGCATTCAACACATCTTTAACTTACAAACATTTAAGTTAGTTAAATATGCATTTTTTTTTTTTGTAAAGCTATCATGTTTGTGTTGATGAAGATGATGATGGCTTGATGAGGATGAAGGTAGAAAAGAAAATGATTTTCTGTACCAAATTCTCCAATTCCCATATACTTGATTTAAAAATTAATGTAACTAGGGATATGTTTCACTATAATTACAATTAAAATTAATCTCTCCGCAAATCAGATAATCATTTCAACTCATATAGTTATAAAAAACATTAATTTCAATGTCGGTCAATATGAACAGCTTATGGTATTTTAACAAACAACTGATTAGGTGATGAAGCGCTCAAAATTTACTCATAAGTTTGTATATTATTTTTATATCAGCTTAGCAAATAAGTAGTTTTAACAACGTACTATAATCACTCAGTTTCCTCAATCAACAAGTTTACTGTTTGGTCAATTTACAGATACTTCAATGTGATCGGCTCGGATCCAGAAGGAAGGTTAGGAGAAGCACCAAGACCAGAATTACGTGAACACGGAAGAATATCAGGTGCATGTTTTGATGCAGCTCGTGGAATCACCAACGGGCTCAAGGTTAGTTTCTTCTGATCTAACCTCATTAGATACTTCACTTTCAAAACGGGAAAAAAACCGTTTTTCATGCTTGTAAATGCATTTTTTGTATCTCTAGAATAAATTGCAGCAATAGTCCTCCATATCATGCATGAAACAGTTCTAACATATGCAAAACATGCTTAGAGTTGGTATACTTTAAAAAATTTGCACAATATTTGAAACGTTAAATTGCACAAAAATGTAACTTACTTTCAGTCAATGTCTGATTTGGATATTACACTTTCAAAATGTTAAGACCTTTGTTATCAATCAAATAAGAGAACAATTGACCAAATGCTAAATTTTACTTTAGGTGGCTAGATCCTTATTTAACTATAAACTTGTGACACAAACCCTTACACACTAATTCTAGAAGTACTGTCCTTAAAATAAAAGTTGATAGAAAAGACATTCCCTTTGGTGTTTTAAGGGCTAAATGATACACAGTTTTATCATTGTTGTGTCTGTAATACAGGTTCGAGGAACAGACTATAAAACTCCAGACGGAACATGCATACGCGACTACATCGATGTGACTGATCTAGTCGATGCTCATGTGAAAGCGCTCGAGAAAGCTCAACCCGGGGAAGTTGGTATCTACAATGTTGGTACTGGACGAGGTAGATCAGTTAAAGAGTTTGTTGAAGCTTGTAAAAAGGCAACCGGAGTGTCCATAAAAGTTGACTACTTGCCACGTCGTCCTGGCGACTACGCTGAAGTCTTCAGTGACCCGTCAAAGATCCTTCGTGAACTCAACTGGTCAGCACGTTACACCGATCTCGAAAAGAGTTTAAGGGTCGCATGGAGATGGCAAAAGTTGCATCATAATGGGTACAACCCATCAAAGGCTTCATTTTAAGGGTAACCCACAACCATTAGAAAGTTACCATAAAAGTCATTATTCTTTACATCTTACAGAGAAAAACATATGAGTTAACACACATTCTGTCTCACGATCACCACGGTCTCTTTCTTCGGAAAGAAAGAAAATCGAAAATCGGATTGGTAACGTAAAGGGTTGTCATTGAAGATGGTTCAAGATTCACTCAATTTTGGCTGGGTTCCATGATTATAGGGTATTTTTTTAGAATTGTATTATCATTATAATGATGTGTATCTTATGCATTTAAGGCTGGCTGTTAGTCGATTACAACAATTATTTTGATTGTATTTCATTATTATCCTACTAAATATAGAAAGATGTAGCTTAATGGTTTAATCCTCTCTTTTTCTTTGGAGTTGTTAATTTGATTTTTGTATGAGTTAGTAAAAATACAAATTTCATAAATAAAGAGTTTGGTCGTGAATAAATAAAATTTGACTCTATATGATTATATCTTTATTATAAAAATTTTCAAACAAGCTAAATATTTTTAAGTCCTTCAATTTTCATTCCGTGAATGGGGAAATGACATGAATAGTTACATACTTTTAGTATTGTTCAGATTTAGGTTGCAGACTAACTTATGTGCACATTTAAGCTATGTGCTTTTAAAATGTTTCAATTTGGTAGTTTGGTAACCTAGAAAACCAGTACACTAGTCACCATGCTCACATGTACCTTGTCATTGTTCTTATTAGATTGTGTATTATTTAAGAATAGTTTTGATTTAGCCTTTGTACTTTTAAAAATATTTTAATTTTGGTCGTTGAACAACTTAATAATTGGTATCAACTTTCATTAATATAATAACATCCTAAGGAAGGTGTGGATGAATGAAACGTTAATGCAAAATGATACCGATTATTAGGTCGTTTAATCATCAAATCAGAACATTTTTACTAGTACAGTAGTACATAACCTAAATGTGAACACTTTTGCAAGTGCACAACCCAAATCAAAATTTAATAAAGTACACATCAAAATGGTAATAGGTAATACCGGTTTTTCAGGTTACCAAACTATTAAACTGAAACACTTTGAAAGTACACAACCTAAATATGCACAAAAATAAATACACACAACCTTAATCGAAACAATATTCAAAGTAGGCAACTATGTCATGTCATTTTCCTTAAATAAGAGATAATATTAACTTTTTATGTATGCTTTATACGAAGTTTATTTAAATACATTATAGTGTGTGGGATGTTTTCTCCTCCTCTCCATATACACTAACACTACATATGTAATTATGTACCAAGGAAAAAGGGTACGAAACCTCCTTAGAAGATGTGTATTAAAAAAATCTGGAGAGGGATGACTGAATCAAAACCATACCTAACCGAGACTATATGGTCCAATACATGGTATCAAGTTACTACTAATGTTGTCACCACTTGACACAACACAACAAAACAAGTCTTTCTTATCTACAAATTTACTACCTTTGTGTCCTGATACCTATGTGTCGTTCAGTTCACGAAATGAAATTCAAAAGAATTAAAATTAAAATTTTAGTTATTAATATGATTGATAACGAAGATACAAGATGGTTTTTAGTATTGATTAGTAGTGTATGTCGGTATCTAATTCATTTATAAGTTTAAATTTAATTCATGTATGAGTTAGGATGAATGTCAAATTCCTATGAACAAGAAAATTTAATGGAAAATACATAAAATTTAACACATTCCATTAGTTATCAAACATTGTAAACAAGATAAATTTCAATTTCAATTTCAATTCCATCACATGAACCAAACGCTATACTGAAAAAATAGAATTGGCAGTAAAAACAATACCATGTAATGTATTATAGTCTCGGTTTAGTTCCAAAGTTTGATGGTTGAACGACATAAGTTGATGTCATTAAAGATATGAAATATGAAAGTCGGATGTCATTATTAATTATTAAAAAATATGAAGTTGATGATGTCAGGACATCAGAGAACAGGTACCATCTGAAATCAACTTTCATACGTTGCATCATTGGCGACATCAACTTATGTATCCCTTCATCATTTATAATATCAAATTTTTAACTTTTTACTACAAACGATACTATTAATGATAATAATTAATATATATGGTAACAAAACAAAAAAAAAAAAAGTTATTGTTATTTATATCAGTTGACATTGATAAAAGTTTGCAGATACTAGATTTACACTATGCTCTTGAGGGAGGAATCAAGAGAGAAAGGATCGAAATGAAGGGATGGACAGAGATCATGAAGGAAAGCAATGAGTTGCCCAAAACTCAAAAGAAAGAATGACATGCACTTCGAAACTTACAAGCATCAACTACAATAACCCATACTCGGCCATACATGCAGATACAAACATCAATCAAGTCAAAATCAAACAAACACCTAATAATACAAGTATGAATCACTCAAAAGTCAACAAAGGACATACGAAAAAACAAAAATGGTTAAGAGTCAAGAACAACTATGACTTGACATTATAGGTTCAAGGACATTTAGTCGAGATAAGTGCTTAGATAAGCAGAATAGTCACATAAGTAATAATGGAAACATATTTGTTCCCTATATCATCCTACAAAGGTTTATTACACACAAAACATACACACGCTAGATACCGTTTGTTAGTATTGCGAAGCAAATTTCAATCAGGAGTGATCCTGCACCAGGTTGTTCACATGAAAGATCCCTTCGTTGTCCTTGTGCACATTAGCCTTGAATTTCTCTTCCTTGTCGCTCCTTTTGACCTTCAGCAGGATATCATATTTTGCCAAGCCTTCCACAGTCTAAGACAGTTTTAAAACCACATGATGTCAATTGGTGTCAATACATGAACTCAAAAGATCAAACACCCCTCAGAAACAACCGAGAGAGCGATCCTTTTTTACTGCCATACTTGTATGCATATGGGATCTCAACTAGTGCCCGAGTCATTACAGATTTTGCACTTTTGCTAGGCTAAAAAAAGTTGTAAATTGTAACTTGCTACATTCCCTTTTGGGGGAAGTGATGGATTACTATCGAGATATCATGCAACAGAACTATTCCACTTAAAAGTGCAGTTGTACTCTTATCAGAAACGCTAGATGCGTGAGCTTTGCCTTCTTACCGATTATAGCAACATATTTCACATTAATTTATGCATATAGCAATGTGTGACCTAAACCTTAAAAAAAGATGTTGCTATAAATAGTACCTAGGTGAAAGGCGGTCACAATTTTACGATTTAACCAACATGTTGCTTTAGATGGTAAAGATGTGAAGGTACATTGCTATATAAACAAATAAATATGTAAACGTAGGATGCGATCTAAAGCATTGACCCTTATCGAAGTACTTGTTATTTCTGGACTGATCATCTGTCCATGCCTTTAAACAGATGAGCAAATCAACTTCCACAAGAAAACTACAATACTTGCTTAATTCATAATCTCACTGTATAAACAGAAGAGTTATATACCTCTGCCTTTGCATGAATGACCTCCTGCAGTTCATAAGGATACAATGAGTTGGACCTCTGTTGCAGTGTCTTGAGGGCATGATTTGCAGCATCCTGGACCACAGGATCATGAACAGGCAACGTCTGACATCCCGAGCCATCACCATCTGGTTTGAAAATTGTAATAGCATATTGTGAGGAAGGATAATGAAAAATATATATATTTATGCTGTCAAGAAAATGAAACATGGATAACAGTCATCCGTGCATGGATCCGAATCAATGTTTAAAAGTTAAAAGTCATCTTGCATGAGATTTCTCCATGAATATTCTTGACTCCTTTATCCCAGAAAAACCAACTTTTCATAGCTTCACAATTGATCATTTGATCTTATGTTTACACATCAAATTCATACCCTTATCATTACATGTTGCCCGTTACTTATGTTCCTTCCGGGGAAAATAGAGGTCAAAATCAACACGAGTAAAGCTCGGTAAATGCTAAAGTTATTAAGAACATGATGTAATTCTTTTGTATGACAAACCCACTGCCTTGCCAGGCTTGCCTACAGCTTATATGACACCGTTGAAAATTTTGAAAGAATTAGTCACGACCTTTTTGAACACCGTGATCAGTAGTAGGTGTATTGGAGGTGGGTTCACCAATATGCTTGAATTCTTGCAGTTCCTTGAAGTTCAACCATGGCTTTACCCAGACCTTGGCCTCATATATTTTCTTGGCTCCCGCATCAACAACTTCCAATGTAAGATGATGCAAAGTGCCAGCAACCACTTGTTCTTGCACCTTTACCACCCTCACCAACTCCAGGATTGCATTCTGGTAATAAAAAAATCATTGACAAACATGAACATGATGGCAAATTTAGCAACCAGACCCCTTAACCGATGAAATTACATTATGTGGTCATGTGAATTTCAATTATTATATAATCAATCACATTGGATTTTATTAATCTTAAAGATCCGTAGATAAGTTCATAATGTTATGTGTCAAGTCCTAATCTAAAGTCGTATTCACCAAAGCTAAGATCAATGTTCTGTTTACGTCCAAATCATAAAGTAACAAATAAACAGCAACTCGTTTTTCACCTAGAATGATACTATCATTCAACCTTCCTCAAAACCGGGGTTTTGCAAAGGTGTCGAGTCCTAAATCCTCTAAAGCATAAATTTTTTTTTTTCCTTCATAAACTGGATTAATCAACATTGATCAAGAAAACAGCGAACTACAAGAAACAAGTGATGCACTGAAAGTACCATATTATGAATCATATTGTTAGTTAATGAAAACTGGCTTTGGCAAAACATAAATCAACCAGCTTTTTGGGTAGACGAGCTAACAAACCATCAACAAACAGAGTACTCATTAAAAACTTATATTTTAAAATCATGAAGCATTGGTAAAGACAAATTCGAATAATCATAAAGTCTGCCAAGGTTTTGAAAAATTTACCTAGAATTGTAACCTCAATGCCCTAAGTTCTACAATTGTATGATGTCCAAATTCCAAATATATTGCAACCTCCCACCAACTCAAGTAGTCAAATATGCGTAAACATTAAACAAACATCTGCATGATCGTATAACTTCACAAAACCCTAGTTTTGAGATCTAATTATGTCCTAAACCATCATTTTTGCAAAAAATAAAAAAAAATGTTTGTTTAGGGCCTATTTACTTTTGCTAAATCCATCATACTCACTTCTCGGTTTTGCTAGTTCTGGTTGAAGGCAGGGGGGCCTCTTCTTACTAAGTTGGTCTCCATTTCATATGTTTGGGTTTCAATTTCAAGATGTCAATTGTCTTGACAGTGATTTTGGGAGTAATTGTATCACTGGATGCATCCTGAATTGAATCCTTTATGAAGTTATGATCCTTCAACAATTCAAGTACAACTTTTACTCAAAAAGCAAACCAAGTTGGGAAAAGACATACGAATTCATACACAACTATTTACATGATCGCATAACCTCCTCAAAACCCTAGTTTTTTCAGTTCATTTAGTCCCAAATCATCTTTCTTTGCACGGAAAAAACAAAGGTGCAATCAAATGAATCCTAAACAACATTAGAACCACAACAAAGACAAAAACATAACATTAAACTAAAACAAACGATCAACAAGCACATCACACTTCACAAACCTCTTTCTTGTTATGTTGTTCGACAGCAAAGCGAGCGAGACTATCAATCTCAGCGCTGTTGGAAGCCGATGAATTGCGTAAACCTCCAAGAGTAGTTGCCATCGAATTCGAATCCAACAAATCTTGTTGAAAACTAGAGTGTTCGTTGGCGATTGAATTCACCAAAAATGATGCGAGTAGCAGTGGCAGAAGTTGGAGAACAATAAAAGGGTAGCGTTGGATTTGCATTTGGTTGAATTTATTAAAAGTTTTTTGAATTTGTTGGCACCCTTAACATTCGTTATTAGATTGCGACATGTATTTTCTTGTGTGCATTTATCGACTAACACGTAATGTACGCGTGTAAGCATGATATACTTACACATACACAATGGGTGTAAATCTCAAAGAAAAGCTTCCTCCTAACATTTGTACACTATTTTATAATCTTTCTTTAAAGTTTGGAACTTTGAAATGACATTAAAAATGTCACAATTTATAGGGATATAGTTATTTTTTAAGGTAGAGAGTTCGAAAACAGACTTGAATGATTTATGATAAAGATATCACATTGATCCAAACATGACATATTGACATAGAATTATTGGAAGAAAAAAACTAACATTTCAAATTAACCATTGTGGCAACTCAGCTCACCACTAAATCCGGTACATATATATCAATTTTTGTCTTATTTAAAATTATATATCTTAAACATGCTACATGCTTAATCAGTAAAACAATTAGTTCCTCGAATAGTTTAATATTGAAAAAAATAATTTTCTTTATTTTCACGATTAAGTCACCGGACTTTCTTTTTTATTGTTTAAGTCACTGTTACCGTTTACCGATTAATAAACCTGCTAAATAGATCCAATATATAGTTTTGAATAAGACAAAAATTGTACAGCGACATAAATGTTTGGGAAAAAAGTACAATGACTTTTATGGAAATCCGTAAAAATTCGTAGAATTTTTTCAATATCAACCATTAAACAAATGCAAAACCTTTATTTTAGGGATCTAAAAGACCAAAGTGATAATAAAATAATGAATACTCCAAATCTCCAATAATAAAAGCGATGGAGCAAAATTACTACTTTAATATAACAAATGTAGAAATATAAAGATTTGAAAAGTTGTATGGTTCTCTCTCTTTCTCTGATTGATTGTAACTTGGGTGCAAGAGACTTTAAAATATAAAACAGTAAAATACACATGAAGATGAGCTTGGGCTTGAAGAAATTAAGTGGTCCAGTCAATGAATCCATGGGCTCCTAAAAAGTAAGAACCATTGATACATATCATCTTTATATTTTCTTTATTTCTTTATTTTTTTTAAAAAAGTGAGTGAAAATATATATTACTTGTACCGAATGTTTATAATATTTATGAGTTTCATGGTTTTTATTTCAAACAATATAAAAATTTACGATTTAATAAAATTGAGAAACAAAAATTTTAAAACATTCTATTTTTAAGTTGTTTCAGATAAATATAAATTATTTTTGGTAGTTAAAATTTTGTTAAATGTTTTCTTATCTAGCTACATATATAATAAAGAAGAATATAAATGGTCACGTGGCATCGACATGTTCCACCTAAAAAAATAAATACATATTATTATTTTTAAAATAAAAACTAAAAGATAAATACAATTAATTATTTATAATATCTGTAATTATTAATAAATAGTTAACTCCATCCAATATTGTTTACCCTGACATTTGTTAGTTTTTAGTTAATATCTAATTAAAAAAATAAATACAACTTATTATATAAAGAAAAAAGAAGATAAATACAATTTGAATATTATAGAAAAAAGATAAATATTATTTATTATTTTTAAAAAGATAAATACCCTATATTTGTAACATCCCAATTTTGAGATAATTGCGTGTAATTATTTTAGTGGATATTTAAATAATTATTATCGTGTTGGGCCAATGAGATCCCGAGTAGTGGATTAAATGTGTCGGGTTTATGGGTTACGTGTCTCCGGGTTATAATATTAGTGGATTAATTATCTCCTTGAGTTCGTGGAGTTAAATGGGTCAAATTGATATAATTTGTGAAAAAGTGATATCGGGTCCGGGTTAGTGGGTTCGGAGCCGGTTAAAGATGAAGACGTATATGTGTTGAGCTTCCTTATCCCTTTCTTCCTTATCCTTTTTGAGACAAAAACCCTAAGTGTGTGTATGCTCCTGTGTATTGAAGTGTTCCAGCAGCAAGAAGCTTAGCTACAAGCTAATTAAGACCTGGACTTGAAGCTAATTCGCATCATCTTCTTCTTGTTGGTGTTTTGAGAATTCAATAAGGTAAGAGCTATGAGTTTTGTGACTAAATCTTGAGATATGTATGTGATATGTTGAGGAATTGATTTCTGTGGTTTATGGGTAGTATAAATGTGAATTGTGTGTATTATGTTGCTGGAAATCGGAGGTGGGTGTTGAAAACCCCCCCTGGTGCATCTATGGAGTTCGAAGAGCAGAGTTGAGAACAGGCGGCTGGTCGCGGCGCGACGCGCAGGGGGCCGCGGCGCGACGCGCAGAGGAAATTGGGCGCGGCGCGAGGTGCAGGGGCTTAGCGGCGCGAGCCGCGGCCTGCTGGGGAAATCCGGTTTGATTCATTTGGGGAGGTTTGGGGTGGTTAGTGTGTCGATTTCCTTCGGGATATTGTTAAATTGAATTGTTTGGGATTTTGAGTCTCGTTGGGGGTCTCGTAAAAGAGTTTCGGGAATCGGTTATCCGTTCGGGGATATGTTTCGGGTTTAGTTTGATTGTGATAAATGCGTTTGACTTAAGTTGTGTGATCACCGAGTTTGTATTGATATGTGAGATCCGTGATGTGTACAGGTGCTAACCGATCGCGTGCCGAGCCGCATTAAAGTTTCGGGTTTCAATCCAGTTTCGGGTAATCGGTGAGTACCCGAGTTCTTTTCTAAACCCCGGGATCGTTTTTGCGAGTCATAGCTGTGTAGCTGTTAGTGTATGTGTATATTGTGCAATGTGTGTGAGACAGGGACGCGGGAGCCAGGTATGATTCTATCTACCACATACGTGCTATGCGTATTTGAGTTGCAGGTGTCCGCGATATGTGATCGCGCAGGCTGACTGTCCCTAACCAGTCATGAGATATGAGACTGTATATACAGTAGTGATATTGCCAGGTCGCTCCTGTGCCTATTGAGTAGCTAACCGCTGCTGTGTGCGGCCTGTTAGCTGGGGAACGTGGTCCCTTTTTGAGCAGAGATATGTGTTGTGCATCGAGTTGCACCTATGTGTTGAGATATTAATGTGTTGCGCATCGAGTTGCACCTGTGTGTTGAGATATTATGTGTTGTGCATCGAGTTGTACATATGTGTTGAGATATTACTGTGTTGTGCATGTTATATGTGTTATCGTGCAGAGTCTAACCCTCGAGTACTCACGAGCTTCCGAGCTTACGTATTCGAGTCCACCATGTTCAGGGTATCAGGAAAGAGATTGGTAGCCGGGTTGCTGAACAGGGAATTGCGGATAATCGAGGACGGTGTATCTGCCTTGCTAGGGATTATGTTAGTGTTGGCTGTGTTGGCATCTTTTGGGGATGTTGTAATCTAGTGGATTATGTGTTAATGACAACTATGTGAAAGTTTAAATTATCAGTGATTTCGAGTTATCCTATGACATGTGTTTAATTGAGTTATTGAGATGTGCCACCTGTGCATTGTATTGACGTGGCATTTGTGTGAGAATTGTGGGTGTTACAGCTTGGTATCAGAGCTTGTGGTTTCAGTATTGAGTATCAGTGGATGCTTGTGCTCTTACCGTGTTCAGATCCGTGGGATTCTTACCTGAAACTGAGTTTAGCGGAATTAACTGACCTAGCTTAGTGTATAACGCTGGGTGATTTATCGGTGATTCTCAATCGTTTCGGTTTGTGCAGATTATTATGGCAAATCAGGGTGAGGGATCCGGTACGGGTAAGCCAGTGGGCGACGAGTATATCCGCAGATCAGAGCTGTTTGAGGTCTTGATAGAGTTTTACAGACAACAGCGTGAGCAGGGTCGGGGCTTGGGTCCGAGTCCGGGGCCGGCTGTTCAGCCAACGGTGACAGAGTCTGAGACTGGTGCTTCATCTTCTACGTGGAGGGGTGGGTCCTTTAAGGATTTTGTGACGGGAGATCCACCCCAGTTCAGAGGTGAGGGCGAGCCAGGGATGGCTATGGCATGGGAGCGAGAAGTAGAGGCAGCCTTCAGAGTTGCGCATGTGGAGCCGAGGGATATGGTCGATTATGCGACCTATCTGTTGAGGGGAGGGGCGTCTCAGTGGTGGCAGTCTATAGAGTCAGTGATGACATCTTTTGCGGCATCTGCGATGACGTGGGATCAGTTCAGGGTTGTGTTCGAACTGCAGTACACCCCAAGAGATGAGAGACGAGAGATGGAGCGTCGCTTCTTGCAATTGCGGCAGGGAGAGATGACGGTGCAGCAGTACGTGGACCGGTTCAACGAGCACTCCCAGTTTGCGACTCACTACATCACCACCGAGCAGCGAAAGGTCGATACGTTCATTGATGGATTGCGAGCAGATATCAGAGAGTTCGTTGGGGTGCACGAGACTCCTACCTTCGCCAGAGCGTTAGAGATGGCCCGCATCAGAGAGCGGGAGATAGCCAAGCAGAGCGAGGATCCATCTTTTCAGCATCGGCGTGCAAGGACTCCTGAGCGGTCCTCGAGAGATCGGAGGTATTCCAGAGACGATTCCAGGGAGCGACGTTCGGGTCAGAGTTCGAGAGATAGACGAGACAGAGATAGAGACAGAGACAGAGACAGGGAGCAGAGATCGAGTGGACCGGGGCGGAGCCAGAGATCAGATCGGCAGAGTCAGAGGCAAAGTTCGAGATGTACAGAGCAGAGACAGAGCAGCGTAGGGCAGAAGCCTCGAGATGGGGGCGATAGGGGAGACAGTTCAGCTGGAGATCGAGAGTGCTTGAGATGCAACCGTCGCCATAGTGGGCCGTGCGTGCCTAGGTGTTATCGATGCGGCCAGCGTGGGCATGCTGCCGCCATGTGTACTGTTCCAGAGCCATTATGCTTCCGTTGCGGGAGGCCGGGGCACAGGGTGCGAGACTGTCCAGAGTTGGGATCAGCGGTGCAGGGTGCGAGTTCCAGTGGGGCTAGAGCTGAGCCGTCGTCATCCGGTCGTCATGACTCTCGGGCGCGAGGTCGGGTATTTCAGACGACTATAGAGGCAGCTCGAGATGATGCTGACATGGTTTCGGGTATGTCTTTCTGAGTTTGATTTGAGTATGTGTCAGTTGTGGGGCGGGTTATTGGGTTATGTCTGCGATAAGTGTATGTGTTCTGTTGTGTGTGACTGTTCTGTTATGTCTGTGATTATGTGGCTCAGTGATAGAGATGTGGAAGGGTTGTGTATGAGTTATATGGGATTGTTATATCTGGGTATGTGTGTGAGAGTGGGATATATTGTGGTGTAATGGGTTATCAGAGTTTCGAGATTGAGTATTGTGTCATGTTAGTGGATCAAATTATATGAATAATTATTGCGAATGTGTTTGTGATTGTGGGATTCAGTGACAGAGGGGCGGGATTGTGTGTATGGGTTGAATGGGGTCGTTGAGCCTGGGGTGTATATGTGGAGTCAATGTGCTAAATTCGGGTTTATTGTGATCTGGGCTTCCGAGTTTAGAATTGTGCTATGTTAATGGATTAATCTTGTTGGGCTATGTGCGTTATATGAGTAGTTATTGTGAATGTGTTTGTGATGTGCTAGTGGAATGGTCCTATTGATAGTGGATTATCATGTGATAGTGGATTATCCTATCGATAGTGGATTAAAGTTCTTGTGTGTGTGTCCATATCTGTGATATTGCGTTTTATGAGATGCGTTTATCTATTGTGTTGAAAAGAGTTGAGAGTTCTGTTGTGATAGTGGATTAATCTATTGAGAGTGGATTTAATCCCTTTATGAGTTTAACCATGTTTATGAGCTTGCGTTTAGCGAGACGATGGAGACATCTTATGTGTTGTGTTAGTGGATGATCTGTATAGAGCTATGCAAGTATGTGATGAGAGAGAGCGAAGACCGAAGGATTGAGATCATATGTGGATTGAGTGGCTTATGAGGTGACGCCACGAGAAGACTCTGTGAATAGAGGATACATCAGTTACAGGTATGGGAATCAGAGGATTTAACTGAGCTATTAGCGGATTGTTTAACCGAGTTAGAGATGTGAGAGGATTGTCATGCTTAAGAGTCAAAATGAAGAGGTGTATTAGTAATGATTGTGACATTGAGAATTCAAATGTGAATTTGACAGAGTTGTTGAGAAATTATATCGAGATTATGAGTCAACATTTTCGGGGAGTTAACATGAGAAGTGTGTATTTGCGAATGAGTTGCGATAGATTCCGTGGACGGAATAATTTTAAGAGGGGAGGATTTGTAACATCCCAATTTTGAGATAATTGCGTGTAATTATTTTAGTGGATATTTAAATAATTATTATCGTGTTGGGCCAATGAGATCCCGAGTAGTGGATTAAATGTGTCGGGTTTATGGGTTACGTGTCTCCGGGTTATAATATTAGTGGATTAATTATCTCCTTGAGTTCGTGGAGTTAAATGGGTCAAATTGATATAATTTGTGAAAAAGTGATATCGGGTCCGGGTTAGTGGGTTCGGAGCCGGTTAAAGATGAAGACGTATATGTGTTGAGCTTCCTTATCCCTTTCTTCCTTATCCTTTTTGAGACAAAAACCCTAAGTGTGTGTATGCTCCTGTGTATTGAAGTGTTCCAGCAGCAAGAAGCTTAGCTACAAGCTAATTAAGACCTGGACTTGAAGCTAATTCGCATCATCTTCTTCTTGTTGGTGTTTTGAGAATTCAATAAGGTAAGAGCTATGAGTTTTGTGACTAAATCTTGAGATATGTATGTGATATGTTGAGGAATTGATTTCTGTGGTTTATGGGTAGTATAAATGTGAATTGTGTGTATTATGTTGCTGGAAATCGGAGGTGGGTGTTGAAAACCCCCCCTGGTGCATCTATGGAGTTCGAAGAGCAGAGTTGAGAACAGGCGGCTGGTCGCGGCGCGACGCGCAGGGGGCCGCGGCGCGACGCGCAGAGGAAATTGGGCGCGGCGCGAGGTGCAGGGGCTTAGCGGCGCGAGCCGCGGCCTGCTGGGGAAATCCGGTTTGATTCATTTGGGGAGGTTTGGGGTGGTTAGTGTGTCGATTTCCTTCGGGATATTGTTAAATTGAATTGTTTGGGATTTTGAGTCTCGTTGGGGGTCTCGTAAAAGAGTTTCGGGAATCGGTTATCCGTTCGGGGATATGTTTCGGGTTTAGTTTGATTGTGATAAATGCGTTTGACTTAAGTTGTGTGATCACCGAGTTTGTATTGATATGTGAGATCCGTGATGTGTACAGGTGCTAACCGATCGCGTGCCGAGCCGCATTAAAGTTTCGGGTTTCAATCCAGTTTCGGGTAATCGGTGAGTACCCGAGTTCTTTTCTAAACCCCGGGATCGTTTTTGCGAGTCATAGCTGTGTAGCTGTTAGTGTATGTGTATATTGTGCAATGTGTGTGAGACAGGGACGCGGGAGCCAGGTATGATTCTATCTACCACATACGTGCTATGCGTATTTGAGTTGCAGGTGTCCGCGATATGTGATCGCGCAGGCTGACTGTCCCTAACCAGTCATGAGATATGAGACTGTATATACAGTAGTGATATTGCCAGGTCGCTCCTGTGCCTATTAAGTAGCTAACCGCTGCTGTGTGCGGCCTGTTAGCTGGGGAACGTGGTCCCCTTTTGAGCAGAGATATGTGTTGTGCATCGAGTTGCACCTATGTGTTGAGATATTAATGTGTTGTGCATCGAGTTGCACCTGTGTGTTGAGATATTATGTGTTGTGCATCGAGTTGTACATATGTGTTGAGATATTACTGTGTTGTGCATGTTATATGTGTTATCGTGCAGAGTCTAACCCTCGAGTACTCACGAGCTTCCGAGCTTACGTATTCGAGTCCACCATGTTCAGGGTATCAGGAAAGAGATTGGTAGCCGGGTTGCTGAACAGGGAATTGCGGATAATCGAGGACGGTGTATCTGCCTTGCTAGGGATTATGTTAGTGTTGGCTGTGTTGGCATCTTTTGGGGATGTTGTAATCTAGTGGATTATGTGTTAATGACAACTATGTGAAAGTTTAAATTATCAGTGATTTCGAGTTATCCTATGACATGTGTTTAATTGAGTTATTGAGATGTGCCACCTGTGCATTGTATTGACGTGGCATTTGTGTGAGAATTGTGGGTGTTACAATATTTATTAATCTATATTAAAAAATAAATACAATTTATTATTTTTAAAAAGATGAATACAATTACTTTTTGATCTATAAAAATTAATTTATAATAATGTATATAAAAATTATATTATATATAAACTAAAATCTCAGTTTATATCAATTAAAAATATTAAATTAAAATTAAAAGTTTTAAAAAAAATCATAAAAACCAACTACTAATTATATCAATTTATAAAAATAGTTATTTAAAATAATAACATTGTTCTTATATTGTAGCATCCCAGATTTGAGCCTGATACGTGGATTTAATTTATTGGCTCATTATTTTAATATTATTGCGTTTTTTCAATTAAATCCCGTTTCGTGGATTTAACGTGTTGAGACCGAGTGATACGTGTCTCCGAGTTAATAATTAGCGGATTATTATTAATTATGAGCTCGTGGATTTAATTGGGTCCGAATGATATTAATTGTGAAAAAGTGATATCGGGTCCGGGTTAATGGGTTCGGGACCGGCCAAATTAGAGATAAACATGTACGTGCTTATCTCCTCACTTCTATCTTCATTTCAAAGAAAGCTAAAGGTGTGTGTGTGTTTTGTGTGGAGCTCCAGCAAGCAATTGAAGCTAAAACCAAGGGTTTGGGTGCTGCATCTTGTCTTCATCTTCTCCTTGTGTCCTAGAGGTGTGTAAGGTAAGAAATTCCAAGCTAGATGTGCTAATTTGTGTTATATGTTATGAGAATCATGTGTAATAGTTTCTGTGGCACCCTTGCCACAACAACCACCAATTACAATCTCCCAGGATTTTATCACCATCAAACAGTACATAATGATCTGATAACCTAGATTTTAGTGCGGAAGCATTAAAAACATAAAATAAAAGTAGTGCAAAAGTGTCAAACACCCTATGGTGCTACAAGGTACCATAACTAAGTCTACATATCCAAATGCAATTATTACAATCATCCCAAACATATTATAACATCTGTTCCACAACGTAAATACCGATTAAGTAACAAATTTCTTCCAAATCTTCTCAAATGGCCTAACGAGAATGTCCAGCAGAAGACTTCCCTTTTCCTGCAAAAAAATTCAACAACTAAAAGGGTAAGCGATTGCTTAGTGAATACCATATGATTTTACGCATTCAACATATCTTTATGATGCCACCCAGAGTAACCCCGGTAACACATACCGTATACTCCACACGCACCCAAGGTACGCAAACCTAGGCCCGCAGCCCCTTCGAGTTGACACTCGGCATTAAGAAATCCACCATACTGAGGCAAAAATACCATCGGGGATGTCATACTGTCTATCCTGGCCATAGAGGTGTCAAACTCTTGGCTCATATAGCACAGTAACATCAGAGTACAGATGCGACCACACAGGTCCATCATCATCAACAGGATGCACAACAAATGAAAGGACATGCAACAAAATGTGAATGTGCATCATTATATATACGCATGTTAGTAGAATGCCAAACGAAAGTGAAACAACATGCCTCAGCAGGCCTAGCAAACATAAAGCAGATGTAAACATGCTAAAATTAAAGGTACTCACAGTGAGTGCGTAAATAAATGATAACCAATATTATTTCTCCGTGGCCTTTCAACCGGATCCACCAAGTACCCCACTGTGGGTTAAACAACACCACAAGGGACCTGTTACATTAATTACATCAATGCCTCATATCAATAACCGTTTAAATCTTCGAAATCCAGTTTCATAAGTTTGGCGATATTTTCCCACATTTAGGGTCTATATCCAAATTCGAACTATAACTAAGTTTGAACCCATTTCATGTTCATATATCATCCTTTATATAACTCGTGCTATTCTACGTGTTGTTTATGAGTTTCATTCAAAATACACAAGTTTAGAGAGTCTATTTCTCAATTTTAGGCATTAAACTCGAATTTAATGGGTTAGATTCGAAATTAATCATCAGATTCGAACCCTACCATCAGATTCGAACCCTTCTTCGAATCTATCATCAGATTCGAACTGGCCTTCGAGTTTATCATCAGATTCGAACCCCCCCCTTAGAATCTGATGGTACACCTTCGAATCTAGCACCAAACTCGAGTCTGTTCTTACATTTCGACTCTGTTCTTGACATATTCGAGTCTGTTCATCATTTCAACTTAAATCCTTCATTTCTAAGGCCTAAAATCAGTGTTATATCATGTATGATGCATATATTCGATTCTACTATGCATATAGTATCATAATCCAGCAACATTTCAAGCAAAACAAACTTAAATTTGCATAAAATGATAGATTCGAATTCTTAGTTACTTTAAAACCGAAACCATAAACTAAAAAGGTTCGATTCTTACCTCAATTCGTATGAAATCTGAAATCCGTTTGTAGATTGTTGTTGTACTCTTCGATATCTTTCCGATGACGTATAATTCTCGAAAATCCGACGGTCGGTTTGTAATATATCTTAGAGAGATGTAGAGAGAAAATTTCTAGTGAGATAGTGTAAACTAGAAAAATGAAGCCTATTGCCCTTTATATACTATTTTCGTCATTTTTGCACATTTCACCACTCGACCTAACCGGTTCCATAAAATACTGATTTAATCTTAGAATTGTCATAAATAACTTTTATAATCTTAATTTTCCACAAAATTGATTCTGAGTTCAATTTTCTTAAAAATAGCAACAAATTTGCTAAATATCCAATATGCATAATAATCGCCCAAATTCAACTTAAATACATAACTTTCCACCTAATTAATCAAAATACATCAAAAATAAATCCGAGGATGTTACAGTTTCCTTGTGATATGAGGCTGTTATATGGTAATTTTGTATGTTTTTGGGCTGGAAATCGTGTGTAAAAGGGAGAATTTCTCCTGGACAGCCATGGAAATCGCAGGTCAAGGTGCAGAGCTCTGCTTGGTCGCGGCGCGCCCTCAGGGGCTTAGCGGCGCGAGCCGCAGCCTGCAAGGGAAATTTGGTTTGATCCTTTTGGGGAGGTTTGGGGTGGCTAGTTTGTCGAGTTCCTTCGGGATAATGTCGAGTCGAGTTTAATTGAGTTTTGAGTTTCGGTGAGAGTCTCGTGAAGGGATTCGGAGGTCGGTTAGTCGTTTTCGGAATGTGTTTCGGGCTTGGGTTGATTGCGATGATTGTGTTTCGGATTGAATTGTTTGATTGTTGAGACTTGTGTTAATATGTGGGATTCGTGACGATTACAGGTTCTAGCCGATCACGTACCGAGCAGCGTTAGAGTTTCGGGTTCAAGTCGAATTCGGGTAGTCGGCGAGTACTCGAGTTCTTTCTAAACGCACGTGCATTTTATGAGTCATCTATGTGATTGCAATATATGTGTGTGAGACTGTGGTAGCACGCAGGTATGAGTTTCTCTACCCTATACGTGTTATATGTGTTTGAGTTGCAGGTGTCCGCGACATGTGGTCGTGCAGGCTGACTGTCCCTAACCAGTCACGAAGTATGAGACTGTATATATACAGCAGTGTTATTGCTAGGTCGCTCCTGTGCCTATTGTGAGCTAACCGCTGCTGTGTGCGGCCTGTTAGCTGGGGAACGACGTTCCCTTTTGAGCAGAGATTTGTGTGTGCATCGAGCCGTGTTATGTGCATTGAGATTTATGTGTTGTGTATGTTATATGTGTTTACATGCAGTGTCTAACCCTCGCGTACTCACTAGCTGTCCAGCTTATGTTTTCGAGTCCTATGTGTCTCAGGCAGTCACACCGTGGGATCGCAGCAGCAGCAGCCGAAGTAGGAGCTGGGTTTAGAGCCGTATTTTGTGTAATCTGCTGCATGTTGTTAATAGTTTTTGAGAACTATTGCTACTGATCGATCTGCATATGAT
Organism: Centrapalus pauciflorus; assembly: GCA_020465985.1. Taxonomy (NCBI): domain Eukaryota; kingdom Viridiplantae; phylum Streptophyta; class Magnoliopsida; order Asterales; family Asteraceae; genus Centrapalus; species Centrapalus pauciflorus. Next base: position 1,909,391 of record JAANYP010003258.1, on the reverse strand, counting down.
ATTAGTGTTTAGTTGTGTTTGTATAACAATATCAGCATGTGACGACTGTGTATTAAAGTTTTAATTAATGGTGATTTTCAGTTAACCCTATGACATATGCGTTACGAGATGTTTGCGTTATTGCCACATATGATTATATATTGACGTGACATTTGTGTGAGAAATGTGGGTGTTACATATATTATTTTAAATAATTAATAATTGTGTTGTTTTAATTTTACTTATATTCATTTCATATTAATAGTTTTTACTAAAAGTACCCATCCAGGTTATGTGTGATGCTAGTTTTGTGATTGAAATACGTTATTAAATTAATTAATCTAAAAGTAGTATACAATTTGTTGTACTGAAAATAAGTTTAAAGTGATTTATTGTTAAGTCGTAAGATCATTATTTAATAACAACCACTTTAAGTTAATGATTTAATAAATTCAATAAAATATAAGAGGATGTTTAGATGTACGTTTGAAAAAATGTTGTAGCGTTTTGAAAACTAATAATAAGATAATAGTTGTAAAAAAAAATAACTTGAGGTTTTTTATAAAAAATAATATGAAGGGACTAAAACGTAAAAAAACGTAAAAACATGTAGTTTTTTTCGTAATAAACCAAAAAATAAATCAATGTAACATCATAAAATTAAATTTGTTTGTAACTTAAAAAAAAATATTTATATAAAATCTTACAAAATCAATACCTTTCATCAAATAACAAAGATCCATTAATATCAATTGAATCCAAGATCCTCGAGAAGATCCCAATTGCGGAAACTTACGGATCCAAACTCTATAAAGAATATCACAGCATCGGTGTGTACAAGTAAACTAATGTGTACGCAAGCAACACACATGGCTTAGCTGGACAAACACCGGAGCTGTTGCTTTCAAAGTTTGAGCCCTAATTAAATAACCCCCTCTTCTCTACAGCAACTTTGAAATCAAATTTGGATAATAAACACTCCCATTTCCATTTTTTTTAATCCCATCATAATTACACACACTCTTTTGCTTCTTCTAAAAAAGATTCTCTCAATTTAAGTAAATCAATGAGTAGGTTTAGTTAATTTAACTCAAAAAGACTCCACGTTTTGCGTTTTTCAAAAAGAAGAGTCTTTGGGCAGAGGGATACCTTCCATGTTTCACCATGTGCGCACAACCCTCTTTGACCCCTTAATTTTTGGTGGTATTTTAGGGTTAATTTTTGGAATCTTGTGGTGGGTTTTGTCAGAAGAGCAATAATAGAAGTGGGTAGTTGTTCTTCTTGAATGGTTGAATTTGTTGTGGAGGGGTTGACCTAAATTTATTGTCCTCATTAGGGTTTTTTTCTTTCTTTTTTTGTAGTTCTCTCAAGTGGGTTAGAAATCATTTTCCTTCTGTTATGTGGGTTTGGTTTTGTTCCGGTTGATTGATTGATGGTTTATTAGAGGTTAGGATCTTAGGGTTTTTGGAGTTTGATTTTGAGTTTTCAAAGTGCATTCACTAGATTGAAACAGTGGGGTTTTATTGTTGCTTGTGATTGAGCGTTTCTGCTTTTAAATATTGGATATTAAGCAAAATGGCTTGTATGAAGCTAGGATCTAAAGCAGATGCATTTCAGAAACAAGGCCAAGCTTGGTTTGTTCTTTATTCTTCATAAATTTTGTTGTTCTTGCTTATTTATTTGATTATATATCTATGTGTGTGTGTATGTGTGTGTATAATATGTATGATTGACTGTATGTATGTGTATTCCATAAGTAAAGAGTTTTGAGTAACAAAAGCAAGCTTCTGTATGCCCTTAAATTTTTATTCCTAGCATAAAATCAGCTAATTTTTCATGTTATTATAGTGGATGCACTATATGTATATTCTCATAATGATATTGTATGGCTGTGTTTTGGATTCCTGATTTCGTGGATCCGTTTCACGTTTTGTTCACATTTATGCTATATGAATTTTAGTACTTGCCATGTTTTGCATAGGTTTTGGTCATTAGGAGAATCCGATTATTGGTTTTGTTAGACATTTATGGTATATGAATTTGAGTACTTGCCCTGTTCTTTATTCGTTTTGGTCATAAGGAGAATCTGATTATCCGACAGATATCGTTTAGGTGATGCATTTTCCATTTTGCTTTTTTGATACTTCAAAGTTTAAAGAACCCATGTCATTGTTGAATTTTGAAATCAACCTGTTGACTTCAAAAGTCAAAAGGGTATATTGTTCTTGAAAATTGAAACATGATTGCATAGAGGGTATATCTGTTTGACTTCAAAAGTCAAAGAGTTGTGTAATGTTAATCAATTGTTGGTACCAACACAGCACAATGAAGCTTTGTTACTTTGATTCTTTACTTTTGATTGTGTTCTCAAATTGATTCATTTGATGCAGTGGACCTGTTATTGCCTATTCAGTTGACTTTTTTTTTTAAATCGGGAGATTGATATAATCATCAGTTTCATCACTATTATACAACATTGTTTCTCGGACACTAATTTGGTCGTTTTAATATGAAAATCATCGCAGGTTTTGCACCACTGGTCTCCCAAGTGATATGGTCGTTGAAGTTGAGGGCATGTCTTTCCATCTTCATAAGGTACATGATACTGTTTTCTCAGACTTTGACTTTTAAGGTCAAATGAACAATTTTAGTTCCAAACTCCATGTCTTATAAGGCTTGACATGATCTTTCTTGCTGGAATTTGTTAGAACTTTTTTTCGATTTTGTTTCATTATTTGAAATACAAATTAAGGTGTTGTTTGTTTTTTAAGAGGTTAAATGTCTGAAGTCTGAAAACCACGTCTGAAATTAAGAGGAGGCCTTAACATATGAAATTAAGAGACTCTTAATTTTAGTTAAGACAACTCTCATCCTCTTAAAATTCAGAGGTTTCAACCTCTTACGTCTGAATTTAAACAAACAATCTTAATCTATAGATTTGAACTTTAGACTTCAGGCGTTTTTAAGAGGCTCTGAATGGAAAACAAACGAGGCCTAAGTTTTTTTGTGTGCATGTGATATGATGCAGTTCCCTTTGCTTTCGAGAAGTGGGGTTATGGAGAAATTGATAGCGGATGCATCTGGACATGGAGACGGAGGATGTACCATAACGCTCAACGACATTCCCGGTGGGGCCAAGACGTTTGAACTTGTCGCTAAGTTCTGCTACGGTGTAAAACACGAAATTACTGCTTCCAATGTCGTACCCCTTCGGTGTGCTGCTGAGCATCTTGAAATGACTGAAGATTATGGTGAGGATAACTTAATCTCGCAAACTGAGATTTTCTTTAATCAAGTAGTTCTCCGAAACTGGAAAGATTCTCTAAAAGCGCTCCAAACATGTGTTGACGTTCTCCCTCATGCCGAAGAACTTAACATTACGAGACGGTGCATTGAGTCGTTAGCCGTCAAGGCAAGTACCGATCCAAATTTGTTTGGTTGGCCCGTCGTCGAGCATGGTGGGCCCATGCAGAGCCCGGGTGGTAGTGTGTTGTGGAATGGTATAAGCACCGGGGCTAGGCCCAAAAACGTGAGCTCAGACTGGTGGTATGATGATGCTTCGACTTTGAGTTTATCTCTTTACAAAAGATTGATCGTGGCAATGGAAGCTCGCGGTATTAAACCAGAGATCATCGCTGGTTCTCTCATGTATTACACAAAGAAGTATTTACCTGGTTTAAGTCGCCGGAAAAGTGCACCGGTGGGCCTGGCTGAGCCACCATCAGAAGAAGATCAGAAGCTTTTACTCGAAGATATCGACCATTTACTTCCTATGCAAAAAGGCCTTGTCTCGACAAAGTTCCTATTCGGGCTTCTACGAACCGCACTGATTCTCCGGGCTAGCCCATCCTGCATATCGAATTTGGAAAAAAGAATCGGGATGCAGCTTGATCAGGCGACTCTTGAAGATTTATTGATGCCAAATTTTTCTTATTCGATGGAAACACTGTACAACATCGAGTGCGTGCAGAGGATGCTTGAGCATTTTATGGCTATCGATCAGGCAACTGGTGGTGCGTCTCCTGGTTCCATCGAGGATGAGCAGTTGTTGGGTTCACCGTCTTTGACACCAGTTACGATGGTGGCTAAGCTCATTGATGGTTATTTAGCGGAAGTTGCGCCAGACGTTAATTTGAAACTCCCAAAGTTTCAATCTCTTGCTGCCGCTGTTCCTGAGTACGCTAGACCGTTGGATGATGGCCTGTATCGTGCAATTGACATTTATTTGAAGGTAAAACTCGCGACTATATTTTTTTCGCTATTATATAAAAGACCACATTACCCTTTAACATTAAGAGACCTTCACTATAATGATCCAATCTGATTCGTGACGAAAATAAGTGTTTGGCTATTAATTAAATGTCTATAAAAACTCGAGAACATAGGTACTATTGTGTTTTAATTTTCGGGTCGTGCGATATGACATCCCCCGTAATTAATTTTTACTAATCACGTTCCCCGCTTCTCACATGATTTTTGTTAATGACGTGAGACTCACTAATTAAACTTAATCTTTCCTCTCACACTAAGGGGAAGGGGTGTGTATTAGCAATGAAGGGGGTGTGTGTTTAGAATCACCTCAATTTTCATGTGACAAAGGGAGTATCTTAAACTTAAAGACTGTATCACCCCTCTATTAACATTGAGAAATGGGTATATTTTAGGGTAGAATGGTCCAATGTTATTTGTTTTGACTATTATTTAAATGTCTAAAATACCCGTTAACGATGATAAAAAAGGAAATAAAATAAGGAAATCTTGTGTACAATGCGTAAATAAATAAATTTAGCTTGTAAATGGACATGTCGCAACTTCATGGGACGGAGGGAGCATATACAAGACTCTATGACCCTTCCGTTCACACGTAGATGACGAGTAAATTAAAGGGTATAATGGTCCAATATGTTAAGTTCAAGAGTAATGCATGACTAAAATACCCATGACATAAATGGGAAATCTTGTGTGGAGTGTTGTAGATAAATAATTTTTCTTGAACGGCAAATTAACCTATCCTAAATTACTCATTTGCCCCAAGTGGGGACTTTCAGACTTACTTTCACCACCTAAATAATTGAGCTTAGAACTAGCCATAACAGGACATACAAGACTATACTACCCTTTTGTTAACATTAAGAGATACGTATTCTGAAGGGTATAATGGTACAATCTAATTCATGCTAATGTTATGTATACAGTCTCATCCGTGGTTAGCAGATTCGGAAAGAGAACAACTCTGCAGACTCATGGACTGCCAGAAACTATCGTTAGAAGCATGCACACACGCTGCACAGAACGAAAGACTTCCTTTAAGAATCATAGTCCAAGTTCTTTTCTTCGAGCAGTTGCAGCTCCGGACCTCTATAGCCGGCTGTTTCTTAGTTTCAGACAATCTTGTTGACGGGTCAAGACAGTTAAGAAGCGGGTTGGTTGCGTCGCAGGACGGCGGGTGGACCACCGCTGTGAGAGAGAATCAAGTTCTGAAAGTGGGTATGGATAGCATGAGAATGAGGGTGTCAGAGCTAGAAAAAGAGTGTTCTAACATGAAACAGGAGATTGAAAAACTGGGTCGGGGTAAGGGCGGCGGCAGCGGCAGTGGCGGTGGCGGCAAGAGCAGCGGCAGCACTTGGGGTAACATGTCAAAGAAGTTTGGGTTCAAACTCAAGTCTCAAATGTGCAGTGCACAAGAGGGAAGTGTTAGCAAGCAGAACAATGGAAGTGGGAAGATTGAAAAGAGCAGCAGAGAAAAGCAACAAAAACACAAGAAAGATTTGTCTTGGGAAGGGTAAAATCGGAAGTTATGTTAAAATAGGAAAAGTATTTATTTTGTAACTCTACCAAAAGTGTGTATTTTGGTTACTGTGTTGTAAATTTTTAATTGCATCAAAAGATAACCTGTCATTTTATTTCAGATAACGAACTGGTTATTTTTATGAAAAAGATAAAATAGTTTTAGAAAATTTTAGCATGGATAATTTTTTTATTTTAGTGATATTTTATCATTAAAAATGATCAAATGTATCCTTTTTATAATATTTTAAAAGTCTATTTTTATAAGATAAACCTAGTTCGTTAACTGAAGTATAAATTAACATAAGTATGTTGTGCTTTTATGTAATTGACCCTACTATGAAAGTTATTGATCTGATTGACATATTTGTCCTCTTAGGCTTTTTTTTTTTTTTTTTGGGCAAAAAGATGAAATACATAACGATAATTCGTTAATGCCTCGTAAGGATAAATGTCCTACGAAAGGTCTGTTTTTTTTAATCTTTTGTTGGGAATATTAGACAAGTGTGCAATGGTGATCGATGTTGCAGACCAAATTTACTATTTGCAGTAGATTGACAATTATTTCTTTAGGTAGAATTGGCAACCAAAATTTGTTATTAACTAGATATTGTGTGTTTGAAAGTTATTTGTAAGAAGACTAGAGGGAAAATATGTATTCTTGTTTGGTTTTTGTCATTTTATTGTCCACAAAGAACTCTTTTAAGTAAATGGAGTGGAGTCATGTCATTATATAGTATTTACATTAGTTTAAAATGACTCAACTGCGGTCATTTTGTCGACCTATAATGTCCACAAATAACTCTTTCTGGTAAATGGAGAGACATGAAATTGTCTGAGTTTATATGATTTTTAACAAATAACAAGTGATATAAAAAACGATGGGGTAAAAGTAAAAAAATTCATTCTCTTTCATGTATTTACTAGGAAGGTGATTTATAAACAAACAAATTTTTATCATTTACAACAATAAATATTTTATAGATTTGTATATCATGCAAGATAGTTGTACATCGTTGTGGATTATGATAAAATATTGTTGTGTATAAATCAGTATCCATGATATGATGAAAATATAGAGAATCAAGTATTTACTTAAATCAATTTTTCATTCTATTCTATCAAGAATCCAAGTAATTCTTATATGACAAAAAAAAAAAAAAAAAAAAAAACTTTTGTCAAAATGCACTCTAACTTATTCACTAATCAACTTTTGTCATTTGGACTAAAAAAATCTATAGTTTTTTTTGTATAGCTTGATATAACCAATCAAATTGATAATGTAGATAAATTTGGATTCAATTTCAATACATCAATTGTTTTTTTATGCATGGTGTGTTGAGAAAGATTCGAGCTTTTAGAAAAAAACTTGAATAGCTGGGATAATAGAATTGTCTATTAAAACAATACTAAAACAATTATTAGGATTATATTTTGTAAAACAAGTTCGACCAAAAAATATATACAAACAATACATACATATTAACATGTAATTTTTAAATATTCAAACTTTTATACACATTATAACTTTTTAAAAATTCATATCGTGAGTTAAACGAATTTAGTTTCGGCCAAGCAGGATATGTCTAAGACATTTTAGTTAGTTTTTTTCGGGTTTATTATGAAAAAAACCAACATGTTTTCATGTTTTTTACGTTATCGTCCATTAATGTTATTTTTTTTCCATAAAAAACTTCAAATTATTATTTTTTTTGGTTTAATGAAATTTGAACATTAGACCTCAATTATAATTTGTGAACCGAGTTTTTAAAAACTGAAAAACCGGACTCTAATGTCCAAATTTCTCTAAACCAAAAGTAAAAAATTAACTTGAGTATTTTTATTGAAAAAAATAACCTGGAGAGACGAAAACGCAAAAAACATGAAAACAGTTTAGTTTTTTTCTTTTCATGATACACCCATTTTTTTTTTTCATAAGGGTTTATTTTGACAAGTTCTAAAAGGACGAGGGTTCGTCATGCAGCAACCTGAACGTCTGTTTCTACAACCGTTTCATCTCCCATGAATAAACAGACATCTTCTTCTGGCTTGCATCTCTCTCCCTCTCTCTGATCTAGATCCGATTAAGCATGGCGATGACACCAGATCTGTTGTTCAATCTGAGAAATAACTTTTACTTGGGAGCTTATCAAGCTGCCATCAACAACAGCGATGTTCCTAACCTTTCGGAAGAGGATTTGATCGAACGAGATTGCCTTGTGTTCAGATCCTACATCGCCCTTGGAAGCTACCAGGTATGTGATTTCATCTTCTTCGACTTATGTATTTACTCAATTGCTGTTATTGATTCCATCTGTTGTAATCGATTTGACCTGTTGTAAATTTTTATTTTTATTTGATAGCTTGTGATTAATGAAGTCAATTCGTCTGCGCCGACGCCTCTCCAAGCTGTGAAATTGCTCGCTTTGTATCTTTCGAGTCCTGATGCTAAGGTGAAAATTCTTTTGATCCATAAATATGTTTGCAAAGTGGACATAAGGTTAGGGACTGCATCCCCGGAAACAAAATGTACTTCTATCCAGTTTGCCATCGAAAATGTAATGCTTGTTTCCTATGTTTCATGAAAATTGAAAAAGTTTCATTATAATTTTATTCTTAGATTCCATTAGAATTGAAAACCTTCGTTGAAAGTTAAATCTTGATGTTAGGGACAACGTCACCTGAAAAACAAAGGAATAATCCCTATGAAGAATGTCATTAAAAAAAATGAGTGTACTTCTTCTGTCTCGTGGAAATTTCTTTAATAACCATTTTGAGACCCCACTAAATTGCATTGTTTCCTTTGTTAAGAGGTCTGACTTCTGATTTTTAGGTTACTATCTGTCATTATCATTGTTACAGATATAATGATTTAAGTCAATCGATGATTCCTTGGTTTTGCATTTGTTGCTTAAAGTGTTTGATAAATAGTTTAACGGTTTGTGCAGACCCACTTCAAAAGTTCCAATTTTATTGAGATGACCCACTTCAATAGTTTAACTAGTTACATACACAACTTAAATTGTAGTGTTAAGTTGTATGTCTGTCAAGTAGTTATTTTTTCTTTCGTACACTGCAACATGGTCAATAAAATAGCAGGACAGTGGAGTTGGAACATGGTCAATAAAAAAGCAGGACAGTGAAGTTGCTTACACATTTGAAAGGATTATGTATTTACATGTATAATTCTGCTTTTGTTTCAGGGATCAAATAGACGCCTTTAATAACCAGTGTTCTTATGTGGTTTTGGTTTTGGAATTTGATAGGAAAACACAATTTCTAGTATAAGGGAGTGGTTGGGTGATGCTGCCATTGGGAATAATGCAATACTCAGGCTTATTGCTGGGACCATATTCACGCATGAGCAGGACTACAACGAGGCTCTCAAATACACAAACGCTGGGGGCACAATGGAACTGTTGAGTCTTACTTTGCTTCTGCTAAAATTGTTTATCTTTGATTTTAAATCAGTTGTTTACATACCGTCCATAAATGAAATATTCTGCGTTTTAATCTTATGCCAAATCTATTTTGCAACTACTAGTTGCAAGAAGCTCGATAACTACAGCAATGCCTAACAATTGGTTCAACTTTTGGAGTAGTTATGTGTTTATAATTTAGCCATCCACTATGTATTAGTTTAGACTAGGGGTGAGCTCGGTACCGAACCGAACCGAACCGGTACCGATCCCGAAAATACCGAAACCGAATTATTAGTTTTGGAAGAACCGAATACCGAACCGTATAATTTTATATGGTGCCGGTTCGGTACCGAATACCGAATTTTAGCTAATTTAAGAACCGAATACCGAACCGAAAGTACCGAATACCGAATTATAGCTAATTTAAAAACCGAATACCGAACCGAATATATTAATTCGGTATCGGTCGGTACCGGTTCGGGTTCGGGAAATAGTACCCGTCGCTCACCCCTAGTTTAGACTGTCACACCAGAATATGCCAACCTTAAAAAAGAGTAATGCAGGCAGAGCACATCATATATAAACCTAAAACTGTATACATTCAAAATTTGGTTAGATCATGTTCAATCATTTTAAATTCATCTTAGAGCGACAATAAATTAAAGAACTGTTTAGACAAAAGGGCAAAACACTTGACGCCACGTGAAAATCACCACTGCTATGCAAGGCTACTAACTCTAACCATCACTAATGTATCACTATAAGTAAATATATATTGTTAAATTACAGTTGTACTAGACTACTAGAACTATATTATTAAATTGAAAGTAAACCTAAAGTAAAACATGTTCTTTAATAAGATAGTACATATTTAAACATAACAATATTATATCTGGTCGATACTAAATAAGGTTAGGGAGGCTCTATTTGATATTGTACCATTAGTTCCAAGATTCTATGTCTTAGCAAGTTTTAGAGAATTTTGGGTCTTCCTTGGAGGATGCTAGTTGAGTTATGCAGTTAGCTCTAACGAGGCACAAATGCTAGTATTGAGTCGTTTGGCCTTGTTCAAAGTAGGTGAACCATGACACTGAGGTTTAGGGTTTGAAGTGATGGATTATATTTAGGGCCCAATAAATATAATATGTACAAGGTGGGGCTTTATGGGAGGGACAATGGATATAATACAAGGAAAATGAAGGGTTGTACTTACTTGTCATATAAGGAAAAACCTAAATACTAATAATGTATACTGAACCTCATATACTTGCACAGATTTGCAAATGAATGGGATAATGATATATATCCGAACAAACAAAGATAGAGATGTGAATACTATACAACTGGTGATGCATTTAATGCACCCCAAATTGGTAGAGCAACGGAATTCATTGTGGCTCTACAAAGAGGTTTGGTGATGATATTGACCAACTAAACCATTATAGTGCTGGAAGTATCAACCAAGAGGCCTTCATCCTATTGGTAACATATGGGCTTCTCAATTCTTAGGGGGCGTTTGTCTCATGGAATGAATTTTGAAAGCGTTGGAATTTGTTTACGGTGTATTGTGATATTTGGATTACAAAAACAATGAATACAAATGTGTTTAGATTCCATCAAGGAATCTATCATCCGTAATATTTGTAAATGAATTTAGATTCATAACATTTTACACAACCCATACCTTAGCAAGCCCTTAAACACCATTCCACATCTCAACCAATCAACTACTTTATATACTACTAATTAAATTACATTTCATTCTTAGATTGTGAATTTGTGTCATTCCACAGACACTAATTTGTAACTTGATTTGCCATTTCAAAAAGAAACTTATAAAAAGTTTCTCATTGCTGATTTGTGCATTAAATATTTGTCAAATGTATTTTGCTACAAATGCATGTTAGTGAAACTATCCTTTGGATTTAAGATTTTAATATAGCAAGTATTCTTGTCCATCTAGTCTGTGCCTAATACAAAATGTGCTCTTCAGATATGCCTTGAATGTCCACATTTTTCTCAAGATGCACAGATCAGATTATGCTGAGAAGCAATTGCGAGTTATGCAACAGATTGACGAGGATCACACACTGACTCAGCTTGCAACTGCATGGCTAAATTTAGCTGTGGTACATATTGTTCTCGATCAATTTTTGGTTCCCCACTCATTTTATTCTAAAGTTAGTTATTCTTGTCATACTTTTTGTGAAGTAGGGTGGTTCCAAGATACAGGAAGCATATCTCATCTTCCAGGACTTCTCTGAGAAGTACCAAATGACTAGTCTGATCCTTAACGGGAAGGCTGTATGTTGCATGCACATTGGTAATTTTGATGAAGCTGAATCATTGTTACTAGAAGCATTGAACAAGGTAATTTTCCAATAAACTCTACTTGCGTCCGGATTTTGATTTGGTCACTCAATGGTGCTAGCACCAAGTCAGATTTCTTTTGACTCTCACTCAACCAAGTCACTCATTACTTGATGATGCAGAACAACATATTCCCTATTTTGTGGGCTAGATATGTTTCATTTCTTGGAAAGTTATGATGTGATACTTGTCACAGATTATGTACAATGAAATCTATTCTTTTACTGAGTTTACGTCTCATCTAACTTGATTATGTACAATGAAATCTATTCTTTTACTGAGTTTACGTCTCATCTAACTCGCTAGTCTTGATTTGTGGCATCCACCCTTGATCAAACATATCATGGTTATATCTAATCTATTAATGCCCTGATGTAGGATGCAAAGGATAGAGAAACATTGGCTAATCTGGTTGTATGCAGTCTTCATCTTGGGAAACCTTGTTCACGGTTTTTAAGGTATGGAGATTATATGTTTCTACCATGAACATAGAATCGCCCCCCTCCTCTTATGTCTAATCCTTATCCATCGTTGTTACTTCTCTAACATCAATGTTACGGTGTTATGTGCAAAGTGTGTTAGTAAATGGACCGGATTTGTAACTAGAAAGTTCATCAGAAATCAGAATTCACAAGTCATTATTAGCAACCTTTCTAAAAATAATTGTTTCCATGTTTTTTGAATCTGGCTACCCTATCTATATACTTATATTGCCAAGCCCTTATTATTTTAATAAGAGTTAAGACAACAACCAGCTTCTTACATTTTGGGTACATTTTTCACTAAATACAAGTAAAAAGAATTGAAAACAAGATTGCACAAGTTTTAGGATTTATTACATTTTAGCAACAAACAAAACTTTTAGTTCACACTTTGGCTGCCAAAATTTCTACATTTTTTTCCTTCACTCTATGGCTTTTATTGACCAAGAATGTTTCCACCTTTACCTTGAAAACTTTCTTCTATCTTTATTTGCATCTAAGATAAATTTTGTATTCTTATGTTTCATCAACCAAACTTTATTTTATTTCACTCTTGCTCTTCAAAAGTTCTGAAATGTTACTGTTGTAACTTTATGGTGCAGACTTGTAGTCACATATTCACATTGATTAATTTTATTTTATTCTACTTTTTAGAACTTAGTGCAGATATAACCTTTATCTTCTTCTTCTTTTTGCTTGTGTCTTTGACTTCTTTTCAGTCCCTCTGTAGACAACTTTCCACTCCCATGCTTGCCTAATATCTATTGCTGCCATTTGTCATCTTTGTTATTGCAAACTGTGCAAAGCTCCCTTGTTCACACTGGTTGAGTTAATCAACTGCATTTACATTCTGTTAAATTGGATGCATGCCTTTATATGACCTGGCGCCACATCAAACCTAATTCTTATTTTCTTTACTCCATTTTTTGATGTTTTGTACTTGTGTTTATGGAAAAAACTTATTTCTAATCTTACTATCTTAGCCTTGAGCTTCAAAAGTGTTTTCAAATATGATGCGACTTGAATGCTTAACCAGAAATTTGAATCCCACAAGTTAAAACCATATGATTGTTTTGCTGATAATTTTTGGTCCCATAAGAATTACTGGTAAGAAATTCTCAATTGCCGAAGGATCATCTCTGAAAAAAGTACTCGTCACCGACTGAACTAACGCCTTACCAGATCATGGTTTTTCATGTTTCAGACAGTGACTTATTTCTTATCATCATGTTTTTGCACACTGTTAATCAATCGTTGTGTTCTGTAGTATATTGTTTCAAATCGTACACAACAACAAACTATGTTCTATCTTCATCATTGAGATTTCGAAGTCATCAAGAAATAAAATTCCAATCTACTTAGGATTTTACTTCTATCATCGTGTCATTAACTTGCATGGGAAAATGTAGAAAAATGAGAATCCCTCTACACTGATGGTTAACCCCATGCACCAACACTCTTGTCTCAGTTCTTTTCCTTTCAGTTTTACGAATTTACCATCTCTGTGACTTAATTGTTGTTGACAATACCCTAATGGGTTTCGGGTTAATTGTATTTCTGCCCCCAAGGTGGGTGGTGCGTCCTAGGATTCTAGCAGCGCATAATTCCCACCTCATCATCATATTCCCCAACTCAACATTAAATTTATTTCAGAAAATGAGTACCAAGTTGTACACTGACAAACAAGTAACCTAGGACAACACTACAATAGTGGTATAGCTTATGAACTCTCTTCCTGAAACTGAAGTTTCGTGTGTTTATTCTTGCAGCCAGTTGAAACTGTCAGATCCAGAACACATGCTACTCAAACGGGGACTAACTGCAGAAGAGAATTTTGACAGGGCAATACAAACTGTTGGCTGAGCAGCAGCAACAACACCTTCAGCAATTTTTAAAGATTTCTGGTTCTGTTCTTGCTGTTTTCTTGATCATCTTTAGCATTGAACAATATTACCACCACCACCACCGCACCCCAGCAATTAGCACTGAATTAGCTGATAAAACACAACTGATAAAACAAAACGTTTAGGGACTTAATCGCTAAAATATGGAAAGATGTCGAGTTTTTTCCAACATTAATCAAAAGAAAAAACTTAGGTTACATGTTTGGTAACCTGTCAAACAAGTCAAATATACACTTTTGAAAAAGATAAAAGTAGTTTATGCACTTAAACATTAAAAAAAAAAATTAGGGACTTAATCGCGAAATGAATAAAATTAATGTGGTAGCACATTTTGTGTTCGCCTTTTAGTTACATTCAACTCAGTTAATTTCCTGCTAGATACCATTTCAATCGTGATGTTGGAGGGATACTGATTATAGTTTCACACTTTTTTTATTCCAGTTAGCTTAATTAGTACCCTTTCTTTCTTTAAGCACAAAATGATCCTCCCTCTTTGCAATCCTATGATCATACAAATTAGTTTTGTCTAGTTTTTTTCATTATTATTGTTATAAACTGATATGTAATCACTTGATGTTCTGATGAAAGTCCATTATCATATTTTTTTAACACACGGAATGTTATGTCAGCAAGAAAATATCACGTAATCATTTATGTAAGCAAGAAAAGTATAATAACCTATACGGATCACCAAACAAAGTATATTGGTGTAATATGACATTTGTCTCGATAGATATCTAACTGATCGAGTGGTCCAACTTAAAATCTTTTATTATTGTTTAAGTTGTTTTAAATTAATGAACTTTTATTATTTTATCAATAAAATCCCTAAATCAGTTTTATGGCGTTTAACTATACACACTCTTACAGTTGTCCGTTGATAATTTATTTCAACTTAGGGTATGTTTGGCAAAACTAGTTTTTTTTTTTAAAAGGTAGAGCTTTTAGTAGCTGAAGCTTTTGAGAGCTGACACTTTTTAAAAGTGTTGGAGCTTTTAGTTTTATAAATGTGTTTGGTAAAAGTAGTTGTAGCTGTAGTTTTTAGTATTAAATTACGTAAAAGGACATTAATATTAATTAAAGGTGATAGTTTATATTAAATAAAAAGGGTAAAAAGTAAATATGTTTGATTAAAAGCTTCAGCTTTTCAAACGTTATTTCTATTAACGTTTTAGAAAAGAGCTTAGTTTTGAGAAAATGAAAGCTCTAGGTTTTCATCCAAACAAAGCTTTTATTTTTAGTAGAGCTTATTAAAAATAAAAGCTCCTAAAATCTCTTAAAAGCTCTCCACCAAACATAGACTTTAAAATAACATATAGAGAAAACAAATGTACGTTATGCAAGTGTTAATAGGTTACCTACCGTCGAAGGATACTTATTTATTTATTCATATATGTCAAACAATTTGTATAGACTTAACCATTAAAAAATTTTAGAGACTTCAAATTTATTTTGTAATGTTAGTTCGTAATTATATACTTGTATAAATTAGGGTTTATTATGAAAAAACCAACATGTTTATATGATTTTTGCGTTTTCGTCCATCATTGTTTTTCTAGTTTGATGAAAATTGACTATTAGAGTCCGATTATAATAAGTAAACAAGTTTTAAAAACTGAAAAATCGGATATCAATACCTAAATTTCACGAAACCAAAAAGAAAAAATTAATTTGAAGACTTTTATGAAAAAAATAACATGGAGTGACGAAAACGCAAAAAACGTAAAAACGAGTTGGTTTTTTCATAATAGATCCTATAAATTATGTATTATATTCTTAATGGGAAAAAAAGAAAAAGAAGAAATGCAGATTTTGTCGTGGAGCAATGGTCAAATCACATGGGTGGTAACAATAGGATTTAGAGGTAGTATTATTATAATAGCATCATTATATAATTAATTAAGTGATGATGATATGTGTTATCACATGTGAAGTGAGAATGCTACATTTAATATTATCTATTATCAAATTAAAAAATAATTTCATATATTGTTTGATATTTTTCACATGTTATCAAATTAATTAATTTGATTGTAGACGTCGCATTTCAAGGCTCGAGTTTCATGTTCAAAACATCTTTTTCGATTAAAGGGTACTTTTGGAAATACATGTTATAGGGCTTGTAATATTAATTACGTTAAAAATCATTGAGTATACAATTTATTTATAAAATTCTTGAATCAATTTTCCAATTATTTGATTTACGTAACATAGTACATGACATGGATTATGGATACGAGAACTAACATAAAAACATCTTAAATTTACTTTCAAGGTTTATTTTTATTTAATTTTCAGTTTGATGTTAAAATTTATTTTTGATAAATTAAAATTCACCATTAGTGTTTAGTTTAATCTTTGAGGTATTTTAATAAACACATTGTGTATCCATTTTTAAGTCAAAATTTTCGAGTATTATATTTTTTAGGGAAATTTTTTTTAAGTGGGGAACTTAATCGAAATATATATATATAATCAAAATTCCACATATGCATGCCACATGAATTAAGTAATTGATTAAACTGGTAAAAAAAAAAACAAAATTCATGAGTTTTTAAGTTGAGAAATTTATGGAACAAAAAATTGATTGAGAAACTTATTCAAAAAAAAAAAAATCTCATATTCTCATTTATAAGGGTGCTGAGAGTATCCATTATTCTCATATCTCATCTTTCTGACAACATCAATTTTGTTTACCCTATATCCTCCACGTACCTTTATATCTCGGAAATACCCATATTTTATCTAAATACCCGTTACCCATTAAATTTCAATTAAATTAAGGAAGATAAAGAGAGAAGAAGAAGTAGAAGAGAGAGAGAGAGAGAGAGAGAGAGAGAGAGAGAGAGAGAGAGAGAGAGAGAGAGAGAGAGGAGGGGCGTTTCGGGTGGAGAGGCCAAGAGGGAGGACTGAGGAGTTTGTTTCGGAGCCACCTCGAATTGGTCTCGGGTGAGCACTCCCGTAACACTAAATCACAAACTTACTTCTTAATAAAGAAATATAAATAATATGAAACCACAAACTTATTAACCATATGTTAATTAATATTATAGTATAGTCAATAATATATGAATAAATGATAGAATCAAGATCAAATGAGTATCACATATTTCTACAAACAGAAGTATTACTACAAACAATAAAACTTTAAAATTTTTTTTTTACATAACATGGTATAAAGTAACGTTATAAGTGTATATAACTTGGTTTATTAAGCTTTTATCAAATAAAATTAGAAAAAATCTTGTCAATATATGAGATATCTTTTGACCGTGTCATTCATTCACACAATCATTTTATATATTTATATGATTGTTTTTGTAATTTTTTTGATAAAAACTTATGACACCAATTTATATTAACTTATATTTAATTTTATTTTATAAATTTTTATGTCAAAATTTTAAAAAATTTATCATTTTAAGTAGTATTTCAAACACTTTGTACAAGAAAATGGTACTTCCTAAAACCTTAATGTATATATAACCATGATTAAATATTACAAGTTTTGTAAATTAAAACAAATAACTGAATATAAGGTACGTGGTGTTAACATTTGATTTACTTTCTTTAGAACTATTACGTTATATTGACCTATTTATCACATTTTAAGTTGTGTATTTGTGGAAGTTAAGATTATATCCCATTTTAAAACATATTTAGTTTATGTATATAGCATATAATAATAATAATAATTATTATTATTATTATTATTATTGTTATTATTATTATTATTATACATCGAAGAGTCCCATCTAATATCCAACTTTCAAGATGAGCTTTTGCATCAACTGTTGAAGCCTTCTGTTCCTCAAACTTTCAGTCTTGTCAAACCCACAATTGTATTATGCCCCAAAAGGAATGTGGGACTACCCTTTTCCTTTCCACTTATCTTCTTACTGTTTTTTTTTTTTTTTTTTTTTTATTAGAAGGAATTTTATAACTGTATTTTTATATATTTTTCTTAATTATATATGTCAATACCACTTTATAATATATATATATATATATATATATATTATATATATATATATAATATTATATTATATATATATATATATATATAGGGGTGGGTTCAATGAATTCTATATACATCGAACTTAAAACAACACGTAAAACATCATCAGTAAGAATTACTTAATTTAATTAAAATTAACCATTTATATTGGTTAATTTATTGAAGTATATATCATATATGTTTACATGTTAAAGATGTCGATCGGGTAATCTATCAAAAACATCAATTTTCTAGCAAAAAAAAATCAATAAATAAAGAAATTACAAAAAAAAAAAAAAAAATTAAAATACAGCTTTCATATTTAAATTTAAAAAAAATATAACTCAACAATACAACACCAAACAAATAATTAAAAAATTATTTTTGACAAATTACCAATTAATTTATCGGTTAAATTTTTAATTAACCAAATGGATCCAAATCCTTGTTGTAATTTTCACCTTCTTCATCACCACCCAAGAAACCCTGGTTCAACAACATGCTTATGGGATCAATCTCTATCTCTCCTAAACCTGAAAAGAAATCCTCCGGTTGACCACCGACGCCATGCTCCGGCAACTCCGGCCGATACCCTTGTGGGAAAGTAGTAGCTTTGTCTTCCAATACTTGTAATTCATCTTTCACTTGAAGCGCTGAGGATGGCATTAGGGTTTGTTGATCATCTTCAATGGTTTCTTTTTGCGGCAGTACCGGTGGTTGTTCGGTGGTGGTCTTGGGTGGTTGTGGGGCTCTGGTGGAACCGGCGAGTGCGTTTCTTTGAGTAGGCCATGGGTGGTTATGTTCAGAAGTGTAGGTGATGACCAACATGTTAGGGTCCGTGCGACTTCTTTCAACTTGTTTTCTTGCAGAGCAACCCTTTGAGCTACTGCATCTGTAGTAACCTCTGAATATATTCATTAAATTTTGTATTAGCTAGCTTAATTAACGTACTTAATTAATAAAACAAAATTTGTTTTGATCAGACTTAATTAAAGAGGTGTATATCTTTATATATTAATTAGCTCGACTCATTTATATATGTAAATATTAATTTTTTGTAAATTTATTGCATAAATTTATATAAACTAAAAATTAAACACTATAATATTGATTATTTAAACATTATTAGTTTTTTCTAGCTTTTTTTAAATATAGATATATGAATAGATACTTATCATTTTTTTAAACTTTTTATTATTAGATCTTTGTTTTTTAAACAAAACGTTATGCGACAATTTTTAATCTACTTTTTTATATATAAAGATTAATTTATTTTTTAGTTTATGTTTTTAATTAATTGACATATTTGATGCATAATGTTAATACATTTTATTACAATAAATAAAAAATATTATGATATATGTTTTTTTATGAATATTTTATCTTTTTCATTTTAAATATGATCTTATTTATTTTAATATTTTATTTTATATTTTTATATATTTTTAATTAATATAAATTAAGATATTTATTTTTTAAATATTATTTAAAGTTTATAAACAGACTATATTCTTTAAGATTTTTTTTTAATGTTTAAATTTAAATTAGCAAATATCAATTAGATTTTGATGACAAATAACATTATTGGTTAATGTAAAATAAAGAATATAGTAAATTATTTATTGATATTTATGGATGTTAAAAATATTGAATATATTACATTTATATTTCATATTTATTTTTTCAAAATAAAAAAATGTATTTAGCTATTCATGCAAATCGTGATGATAACACACGCATGGTAATAGATGTTCTTTTATATATATATATATATATATATATATATATATATATATATATATATATATATATATATATATAGATTCTAAAAGAATTAATTAATTGCATTTTTGAAGTATAGTAGTTTTTCAGTATAATTCGAGCTTTTAATAGTATAAGTTTTTTTCACTATCTTAAGAATTATAAATTATTTCTTCCTAATAACCTGTATGTCATTTTATGTCGTTTTACATATTTCTAAGCTATAAATAATCGGAACCCTTGTATAAAAGAATAACTAGGAATAATATGAAACAATCGGAAAATGTTAAGTTTCATGAATATGAATCAGCAGCTAGTACTATCATTAAGAAGTTATTTCTGGCTACAATTATCCTTGAAACGATACTAAAACGATTAAGAAGATGGAAAAATTAATAAGTAGTTTAGAGCACTTTTGTGTATCTACATTCATGTTCTCTGTTCGATCAATTTTCCAGGAATATTTAACAAATTCATAAGAACATATGAAAAACTTCTCAAAAGTTACAACGACTTGTAACTGCATGGCAAATAACATACACATATGTCTGCATGAAGTGACGCAAAAAGTTTAGCACAACATGCTATTTTGCACAACTTGATCGATCACCAAATGCAAGAAAACTTAATTAACTGCTTTAGCGA
The DNA here is from genome assembly GCA_020465985.1 of Centrapalus pauciflorus. Lineage (NCBI taxonomy): Eukaryota > Viridiplantae > Streptophyta > Magnoliopsida > Asterales > Asteraceae > Centrapalus > Centrapalus pauciflorus. The sequence continues at coordinate 1,889,044 of JAANYP010003258.1, read as the reverse complement.
ACTCTTATATTCGTTTGTGTAAAACATATAATTATCCCTTCAAACTATACTCCCCTTGTACTTGTACATTTCAAAAATATGGTTCTCAAAATAAATTTTAGTCCGAAATATGTTTTAATTATTACCGGGTCGATCATTTTTCCTTTAACAATTAACACTAATATAAACAGTTATTATGACAATGTTATACACATATATCTATCAATTAATATAAAAAGTTAATTAGTTGACTAATTAGATTAATTATATATCTTATTTAATTTATTACAATAAATAATGATTAAATGGCTGCATATATATATATATATATATATATATATATATATATATATATATATATGTGTATGGTGAGTTGTATTTGTATGTACCTTGGATAAGGGGATCCTTTAATAGGCTTTTGTCCGTACTTCCTCCAGGCCCAGAGGTCCGATGGAACCACTTCGCCGGTGGGTCTACTGTTAGCCGGTGCCGGAGCTGGTATGCATACTACTTTCTTTGTCTGGCTCTTCCTGCTCATTTAACCATAAACAATTCATTGAGATATATAACCCAAACGTACAACTTGGTTAAATAATGTTTTTCTGGTTTAAAACATATAAATTAAGTTCGTATGATTTGTATTGAAAAACATTACAATTCAAATATTAATTATTATTAAAAGGGAAAATGACGTGAAATAATCGTGTAATTTTAAATTTGTTTTTATATAGACCATGTATTTTTTTCATATGTATTTTTAAAAATGTTTGGTTTATATAATTCGGCTACTTGGAAACCGGTATCACCTGTCACTATATTGACGTATACTATACTTTGTTAGTATTTTGGTTTAATTGTATACTTCAAAAGTGTTTTGATTTAAGTTGTATATCTTCAGAACTGTTTCATTATAGGTTTATTACTTTTAAATACAACTGGTATCAACTTGTATTAATGTAAATTTATTTGTCGTCACTTTCCTTCCTGGTCACTGTCACATCATTTTCAGATACTTTTAGAAAAGTTTTGTAATTGAGCAACCTCGTAACCTATAACAATGTTCCATTTATCATCACATTCATTCTGCATACTTTTATTTCATCTTTAATTTGATTAATCATTAGTAACTTGATTGAGAAGTAGAGATGTGAGAGGAAAGGTACTCGATTAAGTATCTCAATCAAGGTACTTGTTAATCATAAATGGTGTAAAAGCGAGTAAAAAGGAAGGACGATGATGAAAAAAATATTGTTAGAGGTTATTTGGTTGTTTAAATAACAATCTTTTTTAAAAATTATCAGAAAATGATGTAATAGGAATTAAAAAGAAAAATTAATGATAAATGAAACATTAATACAAGTTGATATCAGTTATCAAGTTGTTTAACTACTAAATTGAAATACTTTGAAAATACATATTCTAAATCGAAATACTTTGAAAACACACAAACTTAAATCAAAACACTTTTGAAAATGCAAAACCTAAATAAAAACACTGATTAACAAAGTACACGTCAACATAGTAACTAGTGGTATCGGTTTTTAGGTAACCGAATTATTAATCAAAATACTTTTGAAAAAAATAACATAAATGTGCATAGAAAATACACAACCTGTGTCAAAACCAACTTGAACATACCCATTTATTTTTTTTATCAATTTCTCTTTTCAAAATATAATTTTTGGTCAAAGTCAATAACATCTAAGATCAAATATCATTTAATGTTATCATTATTTATAAATATTATGAATTTATAATTAAAACAATTATTGTCTATTTATACTATATATAATAAGAAAACCACTTGGAGTTTTTGGACCATTGGATGAAAAGAAATCAATGGTCCAGATTAATAACAACTCATAATTATTTATGAAATGTCTATTATACCCTTAATTAAAATCAATAATTATACCTATGCCATTATTTTAATTCATTTTCCAAATTTACTACATTACCTTAATTACATTAAATTTTGATTTTAATTTTTTCATTAATGAATTAATATTTACCTAAAATAAGTATGTGTCTTATTTTCCTTAATGATCATAGTTAAATTCAAATCTTAAAATTTAAATTTAAACGTAGAAGTGTAGTAAATAAAGCTAATATTTTTTGTTAATTATTTTGCTACCAAGATTTAAAATTTAATTGATAAAACTTCAATTGTGAATATGATAAATTTTGATTGTTGATTTTCAGATATTCCATTTTTATATTTTATCATTTTCAAAATATATACACATTCACATAATTAAAGTTTTTTGTTTCTTACATTGATATTTCATATTTGAAGTTAATAAAAATTAAAAGAAACATTTTTTGCATACACATATTATCTGTTTTTGATAATACAATATAATAATATTTTTTTAGTTAATATCAAACAACTAAGTATTTTTTTAATCTTTAATTTAACTAGCTTTTAATGTTTTTATTTTAATTATATATAAATTTTATAATAATGTATTTAAATATAAAAAAATATGTATTTTCTAAATCAACCCATGTAATTCATGGGTTATATATTATAATAAAACAAAACAATTCATGTCACATGTCACTTCTACAATACAAGAAAATTTTATTTTTCCACCTCTTTTTCCAAACTTAACACCTTAACTTAATTGCATTAAATTTTGACTTTATTTTTTTTCATTAATTAATTAGTAATAAATTAGATTTTGTAACATTTAAAATTAATGCTTACCTAAAATAAATATCTATCATTATTATCCATAATAATCATAATTAGATCCAAATGTAATAATTTGAATTAGTTGTGGAAATTATTATTATTATGTATAATAAAGAAATCATTAAATGTCACGTGTCACCTCTACGTTCACCAAAAAGATAATTACAACTTATAAAAAATAAAAGATAATTGCAATTTAATATTTTAATAAAGATAAATATACTCTATTTTTTAATCTGTAAATAATAAAAAATAAACACAATTATTATTTTTGTATGTTTTTATTTTTACTCATATACATTTTATATAAATAAATTTATATAAAAATATCCACGTAATACGTGGCTTATAAACTAGTACTTTATATAATTTGTGTAAAGATAGTTTTTTTTAAACCTTCTTTAATTATAGTTTTAATGGAGTTTTCCAATATTTATTTTATACAAAATTTAATGAACTTGTAATAATGTAATATGGAAACATTTCGTAAAAAATTTTGGACCCACAAATTTTTTTCCCATTTAAGTCTCTTATTCAAAAGCAGAATTCATGACATTTTTGAAGTTTAAGAGACTTTTTGGACACATTTTTTAAGTTTAAGAGACTTTTTAGACACATTTTTAATAGAGGAGTTTAATTAAAATATACGGATGTTAATTTTCACATAATTTTTCTTTTTTTAAAAATTGAATTGCAGTCGGTTTTACCGGTTGGCGATTGCATGTACTAATGAGGAATTTTCTAAAGTTTTAACTGTGTGATTGTTTGTAGTTTATTGACCCTTATGTTGATATTTTTAATAAAAATTATTTATATAAATATATATAGAGTAAAAATTAAAACATACAAATATTAATTATTCATAATTATTAATTTTTAAGCTTTATAAATAGTCATGATTGGTAACTACTTTTTTTGATTCTTTTACTAATTCTATTTACAAATTTATATAGTTCAACTGATATAAATTGAGTAATTTGAATTTAAAGTAGTTAATAAACTAATAAATGTTAAAAAGATTATGATGAGAAGTCATTTTAAATAATGAATGTCTAAAAGATAATGATGATTAGTTTATGAACCCATGTATTACGTTAATAGTCTTTAGTAAATAATTGGTTTACATAAACTTTAAAATGTAACACACACACATATAAAAATATATATATTAATTATTATAAAAATATAATAATAATAATATTCTTATTTGTCATAACTATTATTTATCTATTTTCTTAAATATACGTGAATAGTATTTATTATTATTTTTAATATTTTTTAAATTTTATTTCTAGATGTATCTATATTTTTTTACAATAAAAAATGTAATACAAAATGTTATGAAATATGATAATTAATATTGTATTGTGTTTACTTTTCAAATATTTAATATTTATAACTTGTATCTATTTTTAATATGTTTTTACAAATCAATATAATATGAATAGGTATAAGATTATAATTTTGGATGTGGATTTAAACTTTATCCAGTAGATTTATAATAGTATTATTTATTCTGATATTTTATACTAAGTTTTTTTTTAAATATTTATATATTTAAAATTGATATAATTTAAGATATTTTATTTTATAAAATCATTTAAAGTTTATAGACTAATTAAAAAGATAATGATAACAAGTTATTAGATAATGAAAAACGATAAATAGAGTTAATTATTTATTAATAATTTTTAAAAAGTACCAGGTTGTATTTGAACCCTGAATGTTCTATAACTTGTACGATGAACCCAAATGGATAACTTTAAATGTTCATAAACCAAACCCTCAAACGAAACTCAAATATCAATCAAAATCATATTTGAAGATGCAAAAACATACAACAGAGCCAAAACACATATTTGAAACCCTAACGAGCAACACAACTAAATCGAACAAATTAAACACAAACTTATAACCCTAGAATAATACATAATGAATATGTTAAACAAATAAAGGAAAGGAAAGTAAAAACAAAAAACAAAATAGATCTATATGTATAATAACGAGAATACATAAAAGTTACGTGTCATTTTCACGTTTCATCATATCTGATATTTATAAATTATTCTTTTCAACATAAATTAAAAAATAAATACAATTCATTATCTTTACAATACACACAAATATAGATAGATGTGTGTGTGTGTGTGTATATATATATATATATATATATATATATATATATATATATATATATATATATATATATATATATATATATATATATATATATATATATGAAACAAATCATATATGATAAATATAAATTATTCTATTTTAAAATAAACATTTAGATAATGATAACAAACATATCATAGATATATACAATACCAGAAAACAATAGTTATGACAAATAACTATATTGTTCATATATTTTTGTATTAAAATTAAAATTTATAAAATTCAATATTGAGATAATATTTTTAGGTAAATATTTTTTTAAAAATATCCATTTAATATGTGCGTTTGTAAACTTCTTTATTTTTATCTTTATTATATATAATTATTTTTTTAAAAAAAATACAACTTATTGTTTTAAGAATCTATATAAAATAATAAATCAGTAACTCTTTCCAACATTTGTTATCATCTATATATAAATTTACAAAAAATTAGAAGGATAATAAAACTTATTCTTGTATATTTTAAATAATTAATTAATTTTATGTTTTATGTTTTAATATATACATATACATATATATATATATATATATATATATATATATATATATATATATATATATATATATATATATATATATATATATATATAGAATCAGGTTTATCAGCGTACCTATAAGATTCCAGCGTACCCTAATGTGAATGATCATTCACATATATTTTTTTTGAATAGACATATATAATACAACATTATAAGACTTTTTTTTCAAAAGAAGTAATATCATAAATATTGTGAATGGTAAAAAAGGATCATGTGAATGGTCATTCACACCATTCACATAGTGTGAAATGACCATTCACATGGATGACCATTCACATAAATATGCATTGAGCATTCACATAATTTTTAAGGACACAGAAAGTGTGTATGTATGTGAAATTCATATATCATGTGTATAACATTAAATTAAACATGGTTATGAGAAAAAAATTTTAAAAAAAGTTTTTTAAGGTTGGTACCTTCGGGTGCACTTGATTTCTAGAGGTACCTTTTTGAACCTGAATATATATATATATATATATATATCTCTGTGTGTGTGTGTGTGTGTGTATGATGTAAATAATTTATTATAAATATTTACGTAAGACGTGAGTTAATAAACTAGTACCAAAATAAAGTTTATTTTGTGTACTATTTTTATTTTACATCAGGTTCATCAGCCTACACAGCGTAACTTAATGTGAATGATTATTCACATATTTTTTTTTTTGAATAGACATGTGTAAGACAACATTACAAAACTTTTTTTTTAAAAAGAAACAACATCATAAATTATGTGAATGATAAAAAAATCTTGTGAATAGTGAATGATCACTCACTTGAATTATCATTCACATAAATATGCATTGAACATTTACATAATTTTTAACGACACAGAATGTGTGAATGTATGTGAAATTCATATATCATGTATATAACATTAATTTGAACATGGTTATGAGTAAAAAAAATTAATAAATTTTTTTTAAAGGTTGGTACCTTCGGATTTACTTGATTTCGAGAGTTGCTTTTTTGAATCTGTCTCTTTTATATATATATATATATATATATATATATATATATATATATATATATATATATATATATATATATATATATATATATATATATATATATATATATTCCTCACAAATATTTGATTTTCCATACGATCTCAATTCTATGTATGAATACATACATGTATGTATTTTGTATAAATATATATACTATAAGAATTAAAAAAAACATCCATATCTTATATATTAATAGAGAAGAACAATTTTTTGTCACATGACGCTCTCTCTAAGCAACATGTTATTATTTTTTTGTCATCTATTTAACATAATTTAAATTAAAGTCTTATATGAATTATTAGAGTAATTTACACAAATGGTAAACTAATTACACAGATGGTCCTTAAAAACGAATTTGTGTAACATTTTAGTGCTTTAATCTAACTTCTGTTAACTTGACGTTAACTTCAAGGGGTAGTTTCGTACTTTTGCTCTTAAAGGGACCATTTGTGAAATTTTTTTAAGTAAATTTTAAGTGTTAAATTTTAAATTTATATTGTTGATTATTTATTAAAGTTTATTTATTTATATTATATTTATTTGTTAAAATTTCGCAACCATAAATCGATGATTCCTCCTGCGATAACCCTTTACAGAACACTAAAAACCAAACTCACATGGATTCCTCATGTGATGTCATCGTCGTGCGATCACCACCACCGAGAAGAAAAACATTGTCTGGTTCACCAACGCTTGGGGGAGATTTGTCGATTCACCACATATGACTGGCAGAGGTCAAGAGAATATAAATGACGATTATGACAAAGCAAAGATAGTGTGGTTGAAATTGATGGTCTCTTGATTTTTGAAGGTTGAGTGTTGCTTTGATCTTATAGGTTGGTTCGTATTCTAGTGTTAGTGTTTGAGAACACTTTGATTTTGTTAGGGATTGTAAATATGGTTTCAGATACTTAAGGTTCTTGTCTCTATCAATCTGTCATCGTCCCCAACGACGACATCCCTTTTTGACTCCCCTCCCTCTCAGACTACTACACTAGGTTCTTCAAAATAGGTTTATGAAACCAATCAATTACGACATAGCCTCCCCTCCACCTCCGACTGCCGCCCTCTGCACATTCAACCACTACCTCCCCTCCCTTTCGTTTAATGCTTTGATTTTTTATCCAAATCTAGCTAAGATTTTGGTTCGAATGTTTTGTTCATTTCGGCTATAGATCTAATTAAAATTATTGGTTTTGAATCCTTCGTTGGACTGGTTTTTAGGTTCCGTGTTTAAACAGAAATGGATTTCTTATTACGATATGCTTTTGTGTATCAGACTGGTTTCTTAATCTCTTTTATTACTTTGATTTAGTTATAAAATAGTGTTTCTTTTGTTTTATTTCATTATGATTTGTGATATCAATTATGAATCTCAATCTGCTTGAATATATGTGTATCGTCCAGTTTAGATAAATGTTGTTATAAAACATGCATGAATTATTCTGGAAAATGAAGAACACATGTGATTGCTTCAAGAACATAATGAATAATTCAAGAACATTACAATACGAATATTAGTAAACAACAATTTTTAAATAATAGATGTTAATAAATAAATAACAATTAAAATTAAAAAAGTTAAAACTTTACTTAAAAATTTCACAAATGGTCCCTCTAAGAGCAAAAGTACGAAATTACCCTTTGGAGTTGACGTCAAGTTAACAGAAGTTAGATTGAGGGACTAAAATGTTACACAAATTTGTTTTTAGGGACCATCGATGTAATTAGTTTGCTTTAGAGACGAAAACCATAATTTTACCTATACCACAGAGACTGTTTGTGTATTTTACTCTAATTACTATAATTAAAAAAATTTGTTGTATCCATTTGATCTGAATTTAAATATTATCTCTAATATTATTCTTTTATTTTTTAAATAATATTTATACGTTTAATATTGAATTTATATACATTTTATGTATATAGATTATATTAAAAATATTCATATGGCATAATAAAAGTGAAATATGGACATAATATTAAAATTTAACTATTAATAAGTGTCATTAGGACATGCAAATAGTGAAAGTAATAATCATTTATCGATATAAGGATAAGTTACACTAATTAACCATTGTAACCTACTTAAAAATTAATTTGTAAAACAATGTAAAATAAACCTTGATATAAAGTTATTGAGGCAAAATGAAGAATTGGTGAGACAAAAAGAATGAAAAAGGTGAAAAAGTGCAAGTAAAAATAGTTGTGGCCACCAAAAATTGCAAAAATATAAAGTTGATTGAAACTCAAAATTCCATTTCAATTCCTTGATGTTTGGTGATGGTGGTCCTGTTTGGAGACAGTGATCTCATGTTAAATCATGATATGACATTCAAAACTATTCAACTTCAAATCCAACAACATCAACTTGTTTTAATTGCCTTCTTTTTATCCTTATTAGAGAAGTTATTATTCTATGTTTAACCATTATATCATATATTTATAGTTTGGTTTATTAAATAAAGAAAATATGTAGTTTGACTTTCTTCCATTTGTAAAAACTATTTTTTTTATTGTGATTCCTAAGATTATTAGTTCTCTTTATTGAGGATAAATAATTTTTTAATCAATAATAATGTTTGGTTATTAAATGGTTTAAATCACGTGCCAAGTCAATTTTACATTACTTTCAAATAAAATGCATCCTATATATGTCTAATCAATCATGTCATATTAAATTTGATATATATATATAGATTTAGATTCAAGTAAGTATCACTTATTATGCAGTGTATCAGAATGATTACATATAATTTTTTTGAGTTTTTTTTATAAACACGTTTTTATTAACATTACTCAAATTATATATATAAATTTCACGTATATTCAAACATTTTAAGTGCATGAATTCATTCACTACATAAATATATGTTTACATATATGTAAATTTATATAAGTATACGTTTATATCATTTTTAAGAAGTTAGGAGATTTGAATGTATGTGAAATTTACATATCATCTTTATAATATTAATTAAAACATGTTTATGAAAAATTTGAAATATATATATAATAAATCCTTTACACATATTTTATTCGTTATGAACAAATATAAAAAATATACATAATCATTCATATATACTGACAAGTGTTTGCTACAAGTTTCATATGATCCAAAAGTTTTATAGTAATGTCTATATATGGTGACTGAAAATGTATGTGAGTATAGGCCTCAAACATTTTGGTGACAGAATATTTGTGTCACTATTTAAAAAAATGTAGGTAAAAAATAGCTCTACATTCACTATTTTCCATAAGTAACACTAAATGTATGATATAGTGACACTTTTATGTTTGTCACTAAAAACGTATGTCATTGAATGACAATTTTCTTGTAGTGATAGGATTTAACAAATTTGATAGGTTTATACATTGGTTCTAATTTATATATATATATATATATATATATATATATATATATATATATATATATATATATATATATATATATATATATATATATATGTATATATACACACACATATATGCAATTAGATTCATATGATTCAAATATATTTTGTGATTGTTCACACTGTTTGTAAAATGTTCACACATTATATTGAAGGTCTTGGTAATACACATAAAACCTTGAAAAATAAAAAAAAAACTACCAATTAATTCATCCAAAATATGTTATCATATAATATTCACATAAAACAATACAATAAATAATGTACCATAAGGAATCTTTGTGAGTTTTTAATTAAGACCAATTGAAGATGATGGGAAGAGTAAACTGTCAATATTTTATGGTGAAAATAAATTAAAAACGTATCTGGGTTATATAATCTGATTTAGTTTTTATATGTTCTACAAAAAAATAACTGAATAGTGATATCTTGGAAAAGAAATCTAAGAAATAAGATCTATATCTATCTATTATATTAAAAGAGTAACTAGAATGCCACTTGGCACCTAACTAGAATGCCACTTGGCATAACGTGGATACGACACGTGTATAATATATAATTTTCATACTAAAATAATAATTGCATTAATTAAATTAATTTAGAATTAAAATATTCTCCTATTATTTTGGATTTCAAATTTAAATTTGAGTATATAACTCCTATTATTATAGATTTCAAATTTAAATTTGAGTCTATAACTCCTATTATTTTGGATTTCAAATTTAAATTTGAATCTATAACTCACATCTTTTGTTGGCTTCTTATCCAAACTTTTTAAATTCTATAATTTTTTCCTTTTTTGGTTATTATTTAATTTTAGTTATGTATGTTACATTTAACCCATTTTATATATTTTCTATAATCACTTTACAATATAATATTGTTATTTTATTTGTAGTTTCTGTAATAATTTTTTAAATATATATAGTTTCGAAAATATAAGTTATATATTATTCCGTGTAGTACACGGGTAATATACTAGTATTATAATAAAAGAAAATCTTCTACGCCAAATGTCGCTTTCGCAGTTACTCAGATTTTCATTTTCCCACCTAAATTTTCAAATATAACTTTCCTAAACTAATTATCTAATTTGTTTTAATAAAATAATAAAATGAAAAAATTGATTACTACCTAATTTAATCCATTATATAAAAGGCAATCTCATTAATTAATTTTTGTAACTTTCTAAGTAAAGCCTTATTTTATCTAACTAGATTACTATTTTATACATTTAAAAATAAAAAATGATATAGTGTTATGTATAAATATTTTATAATTTTTTTAAAAGCTAAAAGTAAAAGATATTAGCGTTGTGTTCCATAAAAATTTTAACTATAGTTATTTTCAATACAGGATCTAAAGAAATAATAAGGTTTAAAAAAATAACATACTATTCATAAAAAAGAAAAACACAATAAACATAATAATTCACAAAAAAAAAAAAAAAATTCTATTCAGGACTTTTTAATAAAAAATAAATAATTGTTGGAGTAATTTTAAGTAATTATTAACATTCTAAAAAACCTAATAATTAATGTTAAATGTCATCATCTCATGGTACATTTATTTTGGTTTTCCTCACTATTTTTTCATATTTAGAATCTTTAATTAAGCATATAAAAATAAATAAAATTAAAATTAAAAATAATTTATTATATTTTTAATTAATTGAATATAATTAATGTAATACAATAGTTAATATTTTTTTTAAAATAAATAATTAACGTAATAACCTCTTAACCCCATACAATTTAATTTTGTATTTATTTTTTAATTTAAAGCACGAACATATTTGTGACATATATTATTAAATGATCATCAACCATTTTCGTACGATTTCTTTTTCAATTACTATAATTTTACATCCCTCCGATATTTATACTTTAATTATAAATTTATATACTAAATTTATTTAATTGAATTTTATTTATTTTATGTTTTATTCTTTTAAAATAAACATCTATATCTATATATATTAATAAAGCAAAATATTTTTTGCGGTGTGTCATTCTCTTGATGAAGCAAAATCTCATTTTCCCACCTAATTTTCCTAATTTAGTTGTTCCATTTATACAAGTTAATTAATTGAAATAAACTACAATAATGACTTTTTTCTAGTTTTATTCCTTGTAACCATAATTATGGTAATTCATATTTTTTTAAGTATTATAAATTTAAATAACAAAAATTATGTTAAATTGTTAACACTGTTTTATAATTCAATCATTATATTTTAATATTTTATTTTTAAAGTATATTGAAGTAAATATTTAAATGTACTTTTCGGAAATCTTTTTTCCTTTCAAATTTTCTTATAAACTCTTACTTTTAATATACTGTTATATTATTTCTTTCTAACATATATTTTATTAAAAATATCCACGTATACATGCGTTAACAAACGTAGTACCAATAAATGAGTAAATAATATGTCACGTGTCATCCTCATTTGATTTGTCATGTGTCACGCTCTCCTTTTTACATTTCATTTAGTAAATTTAATTTATATTTTAAAGTATATCATTTCTATTCAAATCAATCTTAATAATTAATTAATTCAAATGAAATAAAACTTATTGTTCTTAAAATAATCATATTATACATTGTTATAAATATTTGATTTTTAAATTAACCCCATGTAATGCATGTGTATTAATCTAGTTAATATAATTATATAAAACACTTAGAAATCTGCAGCCAATATGGTGATAATGCATTTTTCAATGAATGAAAATGATAATAACCAGATATTTAACTTGTCTTAAAACATAATTTATCAGTCAAACCTCTATATTGACTTATAATAAACTTTGCAAGATCAAATTAATTTTATTGATTCTATCATAACAAAATCATTGTAAATGCACACAAAAATTGAGGAATCTTGAATTATCCTTGAATCATTTATTTTATCCTCAAAGTTAATCTTACAATTAATGATCCAGTGCATCATATATACAAAGTTAAAAGATGAATCATTAATCAGATGCATTTTGCATAAGCATCTTTTGATTAATAAAATTAAAAATCAAGTGAAGTTAACATTGATATATATGCATGTAAAGTTGTAAACTTCTGCAGATATATATGGCAAAAATTATTATATTATCAAGAAATTAATTTAGTTATGCTAAATAAATTAAAAATAATTACTTAAATATAACGTCGAAATTAAGCTATTTGCAAAACGTTCATGCGTTCGAATGTAAAACAATATTAAATAAATATGATATATTGTGCATAAAAATAATATGATACAAAAATTATGAGAAACCAGTAAATTAATTTAAATAGATAAATGAAACTTGAGAGGAATAAAATGAGAATAATTGGAAAAATAATAAAAACGAACTAGTTCTAAAATATATAGAAACAATATTATTTTTCGATAATTAAAAAAATATACTATAAAAGCATTATAATTATATGTATATATGTAACCAACCCAAAGTAATATATACTAATTAATTAACTCAAGGATGGACTTTGAATTATGTGAATTTAAATTAAACAAATTATTCATAGGAAAAAAATATACCATGTATTATCAATGATGATGCTCAGAAGATGTTATGATAAAAATATATATATATATATATACCTTAAATTATCAATGACGATTTATCATAAAAATCAAGAACGCTTATTGTGAATTATATATATATATATATATATATATATATATATATATATATATATATATATATATATATATATATATATATATATATAGAATCAGGTTCATCAGCGTACCTATGAGATTTCAGCGTACCCAGCGTACCCTAATGTGAATGATCATTCACATATATTTTTTTTGAATAGACACGTATAAAACAACATTATAAGACTTTTTTTCAAAAGGAGCAACATCATAAATCTTGTGAATGGTAAAAAAAGATCATGTGAATGGTCATTCACACCATTCACATGGTGTGAAATGACCATTCACATAAATATGCATTAAGCATTCACATAATTTTTAAGGACACATAAAGTGTGAATGTATGTGAAATTCATATATCATGTGTATAACATTAATTTAAACATGGTTATGAGAAAAAAAAATTAAAAAAAAGTTTTTTAAGGTTGGTACCTTCGGGTGCACTTGATTTCGACAGGTACCTTTTTGAACCTGAATATATATATATATATATATATATATATATATATATATATATATATATATATATATATATATATATATATATATATACACACACACACACACACACACATACAAGATTATATACCCATTATGGGTTGAATTTAAAAAAAATTTAAGAATAAATATTTATAAACTCACATTAAATAATTATAAAAGATCAATTGAGTTTATTAGATTTTAGTTAATTATATACTAGTTTATTACCCGCATATTACGCGGATATTTTTAGTATATATAAATATAATAAATTAAAAGGTAAAAGTATAAATAATATTTTTTTAAACAAAAAGTATATAAGAATGATATTAGTACCTATTAATTTTATATATTTCTAAATATATATGAATAGTAATTATTTTCTTATATTTTTTTAAAACTTTTATTATATTATAATTATTAAGTTAGTAGAGTATTAGATTTTATTTAATTTGATTTGAATTCAAAAGTAGATTATATTAGATTTGGATAGAGATAATTTAAATTTCTCTATTATTTTAAAAACTATAAATGTCATGTGTCGATTCATAGCGATGACACGTGGCTTCACCAGAATTGAGTATAGTTACCATTTTAATAGTATAGATAAAAGATCAGGTTAGATTAGATTATAATACATTGAATTGAAATTGATCGACTTTAATTCACATTTAATTTTAGTAATGATCGACATATGTCACATTAAATGACACGTGTTGGATTGAATGAGAAGTCGACATGTGACAAATAAATCAAATTAAAAGTAGCTAGATGAATCAAATTAAGCTGTGTATTATAATCAATAATCCCGATGAAAACATATATAGTAAATGCATATATAATAAAAAAATTATCATAAATGCATGATCTTTTGTATATATTATGCATTAATTAAGATACGAAATGTATAAATACATGTAATTTTCTTATTGTTGTTGTGAATAATTATTATCTCTGTCTAAAAAAATTAAATAAAAAAAAATCATGTCATGGAAATTTGTGAAAGTGATCGAGTTACAAATTAATTAAATATGAGTATATTTTATATATGAAGCAATATATATGTATATGATGATTGATTAATTGAATTTGCAGTTTCCGATAAGAAAGAATTTAATATATAAGTGTGCAGTTGTTTAATAAATTACCTTCTCTTGATGCCCGGATTTCGCGGCGACGAGATCTGTAAGGTGGTGGGGGAAGTCTCCGGGAAGCAACGTTTTGAGCCAGCTAAAGAATTAGAATTAGACTTTGAAGAAGAAGAAGATGTTATCATCATATGATCATCAATATTGTTTACAGTTGACTTTGCAGCAGCAGCATTTGGTGAAATCTGGAGCATCTTCGAGAACATGTTGTTATTGTTGTTGTTGTGATCGATATCGATTTCGATATCATCATCAAACACTAACGGAGTTGTACTATTTGTTGTTCCAAAGAAGCATGGTACTGTTGATGTTCCTTGATCATGATGATCAATAAGTGGATCTGCAAGAAGACTTGTAAAGGGTTGACCAAAACCCTCATCATGGATTAATCTTGTTGACTTTTGTATTGATTCTTGATCAATATCAGATTGATCAAAGTATTGCCAATCTGAAACCGAAACCCCTGGAGGATCGCCGGAGTTTACACTTCCTCCTGGCCGGAAAATATCTGCTAAATCACCTTGGTAATTGTTCTCCATTATCAATTAATCAATCAAATTTATCAACAACTTAAAGAAACTCTTGGTTTGATTTGCCAGTTGGTTTTTTCTGTAGAGATCGATGAACTGATTGATGGGGGGTTAATTTTATTTTTTCTTTTTTGTTTAAACGTGGGGATGGATGGGTTCTTGAAGCTAGGGTATTGAAAAAGACAGGTTTTTTAGGGTTTGGAAGAAGAAAGAGATGAAAGTGGTTGACTTTTCATGATACATATGACACTTCTATTCCATACGCAAAGAGAAAAGAAGAGAAGAGAAGGAAAAAAAGGGTTTGTATATTGGATTGATGATTAGTTAATGGGGATTTTAAAAATGGACATAATCTGACTGAGATATGTGAAATAGTATTTTATATAGTTTTGTAATATACATCTAAGATTATGTTATATTATTTTTATGATTTTTTATTACTCTTTTCGTCTTGACTAAGACTTCAATTTACTTTACCCATTAGAAAAATAAAGTTATAATAAGTCCATATTTGTTTTGTAAGGTACAATTTAATTGACAATTTGCCTATAATCTTTAGGATTAAATTTTTGTCTCAATTAAGTTTATGAATGAGTCTGATTAGTTACTGATTATTATGTTTTTAAATTTTGAATAATAGTTTTAACCAAAAATACACGAGCTAGTAATTACTTTTTTTTTTTTTGAATATGTCTATACTCTATTGATGGGGATTGTCTTACCCATCTCATGCATTCTCTACACTTCAAAATTTTATGTGACATTTATTTATGTGGAACACTTGTTATTGGCATCACAAAACAATGTTGTATTCTCACGTGGATCTTATTCTCCATCTATATGTAACATTTAATATACTCCCCACATGTCTACATACGAACCCATTTGTTTCGATAAATACTAGAAGCCACCCATGGCTTATTGCATCAACATCTCTATACTGACAAGTTTGAAAAAGATGAATAAGACCAAACCAAACCGACTATGTATATATTCGGTGTGGTTTTTTGTTCTAGAAATTAATATAAAGAACAAATTTGGTTTCATTTTAAATTTTCACAAAAACTAATTTATATGTTTGATCGATCCATTCTCATTTAAAAAACCAACTTTCTCTAAAAAATTTAATACCTTCTTAATAAAAGGATTCCTTAGTTCCAAATGAGTTTTGGTTGGTTTCATTGTTCTGTCTTTAAATTTTGTGTTGGTCTGGTGTTGGCCCTATGCATAATGCATAGCCAAGGTCACGATTTGTTGTAAATTGTACAAATATTTGTTGTGGCATTAGTAACGTGCTATTGTTGGTAAATAGTTCACAATAAAAGGTGAAATGAGATTAAAATACATAAATATGTCAATTTCATAGTTCTATATGCTTATGTTTCGAATGTAGGCACACTATGGACCAAAACTGTTATAATATATTGTATCTTCATATGGTGGTTGCTACTAAGACATCTTACTGCTTGTGTTCTCCTAACATGTAGAGGGATTGATTTACTACACTATTCTTTGTGTGTATCTGTTACATTGAGGTTTCCTGATAACTAGACTACTAGAGCATTTCTTCATCAATTGCTCAAAAAAACCCCAGCATTTGGTCTTTTATACTCTCTTGACGGGGATTGTCTTACCCATTTCATGCATTCTCTACTCTTCAAAATTTTATTAGTTATGTGGATCTCTCAATACTTGTTATGGGCATCACAAAACAAAGTTGTATTCTCACGAGGATCTTATTCTCCATCTAGATGTAACATTTGAAATTCAACTCTTACCATACCGCTTATATTGACTCGAGGCAAAGGCTTTAATCTCTCCTAGGCTAAATGGTACTATAGTCCAAGGACCTAACTATTAGTTTGGGTCGATTGGCAATAGATATTCAGACTAGTTAATTTCTTATGTGTTTCCGTCTCTTTTGCTTTTCTATTCTTGATTCAGCTTGGTTTTCTTGAGTTTCTACCGTATGCTAGTCACGTTGTATTGTAGTGGTAGTTTCCATTTAAATTCTATGGTTTTTCATGCATTTATATATCGTGTTTAGATTAAATCAATCTGTTTCTCACAACTCATTTGTGTCGGTTTTCTTGAACTCTTTCAGTGACTAATAAATATCGTCTTTAGAAACTAATTCGGACTTGGTTTCAATTTTTTATTATAGCAAGTTAACAACGTTCTCTGGATTGATTTAAGTAAATTAATTATTATTACAATGATGAATTGAAGAAATTATCAATAATAAGTGTTAAGTGATTACGACGGAATTGATTTTTGAAGAAATCTGGGGTTCGTATAGAGAATATGAGACCCAAACTTCGATCTGTCTTATGATTTTTGGGCTGATACTGTTTCATCTTTAGTGGGCTAAAACAAAAAATTACAAGGGCTAAAAATTTGGGCCTGGGCCAAAAGAATTATAAAATACAACACAGCAAAAGATGAGGACTCACTCACTGAGCCACTGAGTTGAAGAGAATGCAGCAGGCTGTATTCAGAATAGGGGATGAAGCCTGAAGGTGGGGCAAGCTTTCACTTTGACAAAAAAAAAAAATTATTACAAGCAATAATAACATATGCTTAGAAAACCCCATTTAATATATCTGATAAATTTATAAGTATGTATTTAATAATCAATTACATAATTATGATTATTAAATTAATATAAAAAAAAATTTTGAACTTAATGCATGTCATGATGATTCTTATGATAGATAACTAAAAAGTAAATAACAATACATTTCTCTTAACTTAAATGTTTGATAGGGTAAAATTGTAAATGAAATCATTTAAGTTTTACAAGTTTCTTTTTAATTCTTTTCGTTTTGATAATGATATTAGAGTTTTTGAATTCATATTAACTTCATATTTTCTCTTTTCTTTCAATTAAAAATTACGGAGCATCTGGTATGGTGTAACGAAATCACATAAGGTTTATAAGTTTTTATTACTTACCAACAGGGAGAGATTCAAAAAATTTGAAAAATAAATTGAGTTTTATAATATTTTCTTTTAGCTTAAAATTTTCATTCAAATTCATTCTACAGTACTATACATCTCCTAGTTTTTAGATTTGTCTAATCTAAACACTAAGCTATTTTTTTCACATTTAACCACTTAATTTATTTTTGCACACACATTTAACCACTAAATTATTTTATACATGTTTAGTGACTGAAAATCGTACACATTTGGGCATTAACTATCATGATATGTACACATTTGACCAACTAAGTATCATATTTTGTACACATTTAACCATATAAAACACTAAATTAATGTTTAATGATTAAATGTGTAAAAAACAATAGTTCAGTGGTTAAATTGGACAAATCTAAAAGTTGGATACTCAACGCAACAATGTACAAAAACTTTTTAATACTTTATTTTAGGTACTGAATTAAAGTAAAAATAATTTAATTTATGATGGTAAATATAGAGAATAAATCAAATGTTAAGAAATTGATCATTAATTAGAGTTTTACAAAATGTAACATTTAAAAAAAAAACTTAGGTTAATTGTAAGAAAATAAGTATGCATCAAGAAGTGAGAAAATACTATGATTCACTAATTTTGTATGTTAATTCATATGTTTTTTAAATTTGTGATTCATTATTTATAGTAAAATTAATGATTTAATGTAAAAAATAGTGGATTGTTGATTCACTTTATCCGGAATTGATGATTCATTATTTGTATATTCAAAAATTGGTGAATCAATATGTAAAAAATGAATCATAGTGTTTATCACACTTCTCAATATATATACACACACACACTCACACACACACACACACACACACACATATATATATATATATATATATATATATATATATGTGTGTGTGTGTGTGTGTGTGTGTGTATGCAACACCACTCATTATGCAACGCACCACTGCACCATAATAAGTCACCTTTAAAAAAAACTTTTTTTTTCATAAACATGTTCTAATTAACATTATAAAGATGATATGTAAATTTCACATATATTAACATCTCCTAACTCTTTAAAAATAATGTGAACGTAAAGTTATATAAATTTACATGTATGTGATCATAAGTGATGCATGATTTCATGCAGAATGTATAAATATGCGTTGAATTTATATATGATTTTTATAATGTTAATTAAAACATGTTTATAAATTTTTTTGAGAAAAACTATTTTTTTTACGGTGATACGCCTTGGGAACATATAGAAAGATCTTTTGTGATAAATTTGAATCTTATGAATCTTGTTACAGATACAACTAAATCGATTTTATTAATTTATGAATCTTGTTGGATCCTATAAATTTTGGTGAGTCCTGTATTTTGTCAGATTTTATGATTCTTGTTGAATATTATGAATATTGTTATAAACACTGTTACAAACTTTTTGAATATTATGAATGTTGTCATGGACCTTTTTATGAAACTTTTAAATTATAATAATATTTTTACAAATAATTGTTGATATAACATGAATGTTTATATTTATTTTTCTATTTGTTACGTTATATATATGTATGTATGTATGGCGTTGGTGACAAAGTTGCGATTGTGAAAGTGAAAATGGAGGACGGGGAAGGAGGTCTGAGCTTCGACTTCGAAGGCGGCCTCGACGCAGCTCCCACACAACCTACCGCATCCGTCCCCGTAATCCACCAAGCCACCGACAATGGACCTTCAGCCTCTGCCGCGAACCTCAACTACTCCGCCGCCCCTCCGTCGGCCGTCACCGACCCTGCCTCTGCTACCACCACTAACTCTAACTTCCCTGGAAGGAGGAGTTACCGTCAAACCGTATGTCGTCACTGGCTCCGTAGCCTGTGTATGAAAGGAGAGGCTTGCGGATTTCTTCATCAATACGACAAATCACGAATGCCTATTTGTCGATTCTTTCGATTGTATGGAGAGTGCCGTGAACAGGACTGTGTTTATAAGCACACCAACGAAGATATCAAGGAGTGTAACATGTAAATCTCTCTACACATTTTTTTATTCGTACTTCATGTTTTTGCTGGTATTTGAACCAATTTTGTTCTTTTTAATTTGATTGAGACGAATGTTTTTTAGGGTTAATGCGTGGAACCAATATGCCAATTAATTCTGATCATGCTGATCAGTTCACATGATCACTGGCTTATCTAATTTCTAGCAAATTGCTTAGATTGAACTATAACACGTGATTGTTCGTGTACGTGTGCGTGCATATTGTAACAGGCACAGTGCAATTGTAGCACACTCAGCCACTCACTTTTGTACTGCAAGTGTAATTGGTGTATTATGGCAGTTGGGTATCACCAATGAGAGAGATCCGTGTCATGTGCTATAAATCCTGTGTTTTGTTGCACTGATTCTTATGGATTTTTCTTTGCGTTAATTGCACTGATGGTAAACCTAATATGAAAAGGGCCTTGATTTCTAAAGCAGCCTATTTGTGACAATTTTACTAGAAATCTAGAGTCTATGCAATCGATCTACAATCTGGTCTTTTCTTTTTATTAATTTGGGTATCCAACCCGCTTTGCGAGCCGACTAATCCCAGGCGACCACCCGTTTTGCGGGTAGCCCAAAGTCATCGCATTTGACACAATGGAGTATTTTTTTTTCCGCTCCTAGGGTTTGAACTTTTGACCTCCAGGCATTTTCAGTTTTTCACCAATGGAGATCAAACCTTTACCACTAGGCTTCCACTCTTGTGGTTAATCTGATCTGTTTTAATTGTGGGAATCTTTCCACCTAATGAAAGTAGTGCTCAATGACTGAAATGGTAAGAGTGTCCAAATGATGGATTTTGAAGCACCCATTTTGTGTTATTTGTATTGTTTGCTGATTGAAACATATTAAGTTAGAAGATCAAGAATAGAGCTTAGATTTCCACATGTTAACCTTGATTTGTTTTTTTTTATTATGGATTGAATGAAATTTTGTTGTTGAAGCTTTGTGGCTACATGCTATAAATGGTGGTATGTAGAGATGGGTGTACTTGCCAAATACTCTGGTTAATTGACCATATTGGATTGCCTCAGTAAATTTCAGTTTTTTGGTTTTCTTTTGATGCTTTTGATACAAAGGTTTTCAAGATTGAAGTGTGAAACATGAATCTTGAATTAGTTTGAACAATGGACAATCAGACCTATGGTTCATTGTGATCTATTTGCCAAGCTATTACTCCATGTCTGGAACTCATCCAGCTAGATGCAAATATATACCTGAAATGACTTCTTGTTGAAGGAGGGAGTTTGGGAGTTCATCAATTATTTAAGTTAAAGACCATGCAGCACGGAATCTCTCTTGACTCTAATTTTTTTCTGAGACTGCAGATGATACATGTTTTCTTTAGATACTAGTGCAAGTTGATGGTGGACTCATTTCCATTCACAATCACAAGTAAAAAGAAACCAACTAGCCTATCTCTATAAATAACTAGTGATGAGTATGCGAAGCTTATCATCTTAGCTTATATTAAGTTTGTGTCAGACCCATCAGTTTCATAAATACTTAAAAAGTAAATCTTCATTGTGACTCAAGTTTATAATGTATTATGTGTTGCTACCAAATGGTATTCTTTTTATTTCCATAATCCAAGTTGTTTTTTATACGCAATGTGCTATACCGTTTTACATAATCAGGTCAACTGTAATGGGAGTGAACAGATTTATCTGTTTTCCCACATTACATGTATAATTCTTACACGTTATACTTTTCATTGTAATTGTTTGCTATAGATGTTTTGGTGGGTGTGTCATGCATGCTGTTAGTGAATAATCTGTAATGTTGCTATTGTTTATGTACCTGATTCAAATGGACCATCCTTTTTCGAAAGTCATGAGTCGTTCCTCATCTGAGATACTCTCCCTCTTTTCTATGTGACTGTGTCATCAACCTCTTTATTATTACAAAAATTAGGGAGTTATTTTGATGCTAAATCTAAAAATGCAGGTACAAGTTGGGATTTTGTCCAAATGGTCCCGACTGTCGGTATAGACATGCAAAGTTACCAGGACCCCCTCCATCAGTGGAAGAAGTACTCCAAAAGATCCAGCAACTAACTTCCTACAATTATGGAAATTCTAATAGGTTTTTCCAGAATCGTAATGCTAACCACTCTCAGCAATCCGAAAAATTTCAGTTTCCACAAGGTAACAATGACACGAATCAAGTTACCAAACCTGCTACAACAGATGTTGCTGCATTGCAGCCTGTGCCACCTTTGTCGCCGCAGCAGCAACAGATTGCACAGTCGCAACAACAGGTTGGCCAGCTAGGTCAGTCCCAAGCACAGTCAAATGGTCAACAAAATCAAGCAAATAAGACATCAATACCCCTGCCTCAAGGAACATCGAGGTGCGTTCGGAGAACTTAGATTTTCTTTAGGTATTATTAATTACTTTTGTACCCTAGATGTGGATGCCATTTGAGTGTTTCCACTTCCAGCGTGTTATGTTAGTTGTAATCAATCACGCCAGCTACCACTTTCAAGACTAGAACTTTTCATACATTACATTATTTTGATTTCACTATCATCATTGTAATTATATAATTTACCTTATCCTATTCTTTGTCTGTTGATTTTGTATGCCATTAATAATGAAAGCAGTTTACTGTCGTCACACTGCATTAGTGCATTATAAAATGGCTTACGGTGTGTTTTCCATGGTGATGTTGCCCACCTAAGCTAAGTATATCGGTCTATGAAGAATGCCAGATGTATTGTGGCATCGTAGACAATACAAGATGAATCAGAGTGCTTTTATAATACAACTACCGCTGCCGCTGAAGTTGTATGCAGTTATGCACAAGTACCTAACGCATTTATGACTTCTCTAGCTTTTGAATTATGTGATGTGTTCCACTTTCCTTTGATATTGGTAACTCCAAGAAGAAAAATTTTCATGTGGAGAGAGATTAGGAAAGACATGATTACTTGACTTTTTTAGAAATCTGAGCTGTAGATGACAAAATAAGAATTCATGTATTGATTTCTGCATAACTTTGCAACTAAAGAATTCTACACCGTTTGATCCATGAATAATTCCGCGTTGGACATGTTTTATGGCCACGTCTAGCCCCTTGAGTGATGACAAAATAATAGCACCTTGTGGACCAAAATCAGAAGTGTCAATAATTAGTATGATGAGTATGGACAAATAGGTAAGTTTGACTCGAGAATTTTATAAAAGAGGGAGCACTGCAGTTTTTCTAGGACGACACAAAATGGAAATTCTCTGTAATGGGATGGAGGTCGTCTGGTCGTGTCTTTTATCGTCTCAAGCATGGGCTTCCTTTAGAAAAGTCATCCTTGAGGACATCGCATGGGCTTCGACTTCTGGTTTAATTTTAAAATGCCAAAACGTCATCAATTTGATGAACAGTGGTACTACTGTGGTATGTGAATGGTGCTCTTATACCTTTGATCTACAATCTTATTTTTGAATTATATGAAATTTTGTCCTGTGTTAGTTGCAATCTCATGATCCATATTACTTGCTACATTATGACCTTCATGGAAAATTGTCCACTTTTGCTGAAAACTTGGGCTTGGAAAATTGAAGTCATAAGGTTGAAGTTGTTTGTTTGTTAATAATAAAATATATATTTTGTCCATGTTCCTGGGTGTTGGGAGAATTTATTAACGCTTATTTGATATTTTGTTGTTTCCAGTTGCAATCAAGCTTCGTTCGTCTTTGTTTTACTTGCTTTCTGAGCTTTTTGTTGCTAATATTTCTTCTTAAACAATACATCTGGGAAACTAGGTATTTTATTGTAAAAAGTTGCAACCGTGAAAATCTTGAGTTATCCGTTCAACAAGGAGTGTGGGCCACCCAAAGAAGCAACGAGGCTAAACTAAATGAGGCTTTTGATTCTGTGGAGAATGTTATCCTAATATTTTCGGTCAACAGGACTCGACATTTTCAGGTGGGTTAGTAACACACTTTAAACGACAAATAACTGGGTTTCAATTATAGGAATTTCCTCTTGCAACACAATCCTTTTTTAACCGGGTATGAAGGAAATCCTGCCCGAGCCAAGTTAGTTGACATAGCACGCAAACTTTGGGCACACCCAATACACCTGTGCAAACCACATGTGCCACTTAAACATCCTTTTGGGAGGTGTGGCTCCAAGAGTTGAGACCGAAATCTTTTTAAATCCACTTTGTGTCATGTGTGGCAGGGATGTGCAAAGATGACTTCTAAAACTGGGGGATCTGTTGGTGGAGGCAATTGGAAGTATGAACATGGGACTGCACATTATGGACGGAATTTCTGTGTCCGATGGCTTAAGGTACTTCTTACATGACTCTCAACAAAAATTTTGTGATGATCTTTTAATCCTTTTATTCTAGATCCAACTTATATAAATAAGAACCTCCCCCAAAAAAAAAAAGATTTCTGAAATTGCAAACTAGTCACCAATCTTTCTGTAAATACCTAATAGACCTTCAAATGAAATGATAGCACAACCATGAAATGACAAACCAATAATAGGACTTTCTGACATTTGTGAAACCCCGCCCCTGTGAAATTTCTCAAAATTTTCAGCGGATCCCTTTATTTAACTTAACTTACTAGTATACTACAGATATATCAACATCTGATGAGAAGATCAAAATTTTGTGAACGGTACAAGGTACCGTGATCTAATCAATATGTCATGCGTGGTCTGGAGACAAGATCACTACACGTGCTATTGTATAGAATTTTAGGAACAGATCCTATGTTCTTGGTGCATCACAAATTTGTGGTTTCAAATATCTGTAGGCTGTGATCAAAACAAGAGGCACTTGTCACACTAATCACTGTGCCTGGGATTGCAATATTACAATTGTCTCATCTTAAATTTTTGGGCAATCGTGCTAATAATTTTGTTCTCTTCAAAGAAGTGTGCTAATAATTTTGTTATCTTCAAAGAAGTGAAATCAAGCAAATTATAGAAGTAGTCGCTGCCTTGCTGGGCATAGAAAATTGTGAGTCGTCATGTTATGATGGAAATCCATCATTTACTGTAGGCCAAAGAATGATTTTGTGTTCATGAAATCGTATTTAGGCATGATGTTCCTGATTTCCTATTCTTTTGGTTACTCTTTACATGGGATTTAAACACTTAATTAATATATAACTGTTATCGTTTTAATGCGTGGAAGTTTTGCATCCTCTAGCTTGCTTTATTTTTTAAAATTTTGTTTATGTAACAAAGTTCCTAAACAATTGAGACCTTATATACTAAACCACACAAGCAATATGGGCCTTGATTTGCCTTTTATCACTAAATAGAAGAATTAATAAATTACATTGTATCTACTGTGCAGCTATGTGAATTGTCCTTCCACAAAACTCGACACCTGAGGAATCCTTATAATGAGAATTTACCAGTGAAGGTACTATTTATCACTTTGTCTTTCTATTTGTTATCATTTCTCTAGATGATACTGTTCTATGTAGTTTAAAATTAATATGCTGGTTTTGGTTGATGGTAGAAAATTATTATTCCAAAGTCAACCTAGATAAAAGCTTTTTGAAAAATCTTCTTATCTATGTACTGTTACTGGTAACTGGTAAGGTAGGCTGAATTAAGATGACAGAAAGTGAAATATGTGTTATGATTCTCTTTAATTTTGAAACCACATCAGATGTAATTTGAGAAAAATTCTCCAGAACAGAAAGCAACACAGATGAGAGAATATTACCAAAACAGGAAATTCAAGAACTCTACACAAGACCTGATTTTTATGTATTTTTTTTTTTAACTATTCTAACAGCTTCACTGGCTTATGTTTGTGCTGACTATTAACTATGAACTAAAAACATGCTAACTACAACAGTGCCTTTCAGATTGTTTAGCCAAGCCCATATGCTCCTCTTTATGCTTCCTATGGTAGTATGGTATCACTGAATTCTTATTAGTAGCTTCTGGTGACGGTTTTGTTGAGTTGATTCAAGTTGAGATGTAGTTTGACATGCAAACCTGTTAATATCAAGTTTGATGCTTTATATCACATTCAGTCATTCATGTGAGACTTTCCAAGTTCGGTATTTTTAATTATAACGAAAGTTGTATTTACCAGACAGGTTTGTAAACAAGCAGATCATTGTGTTAAAATCCACCATGAAATTCAGTTGCACATGTTATCTTTCTCATCTATCGTAGGATAAGTTCTTTTCAGTTGCCTATGTTCCCTTTTATATCGTCTTTTGTAAAAAGGGTGTGCTGCTTTCTCGAATTCTCATACTATATAGTAGTTACATATGTATGTGTATGTATATATTTGATTTATTCACTTGATTTCCTGTATTTACACCGTGGTGGTAGATAAGCAGAGATTGCCAAGAGCTAGAACCCTCTATTGGTGAACAGTTGGCTTCGCTTTTATATCTTGAACCAGACAGCGAACTCATGGTAACCTTGCTTCTTCTGTGTTGCTATCCTTATGGTATATTAAGCATTATAAAATATTTTTAGTGTTCCAAAAAGATATTACTTTAGATCAAAGATTTATCAACACAATTATGAGCAGAAAATTATAAATGTGAAGTACTGATTTTATTTTTTGAACTATTGTACTTGGCTTCTCATTCAACTAGCCATTCTGCACGTGAAAATGCCCAAAAAGTGGAATAAATTAAATGAAAACAAAAGAAAAAACCAACACTATTGTTGCTAGAATGAGCAGATTTGGATAAATTGCCGATATTATAAATGAAAAGTAGTTATTTTAATTAAGGTTATGGTGATGAGAAATTGGTGGAAGAACAGTAAATAACTTAATGTGAGAACTAACTCCTAGAATTGGTTGCTAGAAATTTATGAATGCAAAAATTCGTCTTCATATTACTCAACTTCCTTTAAAGGAGTTTTTCTTTATCCTTTCAGTTTTTATTAATTTTCACTTGGCTTTTTAGAAAATTACCACATGAGGATGCATGAAAGCTTCAAATGGTCTTTGGCACGGGTTATATTGTATTGTTCAAAGTAAATAAAATTTAATTTTATAAATCAACGTGCATGCGTACACCAGCAACATCTTAATCTTCTAATTTGAAATTGAGCACGATTAGAAGCGCCATTATTTACATCTGCTTTCCTGAAGATTTCTATTTCGAAGGCTTTAAATGTACCATGTCTTGTCTTTTAGGCAATATCAATTGCAGCAGAATCTAAGCGAGAAGAGGAAAAGGCAAAAGGAGTAAATCCCGAGAATGCAACTGAGAATCCTGATATCGTCCCTTTTGAGGACAATGAAGAGGAGGAGGAAGAAGAAAGTGAGGAAGAAGATGAAAGTTTTGAACAGGGTTTTGGCATGGCTGCACAAGGAAGAGGAAGGGGCAGAGGGATGTTATGGCCTCCTCATATGCCCTTAGGAAGGGCACCGCGTCCTATGCCCGGGATGAGGGGCTTCCCCCCTCTCATGAACATGATGGGTGCCGATGGATTTTCTTACGGAGGAGTTGGACCAGACGGGTTTCCTGTCCCTGACCTCCTCAACATGGGCCCCCGTGGCTTTGGTCCATTCGGGCCTAGGTTCTCTGGTGATTTCCAGCGTCCACCGTTCTCTGGTATGATGTTTCACGGGCGCCCTGGGCCCCACCAACATGGAAATTTTCCAGGGGGTGGATTTGGAATGATGATGGGGCCTGGACCAGCACCAGGACCTGGGCGTGCCCCATTCATGGGTTTAGGTGGTGGTGCAGCAGGAAGAGGTGGACGCCCTGTTCTTTCACAGCAGCAGCAGCAGCAGTTACAACCTTCTCAGAATGCTAGTCGTGCCAAGAGAGATCAGACGGCAGTGGGTGCCAACGATAGATATAGTGGTGGTGGTGGTGGACCTGGTGGTGGTGGTTCCCAGCCCATGGGCCAGGATGTTGGTAGACCTGATGACGAATCTCAACTTGGTGCTGAAAATACATTCAAAAATGGTGAAAGCGAGAGCGAAGACGAGGCACCAAGGAGATCGAGACATGGGGAAGGAAAGAAGAAGAGACGTAGCTCAGAGGGTGATGCTGCCACCAACTCTGATGACAAAACATAGCCTACACCGGAAACTTATCTCCATTAATATCTTCTCAGTATCCACCTCACCGGTAATACTTCACACCAAACTGTATGTGTCATTACTCGTAGAGTTGGATTGTCGTTAGCTATCGTTTTGTAGCAGGCATCGATATTTACTGGTTTCTAGCTTCTTAAAAGGCAATGTACATTAGCTTTTACACAGAAACCCTGAAAGTGGATACATGTCACCACAACGCTTTGGATGTAACTTTTCCTGTCAACGTTACAAACAGTCATCGTTTTTTTTGACATGTCATATTTCTTGCAATTTGGTATTCTTTTAAGTTAAAAGTTCCTTCATGCTTGGTGTGTTGACTCACTGTCTTAGCCGAATGACGGTCTTCATGACATTGTGCATATTGAACTTATCGTCTGTTGAAGTGCATAATAAACCTTTCATTTTTCATCCGTGGTTCTGCCTCATGATAGTTTAGTTACATTTGACAACATAGATTGGTTGAAAACCAATAAGAACTGAATTTATTGTTGAGCTGCTAACAAAAGCTTCAAGCTTGTATATTATACTGTCTTATGAATGATTGAAATTGTTCATCATTGACATTTGAACACTGCTTTGCACATTAAAATTGTTCATCTCGTATGCTATGTTGCGACACCCGTGTTCCTGTATATCCATGTCAAATCTTCCATTGGAAAAGTTTTATCCTAGTTGGATCACATTCGGATTTCATCGTTTAGTAGATCCAAGGGCGGATGATATGGTTAACCCAATAACTAGACTAAAACTCCATGGCCACATGCTGGAAAACAAAATCAGCCAACTATTCACAATGAAGAAAATAAAAAATGTTCAACGAGACTTGATTTATTTTATCACTAAATAACAGAATTTTAAGACACTAATGGTGTAAAATAGCACAAGACTTTTTAACATACAACCATTTGGTAAGAGAATCTTCGAATGAGAACCCCGCCATCAGAACCATTTCCCAGTCACCAGAGTGACGAGCTGATAAAACCGGCGGAAGAAAGAATCATTATCCCTATTTCCAACAGTATGCCCCGTTAATAATGTACATGATTAGTCTGAAATACACAAGAAAATCGCAGTTTTGCCTGTCCTATGAGCAGAATAATGCTAAAGCTTTGAAGAACCGAACCCAACTTCAAATTACATTTTGCCTCTTTATGTTTGGTTGAACACGAGACATCTTCGATCCAGGTAGGCCAATAGGCCATCTTGTTAAACCGTGCCATGAGGTTGTGGACTGGACTTGACAACCATTACTCTGGTGGGGCTCCTCCAACATCGGTTTTGCCATCATTGTCATCCTCCGGCTCCAATTTGTTGGTGGTGAAAGATGGAAGAGAAACCCCCCCTTTGTTTGGAACTTCATCAAGATTATCAGCCTGCGGACTAACTTCCAGAATCCCATTCGGAAGGCAAACTGTTGCAGCCTGAGATGTTTCAGAAGAGACTGCAGTTGTAACTGATGTTTCAATGGATGGTTCACCGGATGCTTTGACCGATTCTCTCCATTCAATCCATTCAGGTGGCTTATCATTGCTCTCACTCAGTCTCGAGTCGTCGGTTGATTTTCCAATGGCAGTATCATCTGGGCTCGGTTTTGTCTCCGGGACCTCAGACGTGGCAGTATCGATCAAGTCTTTGTCATTTTTGTCAGAAGTGACTTCATCATCATTACCAACACTGGCACCTGCAGAACCCTCAGTGTCGGGTGAGGGTGAAGCTACTGCACTGGTTGATTGCTCATGAACCGCCCGCTCCTCCTCAAAAGCAAACCAATTTGAATTTGTGAAAAGCGACCCACTGAAACAAAATAAAAGGTGGCAGAACAAGATTGCAGTGAATAATTAAGAGTTCTAGCAACTGAAACAAGTCAGGATACACATTGTGCAAAATCAAACAGATAATTATATTATATTCCAAACAAATAGATATGAAATACAGCTGTTCCTTGAGGGCAATAGAAAGTGAAACTTGACACCGGACTCCAACGAATAGCATGTAGATACAGTATTTTTCTACAAGATGGAACAATTTTATGATATATATATTTTTTATTTTCATTTGATAGTACATGTATTATATGAAATGCAACCTGAGAAGTCCTATTATATCGGTTGTACTATGTAATGCAAAACCATTTTTTTGAATTTCAATTTATTCAGTGAACCAAAGATGTAGCCCGACTGAAAACAATGCATAAACATTATATAGTCTAATCATCAATGCGACAAGATGAATAACATACCTTTCTTGGTCATCTCCCAGCCGAAGTGAAGATATCACTACTTCAGCAGATTCATCGTCAAAGTAGACATCCTGCATAATTAGATATATTTTATTTCTGCTTCACACACACTTTTAGGGATTCCTAGTGCTTGAATATGAGTATTAACATGTTCAGATCACAAAACCTGTGTTAGCTTTCTCTTTTATTGTTCCTTTTTTGGGGTGGGGAGGTGAGTTATCCTAGTTGGGTTTCAAAGGAAGAATTTTTATCTAAATAACATATTGATAAGAACATGTAGAGTCCTTCAACAATTTAGGTGTCAATAATGCTCTGCGCTACTGATTCAAGCATATGTTTCTATTGCTAGATAATTTTGAACATTAAAAAGAAACATGAAACCAAACTTCCTTCAAACCCCACTTGACATACCAAATTGAAAAATGGACCTTTGATGAAATTTGTTTCCTACAAGTTTTTCCTTCAAAAAAATGAAGGAGCTTTGATGAAAATCAATTCCTACAGTCTTGTCATGCACCGAGTCTAGAAACATTATGGTTTATTTGGGTCGGAAAAATATACCACATACCTCATCATCTCTTTCCAATGAGCCTTGACCCTGGAAGTAAAATAAAGTGTTTTCAGTGATCAGCAAGTGTAAGACTACCCCGTTAATCCAAAATAAGCAATAAAATCACATAAGAAACCAACAATAGCAAGCTTGTGCGTGAATGATTTCACTACGAGTATTGCAACTTCACAATACAAAAAGGAGGGGGTGTGGTGGAAGAAGAGCATGTATGAGATGTTTAAAATCACACTTGACCAACATTTAAAAATTGACACGTGGCACTATCTCAGAGCACCATATTTTGATTTTTCGTAAGTTTATCACCATTCTAATTTAAATTAATCCATATCCAAATATTATATCATCAATACTTACCTATATATCTAATTAAAAAATATTTTAACCTCAATCTGATCTAATTTAAATTTAAATCTGCATCCAAATCTTATCTATGTTATCTATATATCTAATCAAAAATAGTGTTTATAAAATTTTTAAATATTATACAAACATATTTCATATATACAGATTATACAAACAATGCCTAATTAGAATATATTAATTTATAAACAATATTAAATATTTAAAAAGCAAAATTAATAGTATATTGGTAAAAAACATATATCATAACATTTTGTTTCTTATAATATAATATATAAACATTACGTTCTAAGTATAATTAAAATCCCAAGTTATATCGATTAAAATATGTATTAAAATTAAATAATTAAAAGAATGGTAAAAAAATAAGTAGCTGCTATTCACATATATTTAAAAAGCTAAATAAATAATAGCTATGACAAATAACAATACTATTCTTGTATTTTTTTTTAGATAATAATATTTGTATGTTGTAATTTTAAGTTCATATACATTTTATGTAAATAAGTTTTGCTAAAATATACACATAATACGTGGGCTAATAAACTAGTAAACAAATTTAAATAAAATAAAATAAAAGGCAGAAACGTCGATCAGGCAAAATAATGACTAACTTGTAGCATACCTCATCATGATCATCATTCTCATAGATACCATATCGGAATGCCTGGCTTAAATTATTCGCTAGAGCTGCCACGTCATAATCTCTATCTTGGTAATCATCATCATCACTATCTCTACCACGGTCATGAAGTGTAGTAGGCCTCCTGTTAATTTGGTTGGATACGGAAACAATTATCAATCAATAAACGTCATTCAGAATGAAATAACACTTCCATGCAAATAATAAACTTGTATTTCAGTAAACAAGGTCATAAAATATGTCGATGTTGAATCCAGTCAAAACCATTACTGCAAAACAATACTGGTTTAATATTTAATTTAGTCAAAGCCAAAACTAAAGTTCATATTAACCACTCACATAAACCTGTAAGAAAAAGTTGCTATATATTTGGTTTGAAGCAAATTTTTATTCAGACGCTTCACTGTCAAGAACAGTTTATTTGGCCATGGTACTTCATGTCTCACCATTTCTCTACCATAGATCCCTACTTACCAACTGGATCCTTGTTCGACCAGAACCATGAAATTAGTCATGTTAAATTGACGTCGCTGGAAAGTAAAGGCAAACTGATCATATAACTTTATTGACCGAAAAGTAGGACTGGTGGGTAACACAAACGTTGCTCAGAACAAGATGTGTAATGGCTAAATAACTAATTTTGGCAATAAAAATTCCAAATATATATTTTCTTTTAAATTTATTAATATATAACAATGGAATGCGATGAGAACCGCAAGAGAAGGCTATGAAAATTGAAAACCAAGTTACACGTCGATTGAAGTGTTCTTTAGATATGAGGAATACAAGTTACTAACAGATATTCTTATTAGATTTAAAAAAAATTGAGCTGTTAAAGAAAACCATTAGCCACCGAGTCTTTCAAAGGATTCACCATACATTCTTCCTTGCCAATGAAACATCAAGTCTCATTGTAGCACATAAGGTGGCATCGGTGTAGAAGTGTAAATAAATTGGTACCATATGATATTAGAACTAGGACATCTACTCTAAGCAGGTCAACCTTTCTAGGACTAAACTAGAGAAAAGAGAACCAATGGTGAGAAAGGCACAGTATCAGAAGCAAAATATTTCGAGAGGCTCATACCATATCACTGTTATTCCTTTATTGACCTAGGGTACCTAACAAATACACATCTATCTTGGTATATCAAGAACGAAAGCTGTATACACAGAAAAATACGTAAGTTAACACGAGTAGTTGATTTTTTTTCAATTTCATCCCTTTTACCCTACGGTGGACAGGTTAAATCATAATCTTTACACTAAGAAAGTTAGGCATGAATACTGTATTAGTTCACCATTGATAATATTTAAAACATCCAATACAGTGATGTGATCACCATATCCTATTCTAATCTTTAGCGCCCTTAAAGTTGGTAAAACTTATTCCAGAATGTAACAAGAATACAAATAGATAACAAACAAAAGAATGATAAGATAGATGGTATGCCTTTGGTAGGAGTCTAAGAGTCACTTCTTATTGTGAGTAGAATGAGTAAAGTGTGTTTATTAAGTCTGCACAACCCAATAATGTAATCATTATTTGCTACCAATGTAGCAACTTCTTTTACAATTATATTTTCTGAAATGCATGACAAGCTAATTATTAGAGTGCATATCAGCCAAAAACCAATGTCTACATGATGTACCGCAAAACAATAGATCTATCATAAAGTACCCACCCGCACGCCCACTGATAAACATTTTCAAGTGCGTTGCGTTTAGTAAGTACGTCTGTATGCCACTCTACCCATTCACTATCACCCTGTCAAAAAGTAATATGCCATCAGATAAGATAGAACAAGGCAAAAGACACATAACAGAAAAGGAATACAGTACACAAGCACTCAAGCATATCACATTCTGTTTTGTTCCAGAGTATAAAAAAATACGTATAGAATTCAGAATAGCAACTGGATAGAAGATGCCACGAATCCAGCAATACAAAATTAATTTGAAATTGATTTGCACAGTAAACAACTAAATCATAAAAGGTATTTACCATGGGATCATTTAAACTATATAGCAAAGACGTGGTGAAAAAATGTTCAAGAAATACTTCAAATATATAAATCACCAGAAAATGAAAAGACAAATACTAACTAAGACAGATATGTGAAACCTGCAAATATGACTGTATGTAGCTGTTATTAGCCCCTTGTTCAATAAGTTTGTTTGCTATACGTGTCATGTGCCCAACGTTTCCTATCCTTGGTGGAGTTCTTCCTTCAGCGGGGACTGTTGGCTGCAACATGTAATCACAGAATTCAATTAACTATGGACTAACAATATCCTTTAAGCATCCATGACAATTCACTGATCTTTAACTGGGTATATAACATCATTCTGCAATTTCAGGGAGCTAGTTGGCATGTTTTAACCATAATAGAGAGAAAATAATCAGTTCTCCTCTCTCGGCCCCCTCGCCTCTATTTATGTAATCAATATGCTTGATCAAAGAACCACATCTAGGCCATTTTCTGGTTTGTGACCAGTTCCAGATTACTATATGTGGCGGGCCTGGCGGCCATGATACCAAACCCACTGTGGAAGTGAACCAAACAATTCACACGTTAAAACAATAACCATGATAATTTCAGAAAGTTGACCATACATTCTTCGGATCAGCATCCAGTGTGCAATTCTTCTCAGCATTAAGAATTTTCCTGATAAGATGACAATCTTCGAGAATATGCTCAATGAGTGAAGCATTCTTGCTCTCAATGCAAGAATCTATTATCTGTTCAATGTGGTGATGAATGAAGTTATTGTACGGATACCTACATTCATCAAGCAAAGTTGGTCAACATAGATCATTATCTTTTCCATCGAACAATTCTGGATAGAGCGTGACTAAGTGGAGAGGCACTTACTCAAAAAACAATTCTAGAAGACGTCTTAAAGCACCAAGACGGATAAGCTCCTTCTCAGCAGATTCACTACTAACAGTCATTAGGACTGAGATGAATTCAATAATCTGAAATATTCCAGTTTAAGTAGCAATAAGTTATTCAACTTCTTTACTGCATTTATAACAATGTAAAGCACAAAAGAGAGAAATAACCTCAAGGTAAACTAATATCAAATAGACAATGCTGGCTAATTCCTATATAAGTTGCAGATCACTTCTAAATTGATCATTTTACTTTGTAAGTATACTACAACACGACGCGATCAATCACACACAATGACGAAATCATAATTACAAAAGTTAAAGTACAAAGATAACCTTTAGGCGATGTTTCCCAAGAGGTGGCTGCAACTTGCCATATGTTGTAAGCAAAACATCTACTTCTGCTGTAACATCTAAGAGCTTTAACAAATTACCTGTAAATTTAAAGGTCAAATTTATTAATACTTCAGTTCAATCTCACAAGAAACTAGCTTATAGTTTTCTAATGCGTGTTAAGATCATGCACATGTAAGCAAATGTAGTGCAAATTCAAAAACGATGACACAACAAATCTAAGGACATAGACTTTAGTATAGTTTCACTGAAAAAGTAAAATAGATATACAACAGAAATTACTTTTAGTAGTCCCAGTAATTATTCAATGTCACTGGTTTTATCAATTTAGGTGTGGAAGAAGATCAAAATAAAGCACAGTAGCACCTTGGTAGTTACAATCACTAAGGTGTGGAAGCAAATCAAAATAACGAATACCTAGGCTCTCCAGCATGCCTTCCACAGTCTCAGGTTTGGCTGTTACTACGGATCCATGAGTCGACTGCCGATTGTAAATGTAAAATGTTCCTGAGGTTAGCCTCTTAGGATCCAACAAAGATATGCATACAGACAATGAATGAACTAAGACTGATTTTGGCCGTGAGTCCTCCAAAGCATGACGAAATAATCTTGCTATGAAACTGTGAAATCAAATATGAAAACATCCAAGTGTTCATTAAATGATACAAATCATTGTCCATGTCAAGATGCAAACTTCCTTAAAAGCGAAAAACTTAAATGCTGACCTTGGGCTGGATATTTTTGCAGCCAGTCCTGGGGGAGCATATCTAGTTATAGCACAAAGCGCTTCTGCTGCATTGGCATGCACTTCAGGACAATCCTTCAAAAGATATGTTGTAAATTTTAGTAACTAGTTCATTTCCAAATTGCCTATGAAGATAAAAACATGAATTCATGATGAAATAACAGCCATATTCGACAATATATACAATTGAGGGATTCAACATGAAGTGTGCAATTGCTATCGAGTATCCTATCACACATTCCAAAGAGACTAGCTAGCTTCTTATTAGTCAATGTTAAGCAGAAAAGAATTGAGCAATTCTTGTGACGAATACATGAAAGAAAATTGGTGTATATCCTTCATTAATTCATTCTTCAAAAGTTGAGGGACCTTCATACATTTTATGACAAGCCTGAGTAATCACCTTGGTTGAAAACTATTTGTTGAAAAGCAGAGGCCCTTCTTATGTCAAAGTCCATCCTAATGTCATTGGACATCATCTAACTCAGGACTCTGGGAGTCCTTGGGCATATACTTGAGAAGTTGTCCAAAGTGATATATGTAGTGATTGGTGGAACCCTATCAAACCAAATGTTATGTCCATAACCATGACAAATTCCATCATGAATGTTGCTTTGCAGGACAGATGCTTCAAACCAATAAACTCCGGTTGCAAGCTATGAAACAATCGTCAGAGATTAGTGTAGCAAGAGGATCCCATTAAAAAAGATTGTAAGAAGACATCCTAGTCAAGGAAACTGCATATCTAGCTGCCTATCTTTCTCTTAGAAGTCCTCCATGTCACATGTTTACTTGTAGTGAGTTCAACTTCTTTCCGATCTTACAATAGACACTTGTTTCTTGTTACATGGTAAAGGCAATGGAAGGAGCCGAGGAGGTTTGGAACCCTACAAGTATGCACCTAAGAAAATTGATGATAGGTCAATTGTTGGAGAGAATGTTCCTATGAACAATGAAATCATCCAAAGCACAATCTACAGTTCAGCTGTGGCTAAGAAATTACCTATTCGACATAAGTGAACATGAGAGAAATAAGCTTATGATTATTTACATTTATAAGAAGCCTATCCTCTAATATCCTGTGTCTCGTCTAAGTTCCAACCGCCTTGCACATTCATTTCGTCAGCTCATCTTCTCCTAAGGTTATGCATCTCAGGGAAACACTTAGCTATCCAGAATAACGGTTCTGCACTCACAGCTTCTGGTCAGTAGGGAATATCTTCATGTACCAAGAAGATCTAGCAACTCCAACACCAGATATTCCATTTGAGGTCATCCTTCGCAACAACCATCTTCTCCTCCTCAAGCACACATAGAGTCTTTTGGCTCTATTGCTTATTCCAAAGAGCTATCTAGTGGGGGAAGAACCATCATTATTCCAGCATTTTCTTTCCTAGCATGGAGGAGCCATCCACCAAAGAGCTACTTTGTGTAATGATGTGTGGAGACTCGTGGAGTAACAAACTCATACAATTGAGGAGTTTCACCCTTCAGCACTTTTCTCCACCAAGTTCAGCAAGCATGCCTAAAATTGTTACTTGGCTAAATATTGATGTGTTCAAGGACTTTGCATGTGCCCCCAATCTAGCATCCGTGATTCAATGCATGATTTGAATGTAAAAGAAAATCTAGATTCGAAATCAGTCAAGCTAGCAGACTTAAGTTCATTCATTTTTATATTAAGTGTTGTTTGAAGCTAAAATGTTTGTGAACGGTTCAACAGTCTGAATGATACAAAATGACGATTTTAAACTTCTGTCTGGATTACAAGTTGATTTTTGTGCTGAATGAAAATCTCAAATTACTTAAAATGAACAATTTACGATTTGTACAATCATAAGATCTTTAATATAACATAAATATAAGATTCAAGCACAATTTTTCATAAAACCTTTGAAGATGTACAATGATAATAACATAAAACATCTTTAAACATATAGGTATACATGATAGTATGAAACAAATTAAAATTATCTTTCAAAAAAATTCCAATATTACCTTTGAAGTCAAAGTTTGAAACAAATTTAACATTATCTTTCAAAAAATTTCTAATATTACCTTTGAAGTCAAAGTTTGACCAACTTTATGAAATACATCGACCATATATTCTTGATCTAGGGATTAACAATGAAGAGACTTCCCACGTAATGGCTTCCTTAAATAATAAACATCTATCAGAACCCTAAGTACTCACAAATACGATTGAAAGATCATCTTGTGTGTATGCCCAATATATGTCAATAGTGTTTTGTTGAGTTGTGGAGAATGGAGACTAGCGAGAGTATGAGGACGCAACTCCTCGATGGTAATTGTAAATTCTAATCCAAAAGCATACAATAGAATGATAGATTCGCTAGTGCAGTCATAAATGTAGGTTATTCATGGACACTGCATATAACTAGTTTTCTTTGGGCTTTCTGCATGTCGTTTTCAACATGTTTGGAGTGTAACCATTGTTTCTTTTCTTTCTTCTTGTTCTTTTCAAGCTTAAGGGTTTATTAAAAAGTGATCATCAGATTATACCCTTAGCAAGTAAGAGATCCCTAGAATTGACATCTAACGTGTATTTAATGACTAAACAGAGAGGTAATGACATACCGTAGAGCTGAATTTGTCAACAATCATCTCCAACACATCTGTATCTTCTAGCCACTGCATTGAATCTACATAGCTGGTGTAGAGATGTTCATCAGCACCAATGAGACGAATAAGAACCTGTACAAGAATAAGCATTAGATCACAAGCAGATACAGTAGTAAAAATATAGTACTGTTAAGAGAACTCACCTCCATGATCGATGTAATGCCTATTAGGTCAACTAGCTTTCTGATAATATCCTGATGGGCCTGGCCACCAAATCATAAATGACAAAATTTTGAGTGAAAATATCATACAAAAATGTATATGAACTTATAAAAGGGTTCCAACCAAATGAGGCCTCTCCAAGTTCCATTAGGAAAGAGAAAGAACAAAAACATGAGTATACTAGTGTGTGGTAAGCAAAAAAGGGTTAATGAGATCAAAAGGTTTGGTACAAGTATGACAGAAGTGTTAATAACACAAAATCCATGATGAAAACAAATTTTAA
The DNA here is from genome assembly GCA_020465985.1 of Centrapalus pauciflorus. NCBI lineage: Eukaryota > Viridiplantae > Streptophyta > Magnoliopsida > Asterales > Asteraceae > Centrapalus > Centrapalus pauciflorus. Next base: position 1,849,464 of record JAANYP010003258.1, on the reverse strand, counting down.
ATGATGGCCCTAAAAAGAACACAATTTCAATTCACCCAAGTGATCCAAATTTATTGAGAACTTACTTGAATATAGTTCATCAATGGAACCGTCTTCCGCAACAACAGGCATACAACAACCTATAGAACAAACAAAACATCAGCTATCTGAACAACAATATTGAACATGATGCCTATGTGAGAAGGTAACATAAAAATAGAAGAAATAAAGTACATATTTCCACCAAAGTAGCATACTGATACACCCAAAAGAAATCAAAGTGACAACCGGAGTGTACTCACTTTACTAAAATAACCAGCCAGTAGAGTACTATGTTGGTGTGTTGGTTCAAGGAAGGAGAATAGCAAGTTCATCAACTGCAACCATATATGAAAACTTTATTTCACATGGCAATCAGGGTCTAACAACACTGATAATGATTAATGTATATGATTTTCAACTCAACCTAAAAAAGGGTTCATCGTTCCATACCTCCTCATCCTCAACCAAAGCTTTGAGAATGATGTCGACCTCACAAGTAAAGATCTCACAAGCAATAAAAGGGAACCTGGAACATAATAATGTTTGTAATCTGAGCCTCTGACGTTAATGTAAGCATGGAAAATACAACTACAATACATGTAAATCAGAATCCACATAGATGAAAACATCTGGAGAAGCTAAATTTAAATGATCAACAACAGAAACCTACTTGAATGTTCGCCCCTTTTCAGCATCTTCAGGAGGTTCCTCCACTATGTACCGAACAAGTTGCTCAACCTGAGTCCTTTCTCTCAAACTGCATTTGACATTAAATTACATTCTATATGTCACAAACTCAGAAGATGATTATTAAAGGAAATGACTAGAACATTAAACTGATGATCAATTTTTTGACCATCACAATATCATAAGCAGTATGCACCATTTGATCAGGTTATAAACAATTAAACATTCATTAAACCCATAAGCAGTATCCTAAAATTTCTCATGTATGACTGTTTAATCTGCGTCCTATGCATCAAGTATCCCACAAGAAGTTCCTCTCCCCAAAGAAGAACAAGAGAGCATCACCTAAACAATTATTAACAAAAATTCTGTACACAGGATCCAAGAACATCGATTATTCATTACAAGTATGTAACATATCAATCTCTCACCCAAGTCAACTTCTAGCATTACAATATGGCATATACTTGTCTTATAATTATCTATCCATAATCCATATCCACTAGAACTCGGAAAGAACCCTGCTTTTACCATAAGTCAGAACTATTTTCATATATTTGGAATCACACACCTTTACAATTATGCATAATTACAGTGCAAGTTTCATTACTGCACCAAGAGTAACTAATACATACATACACACACACACACACACACGAAATTCAATTAAGATGTTACTTTATCAAAAGATAACTCAAATGTCGCTCACCATCTGCAAAAGCAGCAAGATGTTTACCATAAAAGAGTGCCGAACACGTGTTCATGTAGATAAAGGAAGCTTAAACAAATATGAAGCCACTTAAAAAGTAAAGCATCATTGATGCATTTGAGCATTGGTACAATGTCATGACCACGCAAGTGAGCAATAAATGCTAGAAGATCACATGGAGTCATAGACTCATAGGAAGTGTTATGGGACTTACAAATTGATAAGCCGGTTATTAAGAGCTTTGCATTCTTGGATTATTTCATCCTCATCTAGAAGCTCCTCTAGAGTAAAATTTTCCTTGTCCAAAATTGTCTCCACCTGCATTGATAAAAGAAGTGAGTATGATCTCTCTAACTATTCAAAGACAAAGTGATTGCCATTAATATCTTATCATTGACTAATGATTTGAAATCAAGCATAAAAAACATATAGCAATCAGAATCCTTGTTTACTTTTACTTTAAAACAATTAAATAATATTGACTCTTTCAATATTCTTGACACCAAGAAGCACAAAAAAGTTGTCTACAACTCTACATAAACACAGAATAGATACATGCATGCCAAGTTTTCATCACATCATACAGACAATCAGCATGATTCCCAAAAAAAACTGATGCCAAAGTCACATCAAGGCATTCACGATGTAGTATATAACTATATACCCGGATCTTACCTTTACATGGACTTATTGTTTCATTTGAAATTTTAAACTCAATCTATTCCTTTCCAAGTGTATGGCATAACCTCTGAGATCGACTTCACTAACTAAAGCACGCTCTCTCTACATGTTACTACAATCATTTGCTTCATGCAGTTAAGCAACAAACTAAGATCTACGGTTTCATTTTTATAAGCAAGCAGGATTATGATCAAGCAACAAAGACACTGGATTCATATTTTTGCTTCGGCCTCTAGCTTGTGGTACGATTGCATGTGTCTTCGGCTTTGTTTCTGACCTATGGCATCGTCTAATGGCTGTCAGTCTCAGCCATGTTGATTGTGTTGCATCTTAGTGCAGATTTTGTTTTATTATGTTTTTTGTTTAAGGGTTAGAGCACGTTCTAATCCTTGTTTTCATTACCTGAGGTGAGTGTCTCGCATTGTGTTTGTATTCTTTTATTCTTTCTAATAATATTTACCAGGGGTACCCATTACCCAAAAATCAAAAACAAAAATACTTGGTACAAACAAAGAAGTTCAAATGGATCATTGGTCCTTGTTTAGAATGGATCGAATATAGGACCTCACATAAAAGAAGATTCGGTCATGTTGTCGATTGAAAAGCAAAATTGATGTCAGCAGTCAGCTACTTCAAAAACCTCTAATCATGCCACTAAATTCAAGGTGATCAGAAGCAAGAAACACAAAAGATATGCACCCGGTATCACCCATGCAAAAGTATAAGTCTTAACTCTCTAGGTCCCCTGAAACAATTCACCTAGCCATCCCTTACAGTCTTACACATAAAAGTTGGAAAAGAAAATAACATAAACTATGAGATTTAACATAGGATCTAGCAATAAACACAATAGAATAGTAAACCTACTCTACAAATTGGAAGGGGCAAATATGACAGAAGGGAAAATGAAATTGTTTCCAGTAGCTATAAAGATCAGTCAAGTGGGTTGTGAGTCTCAACGATGGGAAACCTTTTGTTTAAAAAGATAACAAACAAAAAAAAATCAGATAAGATGCCCAGCAGGGATATTTGGATTTTGGAAGATCGATAGCCTAGAGAATGAAGAAAGACGTAAGAGCCTACATTTAGGATGAGGATATAGAAAGGAACAAGAAAAAAATTTTGTTAAATGGTACTATTTTATGTTAGGAGTGGCCGAGTGGGAGCAGATTAGAAATAGAAGTGCAAGAAACTCACTGTCACTAATTTTAATAGAGAGATTGGGTCCTCAAGAAAGAGATGCCAAGAGAATGGATGTAAAGGAATGGCAGGCAAAAGAATTGTGGTACATGTGTACGCAGCAGCTTTGAATCATACTGCTTTGCTTAATGGATAGCAAGAAAACGAACTACACCGGTTTACAATAGCCAATGAAGTTATTATAAGACAGGTGAGAGTAGGATGAATACGCAGGCAAATAAGGCTACTGTCTTGTGAATTGTGATGCAATGGATGCAGGCATTTGATGATGTAGATATCATTTTTTGTGTTCCACAGCTGCAAGCATTTGTGTAGTGCTGCTATATATGCATGCTAATATATGGATTGCCTTATTTCGGTCTTGCAAGACATGTAAAAATACATTGGTTTATAAAACATGCAAAATTGTATTTTGATTGTAACTATGGTCATGGACTGGCCAAAGACAATTATGCAGCATGGACACCCAGTCTTTTGGGTTACCTTGTATTAATACATATTTCTTAATTGTGTTCAAATATTCATATTGGATTAAGAAGATCAGGTATAATCAATAAAGAGTAAAGACGGATGTATTTTAAATTACACATACATAAATGCTGCTATAACTGTTCACAATAACATAGACTTCCTTTGCCTTCCCCTAACCCATCTTCAAGCACCACAAAGGTCCAGAAGGTTCCATTAATGAATATGAGATAATCTTGCACATGCCCTGCCCTAGACTGGTTTCATATGTAAACAATTAGACCAACTTCCACAATCCACTAGGTGCTTTCCTATACAATCACACAACTCATGAGGATCCTTTATACATGTGAACCAATGGAAAGATCACAAAACCCCAAGGAAATCATTTTAATACATCAAAGAGAAACTCAATTTCTCCAATATAAACTTCCAAGCGCCTAGGTCTCTGATAAAATAACAAAACCTCGTACCACTACACTGCTTTTGTGGAACAGCATCAAATTCATGTCATTTTGTCATTTCATTTCATCCCCTTCCATTTTTCGTCATCAATGAACCAATCAAACGTACCAATGAATAAACAAAGTTGCAAATAGCTTAAATAGTAACTAATCAAAACCAGGATCTAAAGATATCATAAAGCATCTAAGAATATTTTACAACGATATAATCAAGGATTTACCGGAGACGTAGTGGACAAGCCGGTCATACGCCAAAACATCTTGAAATGGAATTGAAATCGTTTGAAGTCAGATCTGCAGCGCCAGAAACGTAGCTTAAAATATGACCGGGAAGAAGCACCAAAATCTGTGAAACGAAACCCTAGAATCCGAAAATGGAAGCATAAAATTGTTCGGATTTGTTGGATTCCAGAAGTAAAATGAATAGTTGATTGATTAAGAGGGATGAGAGAGAGAGAGAGAGAGAGAGAAAGACCGAACGAGAGAGAAAAACCTGCAATCGCGGGAGGTATTGGTATATCTCTGTTGCAACTATCTCCCTGTCCCTTCTTCTAATTTCTATGTCCATCGATCCATTTTCAAATTCCAAAGTTAAATCAAATCTCTCTACAATTATTTTGGAAGTAAACCAAACCAATTTTCTTGGAAATAATTTTTACACAATTTTTTGACGTCACAATATCCAAATAATTTCAACATTTTTTTTACTTTATATGCAAATTTTTATCATAGAATATCAATAAAATATTTACTTTTTATAGTAACTAGTTTATTTATCTGTGTATTACGCGGATATTTTTAATATATATAAAATATAATAAATTAAAAGACAAAAATATAAATATTATTCTTTGAAACAAAAGTATATAATAATGATATTATTATTTATTATGACCTATTAATTTTATATATTTATATATTTCTAAATATATACGAATAGTAATTTTTTTATATTTTTAAAAACTTTTATTATATTATGTTATATTATAATAAATAAGTTATTGGAGTATTAGATTTTGTTTGATTTGATTTAATTTGATTTTAAATGTATATTATATTAAATTTAGATAGATATAGTTTAAAATTTTTTTATTTTTTGAAAACAACAACTGTCATGTGTTGATTCATTGTGATGACATGTGTCTCACAGGAAAAGAGTATAATTTCTCTTTTATTAGTATTTATATAACATAGATAAAGGTATGAGAAATATATTTGTAACCTGTCACTTTGTCGACAAATCATATTTTATGTGTTCGTTTATATGATTTATCAAAATTCATGTTTATTCGTCATATTTTATGTATTTATCAATATAAATCATAATTTAAATTTAAGTTTAATATAAATTCAATCTTATTTATACTCTTTATATATGTCTAAATAAAATTCATATTTATTTATAAAACCAAGAAAATAATAATTATGACGCATAATAATATTACTTTTATAATTTTTATAAGGGTTTATTATGAAAAAAATCAACATTTTTTCGTGTTTTTTGCGATTTCAACCATCTGTGTAATTTTTTCAGAAAAGTTCTCAAGTTATTTTCTAGATATTGTAAAATTTGATTATTGGAGTCTGGTTATGGTCAATAAACCTGGTTTTTAAAACCTGAAAACCAAATTATAATAGTCAAATTTCACTAAACTAAAAATAAAAAATTAACTTGATGACTTTTTCGGAAAAAAATAACATAAATGGACTAAAACGCAAGAAAAACGTAAAACGTGTTTTTCATGATAAACCCTTTTTAAAATAACTATATATTTTTATTTTTATGTATATACATTTTATCATTTTGTGTATATATTTTTTATTAAAAAATCATGTAATAAAGTAGAAACAAATAGTAAAATCATGTAAAATGTTTCTATAATCACACGGCTCAAAACTAATTTAACGAAAAGGTTATTGTTAACTCACATTAAAATTAAGAAAGTAGAAGTTATTTTTATAATAAATGTCTAAAGTTGATATCTTAAAATATATTGTTTACAAATTTATTGAAGTGACGATTTTATGGATAAATTGCCGAAAATGTACTAATTAGTATAATAGTATCATCAATTATTCATTTTAGACTTTAGGGCAATGAAAATTTTTCTTCCTAAAAATACATAAAGTTTAAAAAGCTTTTCATTTAAATATGTTTATTAGACAAGTTTAATTATCAAAAAAGTGTAGCTAAGTTTTAATTATCGTAATAAATATAATAATATTATATTTGTTACAATAATAGGATATCATGTTTATTTTTTAAATAGTAATCAAGTTATGTTGTGTTTATAATATTGATTTTTTTTCGTTTGAAAAGTAGTTAAATAATATTGAAGCGTACAAACTGTATAATATTTGATCTCCAATTACTTAACATGAAAAAAAAATTTACAAGTTGAATTTTATAAAAATATTACATCTTAAATGATTATTTAACAAATTTGGGATTTGGTATTCAGATCTTCATCTTCTTTTATTTCAAACTAGTAAGGAAATCATCAATCCAGTCGTTAAATCATATAAGAAATTATGTCAGGATATTGAAAAGAGTGCATAAACACTTGGGTTATTGATTTTTAATCATCAATTGATGATTTGAATGAGGCTTTGAAATTGATTTCGAGCTTGATAAAATACATAGTAAAAATTTTGTTTTCCAATAATACTCAAATTCACTATTAAACACCAACGCAAGTACACAACATGTCTTGAGTTTTAATAGTTGTTTTCTGTATTTTAATAATTAAATTTAACTTTATATAAAGAACCTTCATTGGCTCAACTTCGATGGTAGTTATTTTTGAACTCGGGTCATCAACAATATCCTATGGGTATTTTAAAGCCGAATCAATCCTAGGTTTAATGCACATAATTAATTATAACATATCATACCCATATGTGTATTTTAGGATAATGATTTAACTTTGATATATCTGTGAGTTGTGACAACACCACCATGTAAATCACGACTTTGATATATTAAAAACTCGGGGTTATAAATTGACTACATAATTATAATGTTTAATAGACTAATAAGGGGGCGTTTGGTTCGCAGATTTTTTCTTGGGATTTGCATTATGCGGCATTTGCATTTGTCAAGATTTTGTCAAAGAATTTACATTATCTTTTAGGAAAAAATTGTTAATCTGAAAAATGCAAGGTAACTGTGATTTAAAATCTTAGGGGGGGAGACTGAGTTTTTAAATAACAAAGAAGGAAAGGATTTTCAGAATTCCTAGGATTTCAAATCCTTATTGAAATCTGCGAACCAAACACAGGATTTTAAATGCAAATCCCCGTGAATCTTAGGAAATCCGCGAACCAACGCCCCCTAAGAAGTTTTTAAAATTTCTAACTGTCATGACATAGTCTTCATCAGCATCATCTTTCGATTTATCAACATCTTATTCACATGAGGATGGCTTGGATGATTAGCTTTTCCTTAGTTATTTCATGAATATTGAGTTGTGCAATCTCTTCATTTTTTTCCATAGTTATTTTGTGAATTTTGAGATTGCCTGTGAGTTCATCAAGTTGTAGACCACTAAAGTCATTGGATTCTTCAATTACGATAACTTTAGACGTCTATTTTGTATGACGAGCTCTCAAGGACTTCCTCGCAAAATTATTGTTTACGTATTCTATACCCGATATTTTCGAATTTGTACAAATAGTATTGAATCTAGCATATCTTTCATCAATCTCTTCGTTTTTAATAACATTGAATTGATCGTATTATTGTACAAGCCTTCAATATTGTTATCCATTACTTCAGCATTTCCTTGATGGGTGATAATAAGGTGGCGTTTAATTTGTGTGATGAAATTCTATGGAATTAGATATTAAAATTAGCTCGTTTACAATATTTGATAACTAATAAAATGAGTTAAATTTTATGTATTTTTCATCAAATCTATACTATATATAATAAGAAAAGCACTTGGAGTTTCTGGACCATTGAATGGAAAAAAAAATCAATGGTCCAGATTAATGATGAAACACCCATCTCAACATAATATAATAATTAATGGGGTTATGTTTAATTAATCAGACTAATATGGTTTTTAAAGAAAATCAGACATGACCCGTTCGCACGGAGTCAGTATCCCTATTTGATTATAAACCAATTTTGGAATACAAGATGAATTTACAAGATACTTCTACACAATAACAAGATTTATCATCAACCCAAAAGACATTATATGTCTAAATACATATATACAAGTCAATCATAATGGTAGACAACTACCCAGTTATTACCCAGTTGTATAAACGTAGCTTTACCGAAGTTAAGGCTTCATTGACGGTCCGTTTAAATTCTAGGACCAACGCCGGCAATCACCTTGCCTTTACTAACACCACCTGAAGTATATAAGAGTGAGGGGTTAGCAAATAAAATTGCTAAGTGAGTTACTAGATCGATGTGGAATGCAAAACATACAACATGTATAAGTATTGAAAATGATTATAAAATGACAAGTGCAATATCTTTTAATAAAAAAATGGTGTGGGCATAGCCCATTAATTTGCATAGGCTGCGGTGCATGACCCGCTAACCCGCCGTTGTCGACCGGATCCCGGCCTAACAACTCCAACCGGCGCCCGAAGTCCGGCCACCTACCCGCGAGCTCATGCGGTGTAGGAATTTATACGCACAAACACAAAGTAAGGCGCTTGATAATAATAATGATAACCAGGATATCCGGTGAGGCCAGTGATAAATGAGCATAGCTCACAATGGGTAATCAAGTGTAATCATGTGAAACATGAAATGAACGATCTTCAAGCATAGCATGAAGGTTAATATATGTAGTGAAATGTATCAAATGAGGTATGCTGGCCATAGGCCATGATCAAATAATAAACTACCAACTAGGGCAGTATGATAAAACCAGTGCAATGCATCATATAAGAGGATGATGCCAAATAGATATGCACAATGTCATAAATAAAATAAACATGTAGTTATGTATGCGACACACACATCAATGCTAGAACTCACAGTTCAATAGACTATAATAGCCTTTAAGGTTTAAAACAGCCAATAAGTCACTTAACGCCTCGAACCGATAACCGGCATTCCTTTCAGCTCCAAACCTAAAAATAATGATATTCAAGGTATTCATTAGCTTATAATAGTATATCATAAGGTTTGGAAGTCATTTGAAGTATTTAAGCGTTTTCGGTTTAAGTTTCCGAATTCTATCGACACGGTTGTACATTTCAATAATTCTTATAGATTTTTAGATGTCAATTTACATGTTATATGTGTGTATAATTATCATATAATGTGTTGAATTTATTTCACACAAACGTGAGTTTTCATTTGGCGTTCGTAGACGAAGAATTCAACATGAAACGAATAAAATGGTCTAACTCGCACTAGTTTAGTATTTTGGCCATAACTTTTTCATACGAACTCGGATTTAGGTGATTCAGGAGTCCATACGAAGAGGAGACATAGGTCTACAACTTTTATCTTTTGAAAAATGACCATATCTGAGAGTGACTCGACGAGTCAATGGTATGACTCGACGAGTCGAAACATGCTGGAACGAATTTTGGTGCTCTGCTCGTGATAACTTCGTTCCAAACCCATTTTTAACCTTCAAAAACATGTCAAGGCCTCTTTATATGATATATTAAGTATATGTAAACATATATAAACATTGTTTAATCACCAATAACACAAAGAATCATTTACTTCACTAATTAAATCCTTGGACTAAATCCAAGGATTTCAAAGTTCAAGTTTAAGGAGTTTTCGTTGGTTTCTTCTTATTAGCACTTTCAGAACACTAATTAGTTGATTAGTCCTTATTAGACACCCTTGCTTACTCTATTTTGAATTCACTATTACAAACTATATAACCACTAGGTGAGGGAGAAAGAGAGATAGATATACATATACATATGTACGATTCAACACATGAAGGAGGTTCACCTTGATTGCTGTAGGGATTTTAGTGACTTAAACTCTCATATTTTCGTAGTCCTCAAGCAAAGAAATTCAGCCCTAGCTTTGGTTCTTTAAGGATGTATGTGCAGAGGATTTTGAAGACAAAGAAAAGAGAAGGAGGAGGGTAGTCGATTAGGGGATTTAACCACCCCTAATTGGTGAAACTTTTACATACAACTGTAACGACCCGAATTTTTATATAATTGATGATTAATATTTATTGTAACGAAATACGATTCGAGATATTAATTTATTTCAAACACACAAATAAAAGTTGTGTGTGGATAATTATGAATATATGCCTTGAATATATAAAAAGGACTTTAAAAGAAATGCTAATAATTCCAAGGTATGAATGGTAAATAGGTGAAAGTTGTGGGTTGGAAAGAAAAAGAAGAAGAAATCTTCTTCTTTTTGACTTATATTATACGCAGACACACACACTTTATGTGTGTGTGTTCATCTTTTTCAAAAACTCCAAATAGAGAGAAAAGAGAAGAGAAGAAGAAGAAGGAGAAGCCAAAAATCGGCTTTTTGTTGAAAGCTTCGTCGTTTTTGAAAGATCCAAGAGGTAACCACTCTTGTCTATAAATCTTGCTATTTTATTTTTCTTCTCCTCTCCATCTTCATACGAAGAAGATGAGAAACCCAAATGGGTTTTTATGAATGTTATGGAGAAATCGTTAGATCTTGAGGTATGATAATGAAATATAGTTAGAATCATCATTTAAAACATATTTTTCAAGTTTTATGGATTTTGATGGGTTTTAGCTCAAAAACCCGAAAATGGAGTTTATGAACTCTTGATGATTCAAAAGGAATAAAATGGTGTTTTTGACAGCTTAAAATGTGTTATAAAGGGTATATATATGTTTGGGAATGACCCCAAACCGTTTGTAATAAATATGAAAAGTTTTGGTAGTTTTGAGCATTAAATTCGAAGGGACAAAAGTGCAGACCTGCACCCGAGTTGCCCTGGATTTTGAAAGAAAAATTTCTAAGTTAAAGGATCCGGATGACTTGGGATCCGAATTCGGATGGGGGGTCCGAAATTCGGAGTTCGGACCGTGCTTCGGTTAGAAGGGATCCGAAACTCGGATGGTCCCTGATCCGAATTCGGATGGCTTGAAATTCGGATGTGTAGGTCCGAAATTCGGATGTGCCTAGGACCGAGTTCGGGCCGTACCTCAGACGAGTTGGTCCGAAATTCGGATGGTCCCTGACCCGAACTCGGATGATCCGAAGTCCGGCTGGTGCTGATCCGAATTCGGATGGGAACGTGAGCCCAGTTCCGGTCAGAAATTGTAATTTTAATTAGTCCTTGGGATCGTTTGTCATAATAACTTTTGTCACCAATTGTAAAGAAAATTAGCCCAAAATAATTATGTAGATCGAGGCCGAAATTAATTAGATCTTACGACTAATATATCTGAATCAAAGTTGAGAAATTATAAACGGTGATACTTATAATATTATATTATGAACCAACTTGTAGGGGTTTTGACGGGTTAAGTCACGTGGAGATTATCACTCCTACCTTGACAATTATAACTCGGTTTTGGGGCCGAGAGCGTATTGTGTATCACTGTGAGTTCTAGTATTAACGTATTTGCATGCATATCATGAATTGTATGTTACTGCTTTCGTATCATTATTGTCATTTTCATGCTTTGCCATCACATACATCATAATTATTGTTTATCACTCGGTTGATAAGTTGTTGATCGTTCGTTTGACCTCTCCGCCGAGACGATAAGCTTGAGTGTGGTAACCCAGCGGAATCATAATGGTAAGCCTGAGTGTGGTAACCATTATTGCCTGTAAAACGATAAGCCTGTGGTGGTAATCGTATGGCATCATTGTAAACTGTATATCGATAAGCCTGTGGTGTGGTAATCGAGCAGTAGATTGTAAACCCATTGTACGGTAAGCTTGTGTATGGTAACCGCAATGTGATAGCTTATAGCCATTAGTTGGCCTCCAAAATTGTTAGTCGAATTCATGGCATTGCATGGCATCATTCATATATTGCATGGTACTTTAATCTAGAATCTCACTAAACAACTTTGTTGTTTACCCGATAGTTGTTATTTCTTTTCAGGATCTGTTAAGGGCAAAGGCCCGGCTGGCCCGAGTTGTTAGATATCGTTTGGAGCTCGGATAGGAGCTCAACATTTTGTAGATGATTGGGGCGGGAGTAGCAGACTTCCATTTTTGGACTTACGTGAATTAGTTGCTGTTTATTAATTCGTTTGTAACTAAATTGATAACTTAATCTTGTAACCCCAGTTACATTGCTCCGTGATTTCCGACACTCTGTTGTGTCTCATGCAAAGTGTTTGGAATCACGTTGAGGATTATTAATTGCAAAAGTTTTAATTTGATCGTATTTCCGCAAGTACTCTGTATAAATTAACGTATAATAGTATCGAAATACTCGTATTAGTTGTATGGGTGTTTCAACAACCCCCTTAAACTCTTTCCATTTTCCAATTCAACACCTAGCTTAATTATTCTTTTTATTTTAAAATACTACTTGCATATAACACTTGCACCATAAGCTTTAGGGACTTGTACATAATCCTATAATTTGCCAATTTACAAGGCGTAAGGCATAGAGTACAAGTGGATAAAGCATGAGGCTAACTTATATCATAATTAGACAACTAATAGAATTCATTTGGAAATTTAATAGATTGAATTAATACCACTATTATGAGGGTATTATAATAATGTATGAGTTCCACTAACTCAAATACATGTAAGTCTCGCTTATCTATTCACAGTTAGTAAAATAACGTTAATATACGTATATTCTCTTGAATGATTAAAGAAATAAATCTTTACATGTCAATTGACATAAATAAATCACTCAGTTTATTGGTTAAGTGTATATTTAACAGTTTGATTATTATATTAAATTTGAGGATGTTACAAATGACAACTCATAATTATTTATGAAATGAAATGTCTCTTATAACCTTAATTAAAATCAATAATTATACCTATGCCATCTTTTTAATTCATTTTCCAAATTTACTTCATTAACTTAATTACATTAAATTTTGATTTTAATTTTTTCATTAATGAATTAATATTTACCTAAAATAAATATGTGTCATTATTATCCTTAATGGTCGTAGTTAAATTCAAATGTAAAAATCTGGATTTAAATGTAGAAGTGTAGTAAATAAAGTTAAAATTTTTTGTTAATTATTTTGCTAACAAGATTTAAAATTTAATTGATAAAACTTCAATTATGAATATGATAAATTTTTATTGTTGATTTTCAGATATTCCATTTTTATATTTTATCATTTTCAAAATATATACACATTCACATAATTGAAGTTTTTTGTTTCTTACATTGATATTTCATATTTGAAACTAATAAAAATTAAAAGAAACGTTTTTTGCAAACACATATTATCTGTTTTTAATAATACAATATAATACTATTTTTTTATTTAATATCAAACAAGTAAGTATTATTTTGATCCTTAATTTAACTAGCTTTCAATTTTTTTTATTTTAAGTATATATAAATTTTATAATAATTTATTAAAATATAAAAAAATATGTATTTTCTAAATCAACTAATGTAATACATGAGTTGATTAACCTATATATTATAATAAAACAAAGCAATTCATGTCACATGTCACTTCTTCAATACAAGAAAGTTTTATTTTTTCACCTCTTTTTCCAAATTTAACACCTTAACTTAATTGCATTAAATTTTGACTTTATTTTTTTCATTAATTAATTAGTAATAAATTAGATTTTGTAACATTTAAAATTAATGTTTACCTAAAATAAATATTTATCATTATTATCCATAATAATCATAATTAGATCAAAATGTAATAATTTGAATTAGTTGTGGAAATTATTATTATTATGTATAATAAAGGAAAACATCAAATGTCACGTGTCACCTCTACGTTCACCAAAAAGATAATTACAACTTATAAAAAATAAAAGATAAATACAATTTAATATTTTTAAAAAAGATAAATATACTTTATTTTTTAATCTGTAAATATTAAAAAAATAAACACAATTATTATTTTTGTATGTTTTTATTTTTACCCATATACGTTTTATATAAATAAATTTAATTAAAAATATCTATGTAATACGTGGGTTATATAAATGAAACACCCTCCAACTAAAATAGATGTTTCACGAACAATTAACAATAATCATCGATAAATACTTGCGGAATTACGGTCAAATTTAAAATTTTCAATATACAAAACCATCAACATGATTCACCCCACTTTGTCACTTTTCAAAAAGCAAAGTGTGGTAAATCATGGATCAAATGTTTGGGGTTTTAATATCTATCAATTACAATACAAATCAAGGTCAAGCCAAGGCCATACGCCGGCATATACAAAATGGGAGTCCACTAAATCCCCAACCCCAAGCATCAACGAAGCTATACCAAAATGCGAGCTGCTAGCCGAGCTCCAAACCTACTATCACGAATCAAGCGTGACCTTTCCCTTTACCTGAAAGGTTAACAACTAACGAGGGTCAACAAAGTTGAGTGAGATGCTAGATTAGTAAGAAACACAATATGCATGTATGCAGCGATAGTCAACTAATGTATACTATAATCAACATGATCTGGTGCTCAATTTAGGCTTATAGCTAGCCCAACATATTGCTCAATTTAGGCTTAGAGCTAGCCCAACATTTTGCTCAATTGAGACTTAGAGCTAGTCCAACGTGTTGCTCAATTTAGGCTTAGAGCTAGCCCAACGTTTCCATGGATATCCAAGCGAGGTCAAAAGAAAGATATACACAAATAATGAGGCCCTACATACCTCCCATATGGCCAACAAGTCAACATGTAAGTGTTAAAGCAACGAGCCATTAATATCACATGCCTACGATAGGTACAATATTATATTTGACAAGGAAACCGACAATGAGCAAAGCACATAATGTAACACTAATACTAGAACTCACAGTGATTTGCACAATAAAGCTTTGGTCCGCTAAAATGAACCTAAACGATCAAATTCAAGTTAAGTCGCTTCCAATGGGCTCCGATCGATCCAACCACCTATAACAATTATAAGTATATTGCTCATAAGCTTCCATACCCTAAACAATTCTAAAAAACCTCTCCGACAGGGTTTCGGGTTCTAAACCGAATGCCTCGGTTCGTTTCGGGACCCTCTGCGAGTCGCTCAAATTTTTGTGAGCAGAAAAATTTGACTCAGCGAGTCGCTCACAGACCTGCACTTTTCCCCCTACGGGTTTAACACCCAAAATTCCAAAATTCAACCAAACTCAAAACCAACACTTGAAATCGATTATACAACATATTTAAACACTTTTGAGCTCATTTTAAGCTTCCAAAACATCTCAAATGCAACCGATTGATCCATGGCTCAATTTGAGCCCTAAATTGGATTTCAACCAAAATTAACTCAAACTAACACAAACTACCAACGTAGTTACATATTTCGGCTCCATTTTGATCGTATAACAACATATTAAAATTTTAGAGCTTTTACTAAACAACTCAACTCAAACCCATTTGGGTTCTATTCTCCAACATAGATGAAATGGAGAAGATGAGGAAGATGGAGGGGAGTAGATAATGATTATACCTTCAATAGAGATGGAAGATTCAAGATTTAGCCTTAAATCCTTGCAAAAACGTGATCTCCAAGCCAACCCTATCTCACCCTTCTCTTTCTCTCTTCTTTTCTTTCAAAGACCAAAATATGCAAATGTGTGGTGTGTGTGTTGGTGTGGACGATTTCAAGGGAAATAGGGTGTGAGTTTTTTTTTGGCCTTTGGCCAATCCCACCCCTCATCTTTGCATTATGATCATTCCACCCCTCCCAACACTTCATTTATTTGTAAATAAACTACAATGCTATTTAATGCAACAATTAATTAATTCGATACCCAAATAGATGAATTTGACATAATTGTACTAGATGGATTCAAACACTACATTAACCCACTCTTATGCCATAATTGATTAATATTTAATTGTTTTGCAAATTTCGGGACGTTACAATAAACTAGTTTTATTGTTATAGAAATTTGACATTCCTTTCAACTTATATATGATTTAAATGTCAACCTATAAATAAATTAGATTTGGTCATATATCTCTAATCAATACTAAAAACTATCTTTTAACATTCACAATCAACCATATTAATAACTAATATTTAAATTCTAATTCATTCGAATTTCATTTCGTGAACCAAACGCCACATCGGTAAATTTACACATAAAAATCATTACGTGTTCTTTTCTAGACACAGCATTGTAAAGCATGAGTTTGGTCTCAAAATTTTTTTGCAACCATTTTCTTATTTTATTGATTCCACAAGTCCTCAGGAACCTTTCTATAAGTAATCTATCTATACTATTAAAAGAGTAACTATAGTCAGTTCTGGTGCAGCCACGTGTCATCACCATGAATCGACACGTGGCAGGTTTTAAAAATAATAAAGAAATTTAATTTATATCTATCCAAATCTAATATAATCCACTTTTGAATTCAAATCAAATCAAATAAAATCTAATACTCTACTAACTAATTAATTATAATAGAATAGAATAAAAGTTGTAAAAAATATAAGAAAATAATTACTATTCATATATATTTACAAATATATAAAATTAATAGGTCATAATAAATAATAATATCATTCTTATATACTTTTTGTTTTAAAAAAATAATATTTATACATTTACCTTTTAATTTATTATATTTTATATATATTATAAATATCCGCGTAATATGCGGGTAATAAACTAGTAAAATACTATTAAGCAAAAAAAATTTCACTCTTCCACAATTATGTATATGTTGTAGGCGGGTGTCAAAAAGTTTTGAAACCGAAATACCGTTTCAATATTGAGGTTAACCGAACCAGATTTTTCTATTATTTTCAATTTGGTTTAGTGAACCGAAAAACCATTGGTTTCGGTTTAGGTTCACGATTTTGGTGACGGACATTTAACCAAAAAGCCGAAAAAAATTTAATTTTATATATTTTAACTTTTAGGTCTATAATATTAACATTTATCCCAACAATAATCTAAAACTTTAAGTTATTTATTAGTTTACATTAATTGTTAAATCTAAACAACAAAAAACTATACTAGAATAATTTAATTTATAAAGATTATAAATTAGTTTTCGTCTCTATTAGATTTTTAAAAATAATATGTAATCTTTTAAGAATATTATATAGATAATTTGTAGTTTTATTAATTGCTATTATTATCTTGAACCTTTGAAATTTTTAGAAACTATTTATTGGAGTTTATTTTTAATTTGAAATTTAATTTATTAATTAAAAAATGGGTTATTGGTTAACCAATTAACCGAACTGAAAAATCATCCGATATCTTCTATTAACCATCCGAAATGCAATTTCGGTTCGGATAATAGTCCATGATCACCGCTAATATGTTGTTATCAAACGTATCAAAGGAAAATAAAAAAAAAAATTAGAAAAGAAAAGAAAGTTAACCCGTATACGAAAATCGATGGGGTGGTCATTTCATCGAACAGATTGAGAGAGACGAAGCGAGTCAGAGAATCAAAATCATGTTGAAGTTCTTGTCAAAAGTGAAGATCGAATTCAATGCCCTAGACCCACGCACGGCGGCCTGTATGGAATTCCTGGCTCAGTGCAATGCTCGAACAGCCAAGGAATCGAACCCTTCGTGTCAGGTGTCGGTCAAGCGCCGCACTGACAGCCATCCACCGCAGATCTCCGTCACGTTCGTTAACGGTGTCGAGGAGGTTTTTGATGCCACTGCCACACCTGCGCAGACCATCCGAAAGATGATTCTGGAAAAAGGTCAGCAGTTGGAGACGGAGCAAATGTTTCGTGAAGCTGGTGAGAAGTGGCCTGTTATTATTCCAGAGGAAGAGCTCCGGCAATCGTTTCCCGGTACTAAGGTAGAAAAAAGAGCTGATTTCTTTACTGTTTTGAAGATTATCTACGATTTAAATTTATGCCTAAAATCTTCTGGCTTGGAATTTTTTTGAATAAAAAATTCACTTTGAACGAAGTGTTGTTAGCTAAATTGATGTTGATGACAATGGAAATCGAAAACTATCGATTGTAATCTAGTTGAAAATCACTATCAATTTTGTTGTGAGCATCACCTCATCTGTTTGTGGGATATCTTGACCAGCATTATATCCTGATATATAAATGCCAAAGAAATATTCTTTTACATGATTCAAGTTTATAAAGCATTACGGCCCCAACATAGGATTAACTTCAATTTAGTCCGACGCAATGAACTCGTATTGCTAGATTTAGGTTTTCGGGGTCTTTCTTTTTCATCGCGATTCGTTGTTTATCTACTTATCATCCTCATATTTACTTTTTACCATTGATTGTGGTTGTGGGGAATGGAATCTCTTCGAAGGGAGTTATTATTACTCCATTCAATGAAAATTGGAAGTTTAGGGTTTAGACTTGGCATATAGTTTAAAAAGCTGTCTGTGACTATTTGCCAAATATCTAGAGCACTTTCTGTAAGAACAAAGAGACATCTTGTGGACATAATTACGTAAATAACTACAATCACTCTGTTCTTGATGATGATAATGGGGAAGTACAAAATCTTGACATGATAACTTTCGGAAAGGGGAAATCATGCCAAATTCCAGAAGGCAAGTTGTGTTGTTTTTCAGGGATGGGGGAGTATTGTGTAATCTCTCTCTCCCCCCTCCTTTTTTTTTTTGGGGGGGGGGGGGGGAGTGGTGTAGCAGGTTTGATGGTTGAAGGCCTTATGATCTCAGTTTTATATATTAGACAAACTAGAGCTATTCAATAGTGGTATGATGTATGTGTACATTTTAAGTATGAACTACAGCAGGGAGCATTTTGTGAATGCAAATTATGAACCGAGCATTATGCTTTCCTTTTCAATCCTCTTTTTCTCCTGTTTTATATGAACATCATTAATGACACCACCATTGCATTTTAGTTGAATAACATCCCTATGTTCTCTTTTTTTCTCAGCCAAGGAAAGCAGAAGAAAAGAAGCAATAAGTTAACAATTGATAACGGAATGAAGAAGAGGATTAACAAACATAGAGGACAAATTGGTATGTGGATGAAATTTGCTTTCATACTTGCAGGGCCTTTAAAAAGGCGTTGTATTGGAATCAACATAAGCGTCCTTGAACTTAAATTTTCGATTTCAGATTGAGCTTCTTTTTGGATCTCCATTGCTGTTCAACTATGTTTACTGTTTCATAATGGCCATAGTGTACCATTTTATGTAAGTGTGTAGCAATTGCATAAACCTGAGTTTTCCAATGGAGTAAAGGTTCATGACACAGGAGCATAAAAGGGGCCCTGCTGCCTTCAACCGCTTTTATGCATTTTCATCACTTGAATAATACTGTGAATGGGATTTTCTGCTGTTTTTGTGTCGTGTATCTAAAAGTTAGTTAATAGAACTTCTGTATGCTACAAACACTCTGGCTAATTTGGCCTAAGGTTAGTCCTGAGTGAAGGTGGGAAAACCTTTCAGGTTCAGCAACCTGGATGAGACTGCTGGACGAGACTGGATAAGACGACCAGTTGTTAGTTGTTACAAACCACACCTGGCTGGGGTCCCCTTTAATATACTGGTAGTTCTCAAACTGATCTAAATTCCCAGGGTCTGAAGGCTGGCTTAGGACAACTTCATTAGACCCTTACAGGGGGCTTAGAGTGATTTGGCCTGAAGTTTGGTTGGGACTTAATTTTGTCAGGCCTGTGATAGGTTAGACTTAAAAGTTGGGATCACTTATTCGTTGAAAGGGTGGCGATTTCATTTGGAGATTGAAACTTGATTCGATAGTTTCAACCAGACTAAGTTGTTGAAAAAGGTTGTAACCAAGAACATGATTGACTCCAGGATCGTAAGTTTGATGATGCCATGAGGGTATAAGCTCATTATCTTGAATCATTTTGATTAAAAAAAAAAGGAAACACAGATTGACCAATGTTAGAAATCATTTTTCTTGAACATTTGGTCGACACAGGTACTCGTTACCAAAAAGATGTTATTCTTCTCACATTTTATGATGCAAAGTTCTCTAATCTCATTTTCAATCAATTTATAGTCAATATGAAAATACGTTAGGTTCCAAGTTCAATCCCTAAAATTAACAAAAAGAAAATACCCCTTGTGGCCACAAAGGTTCAATTGCAATGGACTTGGGGCTACCAGCAAAACAGGTGATCCTGTAGGGATTGATTTACTCACAAAGCACGTCGAAACCCAGGTTACCCAAAAATGAAAATAAATATGTCCACTTTCGTAGTGAATACAATCATTTCTTGAAGAGTTTATTATAGAACTAAAGTAACAACATTTTCAAAACAATCTAGATCTTTAATAAACTGTAGGAAATTGGAAATTCACATGTTTTCATTTGGCCAGAATGAACAATAAACTCTATTCTATAATCATTTATATTAATATATAATAACTTTCATCCTTTAATGCAACTTGAAGACATAATCAACAAGTATTAACTCATCTATCTAATAAATGCAACCTGTTATAAAAAACCAAAAACCAAAAAAGCTTGCATACTTATGATAATTGCTCAAATCAATTGTCAAACAAAATAATTTGTGCTCAATGAATTTTTTTCGCCTTATGAAGCAACCAATGATGTATCATTTGGTTCCGTATCAATATATCTCTCGGATATGAGGACCAATTATCATTTATAATGACAAATTTTCTTGTTATTATCATATATATTCCAAACTGTAAAATCTCATATCAAGGCATCTCTTTGATCTATGGGTCAAATCTAGAAATCATTCCGTATGAAGCACCACCAAAATCATACGAGTTAAAAGATGAAAACAGGAGTAAATGGCATTTCAAACCGATCACAATCATGTATTCAAAAGTCAAAACCTGCAACAGCCATCACTGAAAGCAACATGATAACAGCACATATATACTGTTTAATTTATCCGCTTCAATGGGATTGAGACTCAAAAGTCTGAAAATACCAAAAACAAAGCAAATAATTATCAGTATAGACTTGAATATACACAGACTAGATAGATCACTTGATCATGCCTCGATCTTGAGGAGGGAGTTGAGGGATGTACTGTTGAATCGTTGAGCAAAGCCTCGGATCACTAGTACGATCACATCTCTCAGATGTCGTGTTTGAACCATCAAATCTACTTCATTCTCGTTGTCCACAACAATCCTAAGCCGATGTTGGTCATTCCCAAAAATCTCCACCTACACAAGTTCATGGTGTATATAAACAGCTCAGAAATTTCGATAACCCAACTCCGAAACCTACTTTCCACTCAAATATCATATTTATCATCTATAATCGTTAAATTATAGAATCAGCCAATCAGGTAATTGGTAAACTTTCATGTTCATCTCCAATATAACACTTAAGGTGTGGAAGACACTAGTAAAGAATTGCCACTCTCTATCCCTAAAGATAAAAGCATTTGACTTAAAACTTGAATTTAATTAAACATACTAATACCGAATACCTAATATACCGCTTTAATAACTGATAAAACTTATGGACCAAAATCAATCTCAGTAAATCTTGTAGTTTGGATTGGAGCCTTTCAAGAATAAAAAACTGAAATACAAAGAAATTGATGCGTTTAGTACGACCCAACACAAAATGATGCCTATTTTTTTGGGACGGAGAGAGTAATAGAAGGTAATAGTTACTATTACTAATAATGTTCTAAAGAAATAATTGCATGGTAAAGTTTTGAAGACGTCACATACATGGAATGGAGGGGCATAGCTTCCACGAATCTCGGTCGTTGGGAAAGAAGTCTTGGAACCAGGCTTCACAACCTTCACTCTTTTTCGATTAACTTCCAAAACTCTTCTCTCGAGACTTCCCAGCCCAGAAACCTTCAATAATAAATGTAAATATTAGTTGTGATATTTCCAAGTTCCAACATGGTAGTTTCACCCCTTCCCCACCCTTAAATGTATCAATGAATACAAACAACAGCGATAAACAGTGATCGTTACCTTCTTCGAAGATTTGTCCTTGTCACATAATGCCTGTTGAAAAGAGGAAATGTTACAAGTCATGTATTCTTATGAAACCAAATGCATGCATTTCAGTCAATGAAATCTTTTTAACATTGGCAATCTATCCAGCAGCTTATCGAAGAGTGAGATATTAATAATACCGGACAACCTAGTGCTGCAAACATATGTGCTATTTTGAAGACCATTATAGTTCTAGACATAACAAATGGCAATTAGAACATGATGCTGATTTGCACTTTAAACTTGCGATACAAACAATATATGTGTGTGTATATAGGGTTGAGATCATTGCAGAACCTAAATTTGGTGCAGAAATGTAGAACCATATATTCGATGTTGAATGTTCAAATTAATAACGTTTATTCGATGTTGAATATATAAAATTCAGACGATTCAATGTTCAATATTCACTGTCGAATATTCAGTGATAAATATTCAAAAAAAAATTTGAAAAAATTTAAAATCATCAGTCACGTTTTAAAGAGGATAAAATTCTTGTTTTTATGATATAATTTTTTTTGTTTTAAAAATTAACAATTCTTATGTTATCTAATTTTAAAGTTAGTTCTGCAGTTCTGGAATGATCTTGTCTCTCTCTCTCTCACACACACACACACACACACATATATATATATATATATATATATATATATATATATATATATATATATATATATATATATATATATATATATATATATATATATATATATATAGGATGGAGATATGGATGTACACTTGGCAAACCAGTATAATCAGCACAATTAAAAAAAAAAAACTGAGAAGAATCTCAAAGAAATTACTGATTCATTTGGCCAACAATAACGACTAGAAATACACAAAAGTGGATTTATAGATTCATACCTCAAATTTGACAGAGCCAAGATCGAGCTTCTGTTTCACCTCTTTAAGAACATCGGGTTCTGCAAATAGATATAGTGTGTTAGATAAAAGGGGGAGCCAATGGAGCTCGTGCATCCTCTCTGAATCAGAAGATCACTAATTCAAGCAATCGTGCCTTGATAACATAAAAGTAAATAACATGCAACTTTTCAAGCTCAAGCTTTTAGTTTCTCTTCTCATATTCCCTAGAGTTAATAATAATTCAGGTTTATCTGACTAGTAAAAGACCTATTTTTTACGCTAAAGACTTGTTGATTCCTCATTCTAAGCAAACAGCCAAACACAAGGTCATTTTTATGTAAACACATTCCAATAGAAACCACATGATCATCGACATATACTTTTAGAGCGATGTTTAGCAGTACGTCAATAGGTAATGGCATTGTTTAAGTTACAATTAAATTAATAGACTGCAAAGTAAATCAGAAATTAAACAAGAAAAGTGACTCAAACAACATCAGACGCGTGATAAATAATTGAAAAAGAAAAAGAAAATCAACATAGATCCATTAAAGTTCGAAGAAAATGGATTTTGGGAAAATAAATTTGGTCCAGGCTTACCAACAGTTATTGGTTCAGTTGAGGCTGAAACTGGATGCCCCTCCACCCCATCTTCTCTTAGAGGAGTATATATAGCAACCAGCCGATAGCCCACGTCATCAACATTTGCTTCATACATCCTTCCTGTCTCGCCTGCAATTAAAAAAAAAAGGGGGTTGATTCTTTACCATTTGTTCTTTTTATTATTTCTAGCATCATACAATTTTACACCAGTCCTTAACAATCCTTTGAGAGGGTGATACGAACTGTGAATTGAATTGACAGGAAAAAGGAAGCAATGGAACTGAAAATTAAAAAGATGAATTAACAATCAATCCTAATCGGGATTCCCAGGGAGAAACCCCCCTCACAACCCAAATGGTTGGAGCCTCTCTCAAAGCTAATGCTAAGAGCCTAACAAATCTAAACAATATTCATTCACACCCTATCCTCCTTTCTTATTCTATTTACACTACTTTTCCCTAACTAACTTATTTAGCCATATTACTACTTTACCCCTTTAAAAATGACCTCTAATATATCGGCATTTCTATCATTCCTCCCCCCTTCCACAAAGTCTTGACCTCAAGACTTGCTTTCAGAAGCTGCCCACGAAATTCCCGATTGTTGTGCAGGTGGTATCATCGGATGCAAATCAAAAAGAATGAATTTTCTCAATGCGATGGTAGTCGCCATATCCTCCTCAATCTCATCATCCCCTAAGAGAAGAACCCTATGGACACTTGTGAGCTGGTCCAAAATTGATTACCACAGCGAAAACAGAGACCCTTCTTGCGTCGCTCTTCCCATTCCGATCAAGTTAAGGAACAAACCCTGCGACCCTGATGCAGCACTTGAGAATTTTCTGATTGCGACACCAATTGGGATGGCAAAACTGATGGCGACACAGACTGGAGAGAAGTATTTGAACGGCCAAAAAAACTAGGCATGACAGTGGATGAATTTCAAGATCCAATGGATTAATCCATTTAGTTGGATCAACAAATGGATCGATCCATAATAATCAATCTGCTTAATTGATATCTAAGCTACATCACTTACCCCACATCACCTCCCCGACTTGCTCCCCCGCCACTGCCACCGATGTCACCATCACCGCCGCTGCCGCAATGTCCCCGCCACCATCGCCGCCCCAGTCGTGCCACTACCATCGCCCCTGCCTCCACCGACACCGCCACAACCGCCCCCGCCCTTGCCGCCATCGCCGCCTCCTCGACTTAACCACTGCCCTTGTCGCTGCAGTTGTCGCCACCACTGATGTCGTCGCTACCACCGTCACTGCCGCTACTGCAGCTCTTGCCACCACCGCCGCCCCACCTCAACCATCACCTCGCCGCCGTTGTCGCCACAAGAGCCGCCGCCGTCCCTATTGTCGTCACCACCACTGCCACCACATTGGGGTGTGGTATTGGTAGGTAGGGGGTAGGGTGGGTTGTTGGGTATAGTAAAGTGGGTGAGGTGGGAGTTAAGTACGGTAACCGTGAGATGAATGGGGTAGGGTATAATAGGCGTAAGGGTGGGATCGGGTGGGTAAAGTATATGTAGGTGTAGGGTAGGGGTGGGTAGGATAAGGGTGGGTGGAGGTAAGGTAAGGTGGGGTGGGTTTAGGTGGTGTTGGTGATTTTAGGGTAAGGTAGCGTGGGAGGGTAGGAATGAAGTAAGGTATTGTGACTTAGGTGGTTAGAGTGGGGTGGGGTGGGTCAATGGGTGTCAGTGAGGTGGAAAGAGTGGGGGTAGGATACGAATAGGGTAGGTGGTTGGGTGGGTAGGGTGAGTAGGGGTAGGTGTAGGGGTGATGGTTGGGTGGGTAGGGTAAGGGTGAGTAGGGGTTGGGTAGGGTAGGGTAGGGTTAGGTAGGATGGGTAGGGTCATGGTCGTATAGGGTGCGTATAGAGTAATATGAAAATTGAAAAATTAAATGAGTCAATCTAGATCATTATCCATATGTCTAAATTAGTTGGATCACACATCAGATTGTGATCCATTGGCTAATGAATCAAATCCATGATCCACTTAATTGGATCATAAATCTGTTGGATCATGATTCAATCCAATCCAAATCCATCCATTGTCGGGCCTAATTCACACCCTATCCTAATTTTCTTATTTTATTTATACTATTTTTCCCTAACTAACTCATTTAGCAATATTACTACTTCACCCCCTTCTAGAATGACCTCTAATTTATCAGCATTCCTATTAGAGGGCAAATATAAGGATTTGATGATTTGATCACAAGCCACATGCATGTCTAGTATCTCGATGTAACAATTAACAAACACCAAATGGTATTGTACGAAGAATAAAAAACAGTAGTCAGGTGATTTATAACAAATGCACGATAACACATACCTTGAATAGAAATTAAATCTGGACTGCCAACCATTGATCTAAGCCATTGGATTCTACTCTTACCCTCTTTTCCTCCACTATAAATACCACGAACCGCATATAAGTTGGTATGAAAACCTCTGCCTTCAATTTCCAGTTTCTCTATTTTAGGAATTCCTGAAAAGAAACAAACCTTGATCGGAAACACATCCATACTACAAAGCTGTTTCCGGGAAATAACGTGATCCAAGAAACGGTTACACTTAGAGAAATGTAGGAAAAACAATCAATCATTGAGCTACCATTGTTCCTAATTGCACTATGGTAACATGATCCCAAATTATGTCAGAAGTAACAAAAACGTTTCAGATCCCTAAACTACAATAACTGAATGCCTGTTGACATCTTAATCAAAATGCGAGAACTACTATGATTTCAACTTACATACACATCACTTATTTTGAAGGTAAGTGGCTGCTGAAGGGTTGGTTTAGTATTAACTTAATTGGACAAATGAAACCCAAAAACAATACAACAAAAAATTAATATAACAGGAGGCCTAGTAGACCTGGGGAAACTGGGACAGTTTCAACATATGCTGGCTCGCTAGATCTTCCAAATGTATCCATTACAATGCACTGGCACTTGAAACGACAGCCAATGTCATCAAACCGCAGCTTATACGAGCAAGAACACTGTGACTGTAATGGCTCAAAATCATCGTTTCCCATTTCAGACGTAACATACCTGTCATTTAACATAGCATGATAAGATGAGCACCCATTATCGTATATACAAAACAAGAACATGAAAGGCAACATTGAAAGAGAAAAAACAAAGTGAATAAAGATGAAGTGATGCTTTTAAGTTTTATGGTGTAGACATATACCACTGGTATCTGACATGCTTTTTGTACTTTTGCCATACGTTCTGCTGAGCATCACTCTTCGGGATAACTTCAATAGCAGTCAGTATTTCTCCCTCAACTGCCTTCCCAGTAAGAGCAAGCATCTCAATTCTTGGAAGCTCTGAAATGCAAGGCAATGCGAATATAATACTTCAACATACATGTGACGTATGTTAGAAGCGTTCACACATCATTTACTAATAAAAAGATAATTGCCAAAATAGACAATCAAGCTTGTTAAACAAATTTCTGCAAGTCAAACGAATAACCAAATTAACTAAATAAGTGCCTCATGGGAAATCCATTTTTAACCCTCGATGCAATTTAAGAAATAAAATAAATAAGCCATAAAAAGCTACACGATTGCACCATGATTTTAGACATTAGTACCTGGGAGAATCACATCAGTTGGCTCAGACAACTTCAGCTCTCCAACAACTGAATCAGAACGAACTGGTGTATACCTTCAAGATGCACAAAACAAGTTGAGTCTCCTAATTAAGACAAAGTTACAACTTCATGACTTTTAATCTGTCAGATTTAAAAATTACTGCTATCACAACTTAATCTTGGAAAATAGAAACTAACTTGCCAATTGCCATTATGTAATTTTATAATAATCTAAACAAACATTTCCTCAAAATAGATAGGAAAAAATGAAATAAATGTATCAACATTCAACAGTAATTAGAACAAAGGTAGAGACCGTAGAGCAATTACCCAAACAACAACCGGCAATTGTAATCTGAATCTGAAACTTCATAAGTTTTAGAGTTAGCACCATCAATATTAATAATTGTTCCCTCCATAGTTTCTCTATGCCAACTATAGATGCTTGATCCTTCAAAACCACCGAAATATTCTCCTTCACCAGAATAACTGCTTAAACACAACGCCTTCACCCTAACTTTGGAGACTATAGGAAGAGCTGACACAGCATTTGAGATGAATGTATAATGGATTAGTAGGTGAAAATAATATAACTTAATACAAGACAAAGGAAAATGTGGATACCTGGACTCACAGGATTGGTGGAAATCGACACCAACGGGTCTCCAGATTTTCCGTCTTTACGAGTTGGGACCCAATACAAAGCCAAATAAGCACCAACATCTTCCAGTGTGGGAGTGTATGTCCTGTGAAAGGATTAACACAAAAAATACGTAAGTTAATTCTGGAATATCATGTGAATCACACTGACTAAACTTACAATGTTTTCCCGCATATAGTCACACCATCACAACCATCTGATATATCCCTGAGAGCCGATGGGCTAAGCTTGGATCGAGCTCTATACCAAATAAAATTTCCGTCCCCTTCTTGACCACCAAAGTATGTCTTAAGAGGAACCACGAGTTTGTCCTCACAACAATCAGGAATTAGAAGTTCTACACCCACAGGATTAGCTGTCAAAGGAAATTAATAGATATTGATTATGATGAAGTCTCAGTGGAACAATAAATGATCTGCAATTAATTTGTGATGTGAACATGATGTAACAAATATTGGTATAATAGTGAAGTTTAAACATCTGGCATTGTAGTAGGTCATGTCTGATGTTTTAAGTTAGATTTTGCCAAATGCATTCATGTCATGACTTGTTATTATTTACTTCACTTATGCTGCTCATGCCATTAGAAAGCCATAAATAATTAACACAAAACAAACAAATATAAATTATACATCCTCCACCTAATAATGAACATAAACAGTTCCCATTTCCTGGAACAGAAAAGCAAGTGATCACATTTTCCAATGCAAAAACTACCCACCTGGAGCAATAGGAACAGATACTATACTCTTTGGGCTTCCTTTAACTCCATCTTTTCGAACAGGTGTATAAACAAGCTCCACACGTCCTCCCACATCCGCTAAAGTCAAGTCTAAATGGTCTGCTACGAATAGGCATAATTCATTTAGCATGTCATCTGGGTCAGTTAACTGTATCTGCAAAGTGAAGAGATATATCAACTGAAAACTCACCACCAGAATGTAGTTTCTCCTTGCAACCATTATTGTTCACTCTAAACCATTCAAAGAAGCAAGCTCCTTTCTCCCTGAAAGAATCAAATAAACTTATTTGTACCCTCAAAATCTTAAATAAACTTGTAAACAATGTCTTACCAGCTTAAACTTACCCTCCACTATAAGATGCAATGCAGGTCAAATGCCCCCCTTCCACCATTGACCCATGAAACTCAAGTGACTGGCAAGTTGGTAGACCTGAATACTAAACAATTCAGAGTTCTGGCAACTGTTATTGGACTATGACTATGACGACATTTAAAAGAACTCATCATAGGCATATTTCTAGCCAGGTGTTGCTTGATAATAAGTGTATACTTCAATAAATCAACGCATTGTGATAATACAGAATATTTTCAAAAATACCAGGAGATATTGGTCCAATCTGTTCGGATAATACGATTGGACCACGGGCCCCATCCTTTCTCATGGGTTCACATGAAACTGATACGAAAAGACCAATATCATCAGCTGAAAGCAAGTATGATGACGAAGTAGCATCTGCAACTTCACTTTGTGTGCCATCTGAGCTAGTCTGCACACACAACTACCTATTAATATATCATATTAAATTCCGATAACACACACAATGAATTAATCAAACAGCCCAAATACTTCGTGTTAGAAAATATATCTCTACGATTTAGGCATGTAATTATTGTTTCAATTATTCTCTATTAATGTAAGCCATATATGATATAATTAACTTTCCACCTCATATTGAGAAAAAAGATGACAATAATTATATCAGTGTAGGCTAAAAACTTCAAA
Source organism: Centrapalus pauciflorus (assembly GCA_020465985.1). Classification (NCBI taxonomy): domain Eukaryota; kingdom Viridiplantae; phylum Streptophyta; class Magnoliopsida; order Asterales; family Asteraceae; genus Centrapalus; species Centrapalus pauciflorus. The sequence continues at coordinate 1,819,696 of JAANYP010003258.1, read as the reverse complement.
CAGAGCTCTGTAAAGAAATTGTCAGAAGTACCCTGAACCAGCGGAATATAGAGTCTCCTTCTTCACCACCCCAATATTGTTTGTTAACATACAGTGTAGTGCCTTCGACCGCAGCCCCAACCACTTGTAAAGACAGCAACTTGGGGCTTCCTGATAAAAAAAATTATGACAAGAATGGGTGGTGGATTAAAAGTGCATAAATCACCTACATAGGTTCTATACATCTCAAATTTTACACACATAAGCCGATCTAAGTACGTGAAAAGGAATTCTTCATCTTATTTCTTCAGATGTGTACACAGACAATTAAGCAATCTGAAAATTTTGCTTACCTGGCTGAATGCGCTCTTGCCCCATGCAAGTTCTCGACTCTCCCACAATCCCATCATCACGTAAAGGAGTACATGTAAATGATATAAATTTACCAATGGCATCTTTTGTGACATTATACTGAAGACTACCCGAGGCCTCAGTTATCAACATACCAGGGTCAGTTTCAACCTGCAAGCAGCCAGAAAGACAGTGAGTTTCAGGGCAAGATTGCAAGAACAATGACATGAAATGACAACCGTATGTTCACCTACATAATTATTAAGTAATACTGAGTGCACCTGAATGCCTCAGTGGGCGATCTCTTATGTAATTCTAAGCCCTAATCCAAAATCAATAATATAGACTGGCTAATGGCATAGGTCATTCTTGGACCAAACCACAATCTGGTGTCTTCCTTTTTTTTTTTTGTTGGTACTTACCACCGTTGCCAACTTGCAATGTGATTTTGCCCCAAGTGTTTGATCAAATATGCATAGATTGACGTTTTTTCAACAGATTGCTGATTGCATATAACCATTACATTGTGAAACTTGCTTCTCAATAGTAATAGAACCTTAGCTGCCTATTTAAGACATTGATCATATTTAAGGTATATATTTTCTCAACAGTGCTCCATGTACAAGTTCAGATGTGACAATATACTCTTGAAATATTAATAAAAAGCAACGATACAGTGATGATATATCATAGAAAATCTGATTGGTAAAATACCTCATGAAGATACCAATTGTAAATACTCTTTCCTTCATGACCCCCTATGTACCCATAAGATGCTGTCAGTCTTCCACGTTCAGAGTAGTCGCCAGTTATTGATAAGAAATTTAAATTTGGGGGAAGAGCTGCAAGATTCATCAAACATATTTGAGAAGCATTTACTATCATAACTAAACTAACAGTGTATTTACATTATAGTGACATTTTAGTGAAGTTATAGATTTCGGTGAATGTATCACATCTAAAAATATAATTATTACTTCAAGCAACCAATAAGCTGAATTGCATCAAGGTCCAAGATTAATTTATTAATCAGTGGTTCGATACAGCGTTAAATGATTAAGTTATGTTGTTGAAACAACAAAAACATCTAACTTTTTAAATAAAAGTGATTTGAAGGGGGTCATTTCTTCATAAAATTGCAAAAAAAAATAATTATGAAAATAACAGCTGTGTGCTATATGCAGCATAAACACGGTATGTTGGGGCCAGCCAACCTTATTATCAGAATTGTTTGCTGACATGTCGGAATAAATGTTAAACTTCTACACAATTATTTTCTTGCTTTTCTGAACCGTATCTTGTTAGGGTTAATCACACAAACACACACACGCGATCACAATAAAAGACACAAGAATTTACGTGGTTCGGTCGATATTCTGACCTACGTCCACGGGGGCAACTAGGGTTCTCTCTTTTATTATTTAGTGATAAACAAATACAAGTACAAGGCTTTAATATATAGAGATAGGATTAGACTAATATTCTATCTAATCACCAATGTGGGACATGACTTAATAATGAATAAAACGACTAAGTCCCGATGTGGGACGAAGCCTACACCACAACAATCTCCCACTTGGAGGCTTCGAACTCGAACAACTGCGCTCCACAAGTTAGCCTTTTCTGTACTTCTGTATAAACCCCGACTGATCCGTAAGCTCAGATCTCCCCTAGTTGCCACCAGCCTTCTCATCATTATTCCTGAAGGCCAGCTGAAGCCCTACACAGCTTCAGCTTGTCCAGCGTTACCGATTTAGTAAACATGTCTGCTGGATTCTTCGCACCCGAGATGTTCTTCAAATCCATGGTTCCTTCACTAATCAGTCCTCTGATGAAGTGATATCTCATCCCGATATGCTTGGTCTTTCCATGATAGACCGGGTTCTTCGCAAGTTTCACAGCACTCTCGTTGTCACAGTATAGCGGATAATCTGTATGTTTCTTGTCTAACTCTAGTAGGAAGTTCTTCAACCAAACGAGCTCCTTACTGGCTTCAGCTGCAGCCATGTACTCGGATTCTGCAGTTGACAGAGCTACACTCTTCTGAAGTTTCGACATCCAACTGACTGCGGTTCCTCCCACCGTGAAAACATACCCAGACGTGCTTTTGAATGTCTTCTTACAACCACCCAGATCAGCATCAACATATCCTCTGAGAATTGAATCTTTACCTCTGAAACATAGACCCACCTTCGAAGTGCCCTTCAAATATCTGAGAACCCACTTAACAGCTTCCCAATGTTCTCTCCCCGGATTCGACATAAAGCGGCTAATAACCCCGACGGCATGAGCTATATCTGGTCTCGTGCAAACCATGGCGTACATGAGACTACCAACTGCTGATGAGTACGGAACTTTAGCCATTTCTGCTTTTTCTTCTTTCGTTGTCGGAGACTGGTCTTTGGTTAGTGTAAAGTGACTTCCCAACGGCGTGTTTCTCGGCTTAGTTTTCTCGTCGTTCATTTTGAATTTATCTAACACTTTCCCGATGTATTTCTCCTGGGATAGAGTTAGAGATCCATCAAGCTTATTTCTGGTGATGCTCATTCCAAGTATCTGCTTTGCTGGACCCAGATCTTTCATTTCAAATTCCTTTGACATTTGCTTCATTAACTTGTTGATCTCATTCATATCTGCACCGGCAATTAACATATCATCTACATAAAGCAGTAGAATGATATACGAACCCTCGAATTTCTTCACGTAGCAGCAGTGATCCATCTCACATCTCCTGTACCCGGTTCGTTCCATGAAGTTGTCAAACTTTAAGTACCATTGCCTAGGAGCCTGTTTTAAACCATACAAGCTTTTCTTCAGTTTGCAGACTAATTTCTCTTTCCCTAAAACTTTAAACCCCTCGGGCTGAACCATGTATATATCCTCGTCAAGGTCACCATGAAGAAACGCAGTTTTAACATCTAGCTGCTCCAGATGCAAACGCTCAGCAGCTACAATACTCAAAACCAATCTAATAGTCGTCATTTTCACTACTGGGGAAAAAATCTCGTTGTAATCAACTCCTTTCTTCTGCTGAAAACCTTTAACTACCAGACGAGCTTTGTATCGTTTAGATCCATCGTGTTCCTCCTTAATTCTGTATACCCATTTGTTCTGCAAGGCGGTTTTGTCTGCCGGAAGCTTTGTCAAATCCCATGTCTTGTTCTTGTACAAAGAACTCATTTCATCTTTCATCGCATGCTCCCACTGCAACGAATCTTTCAGTTTAGATGCCTCTGAGTAACTTTCAGGTTCGCCATTCTCAGTTAATAACAGGTAATTAACTGACGGATCATACTTTTCTGGAGGCTTGGTAACTCTGGTCGATCTCCTAACCCACTGTGATTCAACGGTCTGAGGCTGAGTCGGTACCGGTGAAGATGGTTCTTCTTCGTCTGTTGAGCTTTCACTGTTACTATCATCTTCAGGTTCATCAATGCTCCCACTATCATGAGTAACTGCAGAATCTCTAGTACTGATGATTTCAGTGTCTATCTCAACCCATTCTTTCTGATCCTTAGATTTCTCCAAGTTTCTGTCTTTGTAGAGCTCGGCCTCGTTGAACGTAGCGTGTTTGCTTCTGACCACTTTCCGACTTTCAAAGTCCCAGAGTCTGTATCCCATACTGTTAACTCCATATCCGATAAAAGTGTACTTCTTGGCTTTGGCATCTAATTTATCCCCATTCTTGTCCAGATCATACGCACTGCACCCAAATACCTTTAGATGCTCATATTTCACAGCTTCACCCTTCCATTCTTCTTCTGGCAATTTGAATCCCAATGGTACAGAAGGACCCCGATTGATAAGGTAAGCAGCAGTGTTAACTGCATCAGCCCAGAACGTCTTAGGAAGCCCGGCATTCAATCTCATACTTCTGGCCCTCTCGTTTAAAGTTCTGTTCACCCTTTCTGCAACTCCATTCCGTTGAGGAGTGCCTGGAACGGTCTTTATCATTCGGATACCATTTTCAGCACAGTAATCAATGAATTCTTTGCTGATGTACTCGCCTCCATTATCCGACTTCAAACTCTTAACCTTCAGGTTAGTTTCCATTTCAACAGCAGCTTTCCATTTCTTAAAAACATCAAATACTTCAAACTTGTTTTTAAGAAAGTAAACCCATACCTTGCGTGTCGAATCGTCGATAAACGTGACGTAGTAGCTCGATCCTCCCAGAGAAGACACAGGTGTTGGTCCGTAGACGTCTGTGTGAACAAGCTCGAGTTTCTGAGCTTTCGGAGTCTGACCGGTCTTTACGAACGATACTTTCTTCTTTTTACCCAGTATGCACGGTTCGCAGAATTCCGAGTCTACCTTTTTCAGATCTGGCAGTTTCCCCTTTGCAACTAACATTTTCATTCCCTTCTCGCTCATGTGCCCAAGACGTTGATGCCATAATTTAGAAAGATCTACCCCACTAGTAGCTGCATTAATCCCATCGTCTGAGACTTCGGCCATATACAGTGTGCCTTTCTTCTTTCCTTTAGCAACAACCAGATTCCCTTTAACTACTTTCCATTTACCTCCACCAAAAGTGACGTCATAACCCTGATCATCCAACTGCCCGATAGAAATCAACATCTTTTTGAGGCCTGGAATAACCCGTACGTCGTTGAGAGTCCAGGTGGTACCCAAAGTAGTCTTGAGTTCAATATCTCCCATCCCTGTAATGTCAAGAGTGTGATTATTAGCGAGACGAACTTTACCGAAGTTACCTGTCCGTAGATTCGTCATCGTCTTCGTGCTAAACGTAGCATGGAATGATGCTCCAGAATCCATAATCCACGACTCGGCTGAGTTCTCGACACAACAGATAAAAGCATCTTCGGAATCACTCGTTGCGGCATTAACTTCCTTCTTTTCCTTTGGACACTGATTTTTAAAATGCCCGTTCTCTTTGCAATTCCAGCACTGAATGTCCTTTCTAGGTTTAGACTGACTCCTCTTCCTAGATTTAGATCTGCCTCTCCCATTTCCTCTACCTCTTTCCTTTCCTCTACCTCTCCCTTCAGTGCTCAGTATTGAAGTCGACGATTCTCCGGTGCTTCTCCTTCTGATATCCTCACTGAGGATTAAGTCACGAATCCCCTCAAACGTCAGCTTAGATTTCCCAGATGAACCGCTGATCGCTGTAACTGTTCCTGACCAACTATCGGGTAATGAGGACAACAAAAGAAGAGCTTGCACTTCTTCATCAAACGCAACATCAACTGACTGCAGACGAGATAAGATAGTATTAAACTCATTAATGTGTGAGGTAACTGAACCACCCTCCTTCAGTCTCGTGTTCACTAGCTGTCTTATCAGAAATACTTTATTCGAGGCGGATGGCTTCTCGTACATGTTAGACAAGGCTGCCATCAAACCTTTCGCAGTAGTCTCCTTCAGAATGTTAAACGCTACACTCTTAGCTAGGGTAAATCTGATAACCGCCAATGCTTTCCTGTCTAGGGTTGCCCACTCATCGTCCTGCATCTCGTCGGGTTTTCCTATCAATGCTAACTCCAAATCTTTTTGACATAAAAGATCTTCGACTTGCATTTTCCACCATGCAAAGTCTTTTCCGTCAAACTTCTCAATCTTATACTTCCCGTCTTCAGCCATTATCCCAAACAACCTGTTAGTGTTCAAACACAGCAAAGGCGGCGGCCGGAACTTAACGACTGTTCTATTGAACACTAACTCTTACAAATCAAGAAACGGCAAAACCACAAACCAAAAAAGGTGCTAGGGTTTTCTGCGCAAACCGGGATTCTAAACGGCTAGGGGTTTTTCGCAAAACAATAGCAACACCGTACTAGGGTTTTCTGCGATAAACGAAACGGACACCGTACTAGGGTTTTTAATTAAAGCAGAAAAGTTCTTGACAGAAAAGAAGCAGGAGCAGCAGTAAAACAATTGCAAATTAATTCTGGACAGCAGCAATAAATCGGCAAAAAACCCCAAAAAACAGAACAGCAGCAACCTAGACAAAAGAAAAAAAACACCCCTGAAAAAACTGCTGGCGGCGGCGGCGGTCGGCGGCGGCGGCGGTCGGCGGCAGCAGGTGGCTGGTCAACCACAGCAGTGGCAGAAAGGGTTTAGGGGTTTTGTGACGGCTGCTAGGGTTTCAAATGACGGCTAGGGTTTTTGAGGCTAGGGTTTTGGCGGCGGATGCTAGGGTTTGTGATCTGAATAACCAAACGAAATAACCTGAGTCTCTGATACCACTTGTTAGGGTTAATCACACAAACACACACACGCGATCACAATAAAAGACACAAGAATTTACGTGGTTCGGTCGATGTTCTGACCTACGTCCACGGGGGCAACTAGGGTTCTCTCTTTTATTATTTAGTGATAAACAAATACAAGTACAAGGCTTTAATATATAGAGATAGGATTAGACTAATATTCTATCTAATCACCGATGTGGGACATGACTTAATAATGAATAAAACGACTAAGTCCCGATGTGGGCCGAAGCCTACACCACAACAATTAGTAATCGGAGTAATGAAATTCACTTACTTTCAACAGCTTTATCTGATATAATGTATGCTGATTCGCCAGATTCACCATCTGCGTTCACAGGAGTGAACTTGGCAACAATATAGCATCCAACAGCCCCTAAAGGTATGCGAAATGCCTGAAATGAACACAAATTTTCAACTAAAATCATGTGTCAAAAGAATGCGTTCTGAATAAATGCCCATGATAAGACCACCAACCTTGGCCAGTTTGGACGTGCTTACAGCTTCAAGACCACTCTCACCATCAAGTATTGGTGTAAATGTTTTGAACCACTGGACCCTGCTAGATCCTTCCATGGCTCCGGTTACATTACCGGTCACTGTAACCTTACTACCCTCCCTTAAATCACCGATTATCTTCAGGTGTGTTACTTTTGGAGGAGCTGAAATTTTAGCCAGGGGAAAAAGCAAAGACATGGATGAAGTAATTGACTCTTATCAAATTTATCTGTGCAGCCATATATGACACACACACACACACACACACACACACACACACATATATAAACACATCGATATTTTTCAAACATAAACAAATTTCAGACGTAATTAATTTTGTAACTAATAGTCAAACCCTCTTATCAAATCAGAGGCCTGAAAACACTTCAATTAATATTAAATGGAAGAAACAAATTTCATATGATTAAAAGTAGGTTAGTTGTGTACAAGTACCTCGCTTGACTATTGGAGACAATGTTGATGTGGATTTTCCCTCCTGGCCTGTAAGTTTATAAAATCATCAGATTATGATCATTGCAGGTAAGTTCAATGCATATGCAAGCGTCAGAAAAGAAATGATTAGATTCCCTTCCACAGTATAAAAACTGAAGAATGTAACAACAAAACTAATGTGTAACGAATTGACAATATATCAATCATATATAATTAAAGAAGTGTATAATTACTAGAGATGCATGTACTGACCCTCAAAATTTACAGGAAGATATACAAAAGCCAATCGCGAACCAACATCTTCCTTGGATAAACAATAATCAGTTGTGCCGGTTAGCACCAAGACAAAGTCTCTGTCAAAAGGACATAATTGTAGAATATGTTAGCAAAAAAAAACATGGAAAACTATAATGATTGCGTTAATTGAAAATGTACTATATAAGAACTATTTCCTTGATATGAATGTAAACCGATTTAGTTGTTCACCTATAATTATTTCGTTATTTGTTTATTTGTATACTAGTTTATTAACCCGTGTATTACACGGATAAATCTAATAAATATTTTTTTCGTCAGAATATATAACCATAACATTAAAAAATAATATTAAATTCCGATGTATTCAAACTTTTAATACTAAAAATATTTATATTTTATTATAATTAAATTTAAGTATAAATCATTTATACCGAAAAGATGAGCATTAATAACTTTTAAGTTTATTATTATTATCAGAGTAAATTACATAAATGATCCCTGTAGTTGGAAAGTTATGGATTTGGTCCCTCAAGAAAACTAAGTACGTAGATGGTCCATAAAAATGATATTCTGTAACAATTCGGTCCCTCAAACTAACTTCCCTGCCCTTAATGCTAGGTTTTGAAAAAGACTTTTCATGTCATTCCCGTTTAGGTCCGATTCGGATCCCTCCATTGACGGCTAACTATCAATTTCTTTAAGGTGCTAGCTGCTTAGCTTTACTAGAAGGTCGATGAGCTGGGTCAATCTCCATGCCCTTATCTTCTACTTAGTGAACTGGCAGGACGCGAAGATCGAGAGTGGATGGTTGATTGCCGCCAAGAACCTGGGCGCCTATGCTTTATCCTGAGAAAACATTACCGTATCCTCGGCTCCACCGGGAGCCTGACCCCTTCTTCTATCTTATCTACTGCCTTGCTCCTCGGCTCCACCGGTTACTAATCCAGTATCGGTATAGTAGGCCTCCTTGGCCACTCCACTAGTGGCTCGGCATTAAATTTGGGGTTTACTTTAGGGGTTTTTTTGTCTTTTCATCTTTACAGGGACCATTTATGAACTAATTAAATAAAATTAAAAAGGTATTTATGGTAAAACATAAATAAAAGGTTTTGTATATTAAAACGTAATTTAACTTTCATTAATCTATCAGAAAGGTCTTTATGTTAAAACATTATTTGCAACCAAAATGTGTTTAAACATTAATCCTAAACAACCAACTACCATTTCTGAGTTCACATCCAGCACACTCTCTTAACTCCATCTCTCAACCCTCCCTCCCTTTACAGAATTACCATCCCACCACACCACACGAAACGACACCACCCCTCCTGAACACCATCGCACCACCACTATGAGACAACCGCTCACCACCTCCCACCGACATGTTTTCTAAAATCAAAGCACCCTCGAGCGACGAGGGATCATTCCAGAAGAACGAAGAGGTCTAGATGAGAAGAATGAAGATCTAGAAGGAGGCCAACGAAAGGGAAGAAGATCCGGAAGAATGATGACACGAACAAAGATGTGTATGATGAGGGTTTCTGGTTTAACCTCCACCCCAACATCCTCCTCCTTCTCCACCGGTTGAAGGTTTTCATTTCTCATGACCAAATCTAGGGTTTTTTCAATGAGGGTTTTTTTCTCTATAAGATCTGGATATTCATATGGTTTCGAATGGGAGTTCGAATGAAGTACGGGTTCTTTGTTTTTTTAGGTTTGAGTGTTTAGGGCTTGTTCTTCATGATTTCAGATCTCAATGAGTTCTTTGATTTTGTATAAACTTATATCTGACATAATTATTGGCATTATTGGTGTATATTCTATCTGATGTGGTTTACCTCTTGTTTATATTCTTGTTTTTTATGTTTCTAATTTAGATACTATCTCTTAATATCCTTGTTCTTTGGGTTGCTAATTTATGGTTCTTACCATAAATTTAGTTACAAAAAATATGGATGAACCATAAATTTAGTTACAAAAAATATGGATGAATTATTTAAAAACATGATAAACACCTATGAATGCTTCAAGAACATAATGAACACCAGTAAATAACAATATAAATATATTAACTTTAATAAATAAATAATAAAAGAAAATTTAAGAATAAAAGTTTATTTAAAAAATTCATAAATGGTCCCTGTATGTGTAAAAAGACAAAAATACCCTTAGAGTTAACTGCAATTTAAATGCCAGTTAGTTTGATGGACCAAATTCGAGCAAGTTTTGAGTTTTATGGACTATCTATGTACTTACTTTTATTATTATTATTAAAATATCCGTAAGTTATACAATACCACAGGGACCATTTATGTAATTTACTCTTATTATTATTGTTAAATATCATTTAAATATTATTTGTTGCTATCTAATGGATCTAACCATAATATTCTTCAAAGGAAATTGATTTCAAATTTTAAATTAATCTAGAAATACCTATTAACACATGTCAATTGTGAAAGATGCCACTTGGCATAATGAAAAGATGACAAATGGCAAATTATTTACTGTTTCATTTGTAGTTATAGATACAAGTGGTAACCGTAATCTGGAGTGGACCAATTCAAGTGTAACAGTTTGATTTCATGATATTCTATAGGAGGGAAAATAAACAGTTAAAAGAAAAGTACGAACCCTGTATCTTTATTCTCACGCAACCATTCAAACTTGCTCGGTCCTTCTTTTCCTCCAAAGTACACACCTACCCCACTAATAGTATTTCCTTCCACAACCTCTCCAATTATTTGCACATTATTAACTGCCGGAGGAGCTGCCGATAAGAAAACAGTTCAACCACTTGAGTACCATTGATTATATTCTTTGATGAGCAAATGAAAACTAGTAAAACTGAGAAGTTATATAAAGAATATTTGTGGCATGTTACGTAAATCTCCAAATTGTTTCATAATAAATTGAACACTAACAATTTGATTAGGTAGAGTACATAAGATGAAAGAAACAAACAAAATGAATGGTAATAAAATAAAAGAAATCTACAGGATTGAAATTGATGCCAAAAACATTAATAACGAAAAAAACATCAAGTTGATAGCCTAAAGGTAGATCTCTCTTGGTATTTGTTTCTAGAGCATGAGCACTATAACGCACAGTAATTCTAGGGTATATAATAATTAACAGTATTAATTAGAGCATTTATATAAAAACTGGTCGACTTGGGTGCATTTTTTGATAGTAGGTCAAATGGAGGGAAATTATTGGCTTAAACACTAAACAGGCTGAAAATCACCAATGGTGTATTCACATGTTCACAAACCTCCTAGGTCGTTTTATTTATAGTATAATTTTGATTGTTATTTTAATAATATAGTTTTGTGATCATATTTAATACATCAATTTTATATGTAACTTTTTATTATATAATGGGTAAAAAAAATGCTGGTGGAACAACATCTTGGCCAACTCTGTTTTGGACCAGGCTTAAAATGACTGCTTTCCCTCGATGTTTTGCCACCTCTATTAATATTAATGAAGCATCCTTCAGTAAATAAAGATATATGGAAACTACTATATCTATCAAGCATCATACAACACTAAACGATAAAATTCGCACCAGGTTTTATATAATCTGTGATTGCATATTGAGGCTCTCCTTTGGTTCCTTCTTCAGTTACAGGAGTGTACATATAAACGAGACATGAATCAATGTCATCAAGAGTCAATTGATATTCCTCATTTTCTGCACCAGCAATCACCACCGGACTACTATTCCATCTTCTCCTTAACCAACTGGAAAGTAAGAAGCAGCAAGGACTATGTTAAACAAAAGTAAAAGAAACAACTGCAGTGCATGATAGTTAAAATTGCAGTCACGAAAAATGGATCACCTAGAAATGCCTTTTGCTGGGATTCCACCACACCATGCAACCTCTGGGTAGCCTGTAATTATGTTTCCCTCCACTAGTTCTCCACGCACATCAAGCTTCAAAACCTTTGGGCATCCGGTTCCTATGCAAAAAAGTTGGAACTTATTATTTAACTAAATGATGCAAAAAAAAATTCCATGAGAGAGGAATGTGTACCTGCGGAGACTGGTGAGGATATAGCAAAAATAGGGGAATATTTAGTATCTCCTAGTTCAGGGGTACACTCCACCTTCAAAATCTTGCCCACGTCATCATGTTTTGGCCAGTATGCCTTCCCAATAAACAGTTCACAAAATGAAATGTCATTATGTCGAAACCTTTACCAAATAGAAGCGATAATTCAATACCGGCCTCTAGTTAACACACTAATTACCTCTGCAGTAGCACCAGGAATCATGCTGAAGTTTGAAAGAGTTGTGCCTCCAATGAACCACTGATAATTTAAAACTAATTCTAACTCATCATTTCGGATTTTATCTTTGGTAAAAAGAAAGTGGCAGCAACAAGCATCTTCTTCAAATGGTTGATCAACTGAGGCTTCCATGAGCATGTAACCAGGAGGAAAATTATCTTTCCATTGTTCAACCAGAAAATGAAATGTTGACTCTGTTCAATTAATAGACGGATCATAATGAGTTTATAGCGAACTTCATTACAGTACATTGGTCAGATAGTGGTCATTTAAGAACACTATGAAAGTCGATAAATCAGAAACACAAATACTGTCAAGACAAATGTAATCTTCCAAGCCAATTCAGACTATTTGGTTGCCACAAAACAAATTTGACCTCCAAAAGAAGATTTTGAAGACTTGTTGAGCTGGTATCTCTAGAAATTTTATAAAAGTTTATGCTTGCTAGGCTGTAGGTTTAGTTGGTTGAGTTATTGTTCTGGTCTTGGTCACTATCTTCATGTATGTTCACAGTATCATGCAACATTGTTGGACCATAAGGTAACGTTTGTCATAGGCTAATGGAAAGATGGAATGAAGTGAGTCATTATGATTGAATGAAATAACATGTTTGTTTATTCCGTAGGAATGGAATGGACCATTTTTTTAAGTACTGTGATTCCTTTCCTTTCCTTTAATTTCTAATTGGGAGTGGTGTTTTCTTCCCATTCCCTCATTAAATGAAATTAATATTACAACACATCCAATTTTTATAATTTTCAATAACAATGTCTGCAAAATTTTACAAACTTCGATTAAATTAATATTATTTTTCTAAAACTTCTAGACCCCTTTTTTTGCATGATGCTATTCTTGATATTCAATATTCAGTTTTTACCCATGAAAATTCAATATTCTGATCAAATTGTGTACAGACTAGTAAGAAAACAATACATTAGTATATACATAAAAACATCAAAGTTAATAAAGAATTACTATTAATCAAATAAATATATAAAAGAACCAGTAACTTTGCTAAATATGCTATAAGTTGGTAGTTCAAAAAAAGAAAATGAAATTAAAAAATTAAATAGTAGGTGCATCTTATCATCAATTCTTATGATTATTGAAAAAGGTAATAAGATCAAACAAGTTTTAAAAGTGTTGATTATATCTTTAATACCATTTTAACATATAAAATATATTTCTGTTGAGTAGATAATACCTTTATATTCTAATTTGAATCATGATATATTACATTAAAGAATATTTGTGTCTATTTATTAATTCAATTTAACCCGATTCAATTATCTATCAAGCCAAACAATTGCTAGAATGACAGTTTTCATTCCTGCTGCCAGTGACACATGTTAGTGAACTCATTTCAATCTCACTCTCATTCCATTACATCCAACCAAACTTTCTTAGGCCCCGTTTGGCTCACGGAATGGAATTTGAATGAATTGGAATTTAAATTTTAAGCATTAGAGTGTTTGGCGGGGTGTGTTAGGGCATGTTGTTTAACGTTTGGCTAGTGGTGTGTGTAATGAAATGTTGAAATGTTGAAATCTAAATTGCTTTGCAAATGGCAAGGAATGACAAATTCCTTTAACCATTAATTTAGATTGTATTTACACAATTTTAGTTCATTCTCTTTGTAATCAAATGTCCATACACACTAAAATAAATTCCGATTCCTTCGATTTCCATTTTGTGAGCCAAACTGCCACGGGGGGTGGGGGTGTTGGTGAGCCGAAGTAGTTTCATTCACAATTATAGATGTTGTAAAAGTAGTTCCCACACAATCATAAATGAAACACTGCAGAAGAAAACCAATTCCCTAAAGCTCACCTATGGCTTGTTCTGAGCGGCAAAACTCCCAACCTCCTGCAATGCAAACTGCAGTATGTGCAGGATAATGTTTTGCAAATGCAATCTCTTTAGGAGAAAGATCTAGCGATTCCATTGAACATGCATGTTAGAGGGCAATTAGTAGATATTTCAAATTAAAAAAAACATTCAATTACAAGACATGTGGTGCCATCTGAAATTCTGAATATCAAAATGGAAGGGTTTTTCATATATTAACATAGCACATCAGTTGAAAATTGTTTAATGGGCTCATATGTCATTTAAAAACTAAAGGGCCAACACAACATATTTTCAGGCATAAATAATGGTCCATATGATTGACTTACACCTATCTTCAGTCCATCCCACGCCTCATGTGATTGCGCCTCAAATACATAGCACATCAGTTGAAAATTGTTTAATGGGCTCATATGTCATTTAAAAACTAAAGGGCCAACACAACATATTTTCAGGCATAAATAATGGTCCATATGATTGACTTACACCTATCTTCAGTCCATCCCACTCCTCATGCGATTGCGCCTCAAAGGCTATCTAGGCATCCCTTCACAACAATGATTCAAACTATGTATTTGAAATATAAATCTCAAATAACTTCTATTTAATGGATTGAATCGCTCCATAAGACGCATGCGAAATCTTAAAAGTTGCCATCGATGGAGGAAGTTTGACGTATCAAGATGAAAAGGCAAACTAATTCAATAATCGAATGACAATAAGGTGCCATTATTTAACGTGCAAGAAGATCATCGCATACCCCTATCATTGAACTTTTTCAGGGTCGGGCCAACGAGTAAGATTGAAGCTGCTTCAACATGTGCCATCTCAAGTAAAGGATTCTCTTCTAACCGTAAATGCTGCAACATATTACAATAGCAAATATTCGTGTGAGTGCGTTCTTAATTATATAAATATATTGCTGACGGAGCAAAGAGAGAAACATATGACATGTCATCATCTCGACAGTCGAAATTAAGTCAACTTTTAATATCAACCGTTAAAATGTTAAGGTGTTAAGGGTGACTCTAAGATTAGGGGTTCAATTCACATTGTAGACAAAAATGTAGTTTTAAAGGTAAGATTAGATGAGCGTTTTGTTAATGCTTAATTGCTTATCATTTCCACGATTTTTATTTTTAGTTAGCTAATTTCAACATTTACTTAAATAACTTGATCTTAATATAACTAAATATAATATTTTTTTTATTTAAATATTATAAGTTAGTATATCATTGAAATGTTACAAAAAACTATTGTTTTTTATTCAATGGTATAACGTTTCAATTCTTCAGTTATATTACAAAAGGTATATATTACAACATAGTAACTGATTTTTGGTAGGGTCGTGTTAGAAATATAAACCTTTTTTGGATTAAATAATTAATTCTGAACACTACTTTGAAAAATATGTTGACTAATTGCCAGTTATATCAGTTAAAAATTAATGTCATTTAAGAGATTTTTAAAACAACTTATGATGATTAAACATCTTATATATTTATTAATTTTAGGAATGTTATTTTAAATACTGAATAATTATTTTAATTAAATCAATAATGAAATTTACTGATTGCGTCATTATTATTATTATTTCAATAACATAAAATAGTTATAAATGAAATAAATCATAACAATAATATATATGTAATATAATTACATAATAATAAATAATAAAACTCATCTTTAACTTTATAACCATAAATCTGTAATAATCATAGTAAAGTTTTATAAATGAATAATTGAAAATTTTTAAATTATAAATACACCAATACAAAATTTTTAATTATTAATCGTTAGTTTTAGAATTTTTAAGTACTACAATTAATTGATTATTTTTTTTAAAACACTTTTAAATGTCATTAGCCATTCACACAATGACAAACGCAAGTTATACACAATGATCAAAATAATTTTTCAGAAGGTTTAATTATCAATATTTATTAAATTAATAAAATGAAGAATCTATAACTATCTACTGTTTTTGCCGGAGAACAAATTTTATTAATCACAGCAGTCAGATCATGAATTCACAGTAAAAAGAAATATAAAAAAGTTATAAAGTTTTTAAATATATACAAACATACATTATGTTATTACATAACACTACAAAAAAATTGTGAAGTTTTTAAACAAAACAACCCTATTAACGCATGGGTAAAATACCAGTTAGCTTTAATAGTAAAACAAAGATAGACAATAAAACAACAAATATGAAGTTTCCAAAAAGGGTTCATTAACCACAATATAAACATGGTAGCTCAAGCATGTATTGTTGCAAACTCACACAATCTGTCGCCTTCTTTTCATTTTGTGTGTGTATTTTACTAGGCCATCTCTCTAATTAGTATACTTAAGCTCAGCTAATCTTAACAAAATGGACTTCAAAAATTTAAATTTACTTGAATAAATGTGAAGTACAAAAGTGAACTTGCCTCGAGTGATGGTAAACATGGAAAACCCTTCAACGTTGATACTTTATTCTTGCTGGCAGCTAATACCTATAAAGAACCAAAAGGTCAAGGGATGACATAACCAAAATCACATACAAAAATTTAACTAGAGAATGAATGAAACCTGCAATCGTGGCTGACTTGCCATTGAAAGAGACTTTAACTTGTTTTGTGCAACAGAGAGGAACTGGAACAACAAAAGAAATTTGTAGGCTACATGAAATGGTGATAAAGTGAACCCATAGCTATCTATCAGACATAGGTGATAGGTATAATAAAGCATGGCCTAAATATTTCACCTCCAAATTTGGAAGTGCAGGAAGCGTCATCAGTGATGTGATTTGATTCCCAGCAAGGTAGAGTTGCTACAAGAAAAGGAAGAAAAAAAATGTGTTGCTGGTTAAAACGGTTCATTATCAATCAACATTAAGAAATAAACATAAAAGTGAGGCAGTAACCTGCAACGCTTTACAGGCTTCAAGTGGTTCAAATCCAGGCCCTTTAAAATCATTAAAACTCAAATCAAGAACCTGCAAATAAAACACAATGGCAATTTACCAAGGTCTAGACTGCAGAAATAGCCAAATCATATATAATGAATAGAAAACAATAATTTCCTTAATATTATACGAAGAAAAAACCATTTTTTGGCCAGAAAACATAACCAAAAGGACAGATTTGGTTTACATAGGCATTAAGAGCTAAATTTATCTGATGGCTATTCTTCATTCTGCATATTTCATCCCTTAACTACTACTGAAACACCAGATCTCCCTCAAACACGAGTTATTTTCCAAATTAATCCTTGTTAGTGTTACCCTCTGATA
>JAANYP010003258.1:1082500-1197500 GCA_020465985.1 Centrapalus pauciflorus | reverse complement strand
TATAACAACATTATTTATTTTTTATTATTAATACATTAACTTTTGTATTTTTAATATGAATGACATCAATTTTTGTATTTTGTATCCTAAGTAACATTAACTTTTGTATTCTTTTATCATTTATAGCAACAACTTTTTAAGGTTTTGCTATAAATGATAAAAAAAATTAAAGATAATGTTATTAATGATAAAAAAATAAATAATGTTACCATAAATATTAGAAACGCATGAAGTTGTTTCTATTCAATTGACCTTGTTTTTTATTTTATTAAAATGATAATTATTAGCCACTCACCGATCACCCTTCATTCCCACGCCTACTCCGACACTGCCTCAATCTCTAGCATCACCGTCCACCCCTTCCAAATCAAAACCAAGCTTCAAGATTTGACCAACTTCTTATATTGTCTCCGCCAAATGTAAGTATGGAGCAAATAATGCAACCTAAACCAAAGCCAAAGTTTCATCTCCGACAAAATTGAAGCTGAAGCATCTCTGGTAAAACAATAACATTGATCACCCTCCATGTTCGATCATGAAGCATCGATCTTCAAACCCATGTATGAAACTAAAGCACCAATGCTCAGATATGAAAATCAAACCTTTGATTTTGCATAAACATTTCAAGCAAACCAAATTTACATCTTTACTCAAAACAATCAATGGAATAACACATCTTTTGATCCCTTCAATCCGAAAGAACACATATTTTAAACCAATTATACCAACCCCACCCACACCACTCATCACTACCCTACCCATCACGACACATTTACCCACCCTTAACCTACACCACGATCCACCCACCCTACCCTTACACTGCCCCAAACCCACCCACCCCACATTCACAATAACCAACCACACCTACCTTAACCTACCCTACCCACGCATCCCATATTACGTCACCCTACCCTATCCAACCACCTCTACCCTACCGCTACCTCAACCACTCCACAACCTATACCCACCTATAAACTAAGAAGAAATCATAATAGAATAATCAAATATGATATTTTTTTCATTTGATCTTATTTAATCATAGTTTCTTTGACATGTTTATGAACCAAACAAATTATGAAATTAGATTCCAATTTCATTTTTAGCCAACCACACATGATTCGTATTCAAATTTCAATTGCTTGCAGATTCCAATTCCTTAACTAGGGGTAGCAATTCTGGCCTATTCAAGCAAACGAGTTGACGACCAAAAGACAAAAATTCAACATAATTTTGAATTTTTTTCCAAAAACAATTTGTTTAATACAACGTTTCCTAGAATTTTTTTTGAAAAATTTATGTTCTAGCTTACTTTTTACTACATGTCATTTTGATTATTTCGCTCTTTTGACCCGTGGGTTAGAAATTGTCACCCCTATCCTCAACAAATTCCAATACTTCTGAAACATCCTACGAACCAAAAGTCACCTAAAGAAAGTAAGTTTACCCTTTAAGTTTTGAAGATAGATGTAAACTTATTAACTATTTTTAACTTTCATTGAATATTCTGGTTTTAATTAAGCATCATTGTAAGTTAGTCAGAATATTGTAAATGCATTTGTCAAATCTAATTAAACGCAATGTTTAAGTTTGTTGTCAAAAGAAAGTAGAGATAAAGAACAAGTTTTTGGTGGTGAAACAAGTTATAATTTTGTTAACCCCACAAATCGTGTCTGCCAAATTAAATACAAACCCAAAACACAATTATAGAAGTTCCTAAAATTTAAGTCGTCCGCTGTTTTTCCACGCTTGTGGGCTGGGTTATGTGTTAAACCATGGTTACAATTGTTGAACAACATGGTTTTTGTTCATCGACCATTATTAGGCCCAAGATGAATAAGCCCAAGCTTAAAGTCCAATAATCTTAACATATAGCATATATATTAGGGGCGTTCAAAACCGGATATCTGAATTTCGGAAATTCGAATTTTCGAATATCCAAAATTTCAGATAGTGATTTTTGCTATTCGGATTCAGATATCGGATTATCAGAAAATTCATATTTTCAAAAAATTAAATCAAACATCTAAATATCTAAAATACAAATTCATATAATCCAACTACATATTAATGAATAATTATATCACAAACTAAAGGTATCCGTAATTATTATACTCAAAAATTCAAAATGACTAAAAAGGTTTAAAAAAACTAAAAGATATAAAGTATTATTTAATAAATGTATAATATCAAGATAAAACTAAAAAATATATATATTAGAATAAAAGTAAACACTCGATATTATGTAAATTAAATTAAACATTTTGGATTTTCATATATCCGAAAATCTGAAATTTGGAATATCACTATCTGAATATCTGAAATTTTGGATGGTTTCGTATCGAATTTTTGGATTTTTATTTCGAATGCTTAGATCTGAATTTTTTATGAACATCCTAACATTATAAACCACTTATTTTAGATTGTTCCGCATGAAACGACACGCATTTCTTTATTTTTACATGTTGATGCAAAATCACATAAACCCAATAACGTTCATAATAACTTATCAATGAATTTAGTTATAGTTCAAAAGTTCTCAAATTTTCTTATTCAAACGGATATATTTGTTTGTATATTGCACCTTTTTTTGGGGTGGAACCATTAAAAGAGATGTCTAGTAGATAGAAAATAACAATATAAAATTAAAATTAGTTAATCTGGATATATTTTTCCTAAACTATTCTATCAAACTTAATGATCATTGTATATACGCTGGGAGAAAATTTTTAATTTGTGATAATGAGAGAAGGAATCTTGATCATTAGATTTAATAGAATAGTTTATTTAAATGTCTAAAAAAAACGATGGTATTTTCGTAATTAAATGGTCATCTGATGGCAATGGCTAAAAATCATGGTGATATTTTTGTAAATAATGAACATGATAGCATGGAGATGAGCAACAATAACGAATCTTAACATTCTTGACAAACCTTAACAGCAACAACTGCTGAACCTTAATAACAACTTTTGTTGATGTTAAGATTTAGCAAAAGTTGTTGTCAGGTTCAACTGTTGAATTTTAACATCATCGGTAGCTACTGTTAAGGTTTTACTGTTGTTATGAATGTTTCTTTTGTTGTTAGGCGTTCTGTTAATTCTGTTAAGGTTTGTAATGATGTTGAGGTTTGTGTTGTTGCTGTTAAACTTCAACAATAACCATGTTAAGCCTGAACTGTTGTTGTCAAGGTTTTGTTGTTGCTATTAAGTTTTAACAACTTCCATATCACCTCTTGAAAATCTTAACGACAGTTCTTGTTAAGCTTAAAAACATCTTAATTGCACTTTCAATTTTCAATTTTTTAATTTTTACTTAATGGAAGGTTTTTTTTTTTTCAATGAAAGTTTGTTAAGCTTAAATCCTCTATTAATGTTTTATTCATTTTTGAATCATTTCATCGAACGCTTTACATGTATAAATTTAAAACAACAAAAGCTGAATATATTAATTGAATCTTTAAATCCAAACATGCCTATTAATTTTTAAAAAGTTCCAATTGCCATCAGCTCCACTGCTCCAACTCGAACTCTAGCTCTAGCTAGCTTTTACCAAATAGACCTTTAATGTTTTACAAACATACATTATGAATGTTTATAAACCTTAAGTGTTGTATACCTTCACACCTAAAAATTTTTAGTTTTTTGAAATTCTAACTTCATCTTTCTAATGTTATGTTATTATTTTAGTGTAATCTTCTTGATCTATTATTTGATATTGGTTCGAACTAGAACGAGGTTAGAGGTGCGGAGTGCATACTCATATAAATTTAACCAAACTCAAGACTCAGGCGTTAGCGAGAGTCAACGGGGCGAAGGTGCGGAGCCCTTGGCAGTGGTTCCTTAACAGTTAAAGCTTAATAGTTTTAAAAACCTTAATAGCTAAGGTTTTGTGCGTTGTTGCTGATTGATGTTGTTGTTGGTGCAGCGTTGTTGCTGCTGTGCAACTTCAGATGTGCACATGGTATGGTAGTTTCGACCGTTTTTGTCAATTGATTTGGAAGTTAACTGTTCTTATCCATTTAATTTCGTATGAGAATCATATTATATATACAAACGGAAATGTATCAGTCAGAATTAATGTATTTTCTTGTGTATTTATCTTTTAACAATTTTTGGATTCTTGTTATTGTTATCGGAAAGTAGACTAGCACGATCACTAGATCATCCAGGATTGATTCTCATATTCATACATGTGTACTTCTGACATGTCATAAAGTTAAAAAAATTATTTTATAATCTTAATCCTATATTTATAATACAAAACTAATTCCAAAATTAACAAGCTTGTTGCATATCTAAATTCGTATAAGTGATATGGACTGTAAATTATATAAGAAAAAAAATTATACAAAACACACTTTCGATACTTATTAACTCACTATACCAAAAACGTTTTCATAAAAGTCATTCAACTTAAAAAATTTTATGAATTGTGTTTTTTAAGGATTTTTCCGATGTTTTTCATAAAATTTCGTTAAGTTAAAGATGTTTTATGGAAACATTTTATGTGCAGTGATTTTTACGAAAACGTTTTTGAGTTGAGAGATTTTTATGGAAACGTTTTTTATGCAATGACTTATTCGAAAAATATTGAAAGTACGTTGGTTTTTTTCACGATTTTCCCAGTTATATATGAAAAGATTTGGAATATTTAATCATTGCCCACACTGGAACACACACCAAAACATGAAAAGATGTAGTGATAACTTTCGCATTATTCCCATATGGTTCACATGTTTTCTAATTGATATTGGAATATGATTATGGGATTGAAAACAAAATAGGCATCATGATGAATTTGTTGATGTTGGTTGTCTATCATTTTCCTTGAATTCTTTTGGATTAATTTATGTTATTAAATAGTAATTTAAATTTTTATTTGTCTTGTTTTCATCATTGTATATTTTTTTTCTTCTTACTTTTTTTTTATAAAAAAAACATTTATCAAGAACAAAATTGAAAAAAAAGGTACAAATTAAATAAACGAACCCTTACTTTTTGCAAGTTTTACTAAAAGGAAAAGAGCCATCTAATAGTCATAACTACCAACCAAGGGTGATAATTTTGACACGAACCTGACACAAGAAAAGTGATGCACACTTGACTCGAATCTATAACAAATTAAAATGGGTTAACACATGGGTTAGTGTCGACCCGTGTAACCCGAAATTAACCGGACTGTTTCTTGCAGATTTTTTATATATAATTTTTTAAAAATAATAATTTTAAAATAATAATATTTAATAATATTGTAATTTTTAATAGACTAAATTACATAAATGGTCCCTGTGGTTTATATGAAATTACGGTTTTGATCCCTGAAAGAATTTTATTACACCACTAGTCCCTAAAATCGAAAAGTTGTAACATTTTGGTCCCTGAAACTAACGGCGGTTAACTTGAGCCGTTAGTTTCAGGGGCATTTTCGTCCTTTTGAATTTCAGGGACCATTTATGTACATATCATACTTTCAGGGACCAAAATGTTACTTTTTTTATAATTTAATTTAATTTTCATAGTTTATATATATATATATATATATATATATATATATATATATATATATATATATATATATATATATAGTATTTCTTTCTTTTTATAAATTAATTATCCAAATATAACATTTTATTTTTTATTCCTTTTGTTTTAGTTATTAATTTTTATTTGTATGCTTATTCTTATTATTAATGTTAGCTTTTTTAATGTATTACTATAATTGTTTATTTAAGATTATATATGATATACATGGTTAATTTTTTTCAATTATTTATTGAGAATCCAAATCTTTCTCTGTTCTTTTTTTCATTTAAGAAAAATAAAAACTAGTTGTAGTTTTTTTTCGTTCGGAAAATCTAAAATCGAAATGAATTATTTTTTTTCTCCATTCAAAAAAGTTCAAAATAAGGACGTGTTGAAGTTTTTTTTTCATTTGGAAAAAGAATAAACTCAAAATGGTTCGTAGTTTTTTCATTGTAAATAGTTAATAAAATTTTTATTTCTAAATGGTCTGAAAAAATCAAGAATTGGAATGGTTAATCGCTTTATAGTAATAAAAAAATTTAAATTCAGAATGATTTGTTGTTTTTTATTAAAAAAATTGAAGTTTTATTGATTTTTTTATCTACGTTTAATTAAAAATAAGAATGATTTTTTTGTTTGAAAGAAATCAAGAATTGATGGTTTATCGCTTTTTAGTAAAAAATAAATAAGTTAAGAATGATTATCTTTTTATTTTAATTTTTTGATCAAAAAACGATGAATCATTATGATATTTGATTTTTTCAAACAAAAAACCATTTGGATTTTTAATTAAACGTAGATTAAAAAAATCAATAAAACTTTAATTTTTTCAATAAAAAACAAGAAACGATTCAAAATTAAATTTTTTTTACTAAAAAACGATTAACCATTCCAATTCTTGATTTTTTCAAACCAAACGAAAAAAAGTTTCAACACGTCCTTATTTTGAACTTTTTTGAATAGATAAAAGAAATAAATCATTTTGATTTTAGATTTTCCGAAAGAAAAAACTACAACTAGTTTTTATTTTCTTAAATGAAAAAAAGAATAGAGAAATATTTGGATTCTCAATAAATAATTGAAAAAAATGGACCATGTATATCATATATAATCTTAAATAAATAATTATAGTAATACATAAAAAAAAAAAGCTAACCTTAATAATAACAATAAACATACAAATAAAAATTAATAATTAAAATAAAAAGAATAAAAAATAAAGTGTTATATTTGGATAATTAATCTATAAAAAGAAAGAAATAATATATATATATATATATATATATATATATATATATATATATATATATATATATATATATATATATATAGGGGTGGGTTCAATGGAGAACCTTATGCATCGAAGAACCTTGGAGAACCACAATGCATCGCTAGAAAAACTGAAATGCATCACGTAGAAATTGATGCATCACGCGGGAATTTGATGCATCACGTGGAAATAATGTAGAAATCGATGCATCACGCGAGAATTTGATGCATCACGTGGAAATAATGATGCATTACGGGGGAATTGTGATGCATTTGTGGTGGTGCATGGAGGTTCTTCAAGGTTCTTCGATGCATGGAGGTTCTCCATTGAACCCACCTCTATATATATATATATATATATATATATATATATATATATATATATATATATATATATATATATATATATATATATATATGAAAACTATGAAAATTAAATTATTAAAAGAAAGTAACATTTTGGTCCCTGAAAGTATGGTATGTACATAATTGGTCCCTGAAATTCAAAAGGACGAAAATGCCCCTGAAACTAACGGCTCAAGTTAACCGCCGTTAGTTTCAGGGAACAAAATGTTACAACTTTTCGATTTTAGGGACTAGTGGTGTAATAAAATTCTTTCAGGGACCAAAACCGTAATTTCATATAAACCACAGGGACCATTTATGTAATTTGGTCTTTTTAATACGTTGAAAATGAATATTTGTTAACTTATTTTAATAGTTAATGAATATTGTTGAGTTATCAAATTATTTATAAAATGTTCATGGAGGTGAAGTTTGTTAATAAATTGTGAGCATTGACTTATTTTCATACTTAATAGTTACTTGTGCTTCATCATTCATGGGAATATAGAAATTGAAACTGGACCGAAAACCGATCGAAATTGATCTAAACCAAGACAAAACCTGTACCATTCAATCTAATACTCAATTACAAGTTTTTACTGGTTTTTGGTACTTGGTCCGCTCCAATTTTATAAAAAAATTTGTTAAAGTCGGGACCGAACTAGACCAAAAATCATTGGTCTGGTTTTCGGTCCTAATTTTTTGGTTGTCGGTTTGGTTTGAACCTTTTGCACACCCCTATAATTCATTGAGTAAACCAAATACCAAAATCACATGTTGATCAAGTTGAAAGAAATTGACTTTCTAAATACAAATATAAACAAAAATCAAATCTCAATTTTGAGTCTAAATTAAAAACCTAATAATACTGAAATGAAAATCCGAAAATCAAAATTAAAACATCAAATTGGTGAAAAAATTTGTCAATGAGTCAACACGAACCTGATACGAAAAAAAATGACACAACACAAAATAATTTGACAAAAAACATGAATTACGTGAATTTGTTTTACCCAAATACAACTCAAGTAACCTTAACCACCCACTTAAGTTATTATACTTGAAACTAGCTTGTTCTAAGTTAGTAATTATCATAGATAAAATTTCACTACAAAGTATAACTTTGTCATTAAATAATGATTACTAAGAACTTAAAATGATAGTAAAAGTGTCGTTAAATTCTCATAATCATCAAACGGAGATAAATTTTAAAATACAAGTATCTAATCGGCATGAATAAAATATAAACATGGCAACAAGATAAAGGAAAATTTATATGTTATTTAATAATATAAAAGACTGTAGGTAATATCGACTGTGGTCTCAACTAATTAATGTTAAGGGTGGTAAATTGGTATTAGCCTCTTATTTCAATGTGAGTTTGCAAACACTTTCAAGACACTATTGCTAGAATATGTATGAGTAAATTAATTTCTGATAAGACACAAACCAAATTTGAAATTGAAGTGGGTTGAAAACGATTGATTATAATACTAAATTGACACAATACTCGGAATCAATCGGATTGATCCGTTTGGACTTTCAAAAATATAAATATTATTGAATTCCAAACAAAAACCATTATAATTGTGTTGAATAGTAAATAATTATTTGTTCTTTTTTATGCTAAATATATACTTTTAACTGTTATTTAGATTGTGTAATTTCCATATAAGTTATAAGTTAGCGGGAAAAAAAACCTGAAAATGCATTAAATAGATTATTTATACATCTATGAAAGAATTGGTTTACATGGTATTAGTTATCCATTATGTGATGGGGTGTTTTCAAAGAAGTTTTGTGTTGATAACGAAAAGAATGAATAAGCACAAAATAGTCAAAAGAGAGCAACACATGGAAAGGAATGCAACTACTCTATTCTATGGTCGTCTATACTGTTACTGCTGCGTTCAAAGATTTGAATCTTTGTTGATAACCAAAAAACAATCCAAACCACAAATTTCAATCCTTGATTTATAAACATAAAAGACATGGGTTTAAAATATATTTACCAAAAACATAGTATTTTTGGTTTTATTTGCTAAAACATGCTTAATTTTTTTTTTTAATAAATGGTCTTTCTTCATCCTTTTTCTACTTAATACAATTTTCAAAAAAAAAAGTCTAAAAAATCTTTTTTCACTTAACTCTCTAGCAAAAAGATAAGTACTCTCATCTGTCTAAGATTTCCGAAACTATAAATTGTTATACTTTTAACTACCATTTAATAATTTATATTGAAAATACATTATTAAACCCTGATAATATTCTTTGGTTGTTTGTTAACCAAATTACATCGACGGTGCCACCAATCAAGAGGACCATATTAAATATTACTAAGGATGTGTAGAACTGAAAGGTAGACCGAAAAACTAATCAGCTTGTCAAACTAAACCGAAATCAGTACCATTAGGTTAACTGTTCAGTATTGGTTTTTGTCAGCTTTCGATTTCAGTTTGGCATTGTATTTTCCTGTTATAAGTATTAGTTTGTTTAGTTGACTTGCTTTCGCCAAAAAGTTCATCAAAAACAATGTTTCATGGAAAACTGTTTAAATCTATAGTTTTTTTTTTTATGTTATCACTTTTTAGTTTTCAATTTTCAGCTTTAAAATTACAAGTAAAAACTTGAAAACTTATTTTTAAGGTTTTCACCTTTTGTTTCAGTCTAGTCATCTCAATCTCATCTCTAAAATGCAGTAAGGTGAGTGAAAAAATAAAAAATGCAAAAAAAATATTTATAACACATTTAAACACATTCTCATCTTTTAAATGTGTTTACTTGATACATCGTGTTTTCAGTTTCATAAAACAATGAAAACAAAAAATTAACGTTGGCTAAAACGCACCTAATATTTTCTTTTTTTCTTTTGAATTTCGACCTTACACATCCATAGTCCTTAAGAATTGTTTATCTTATTTCTTTTTTAAATATATAAAGGGTTTATTATGAAAAAAACAATACATTTTTACATTTTCATTTCTTCATGTTATTTTTTCTAGAATAGTTTTCAAGTTAATTATTTTTTATTATGGTTTAGTGAAAATAGGCTATTAGAACCCGATTTTTTTTGTTTTATAAAAAAATCTGGTTCATTTTTTTTAAAACCATAACAATTTTTTTTAAAGAAAAACCTTATTAAAAGATGAAATATAAAAAACGTAAAAATGTGTTGATTTGGTAACGAACCCAGATATAAACTAACGCATTTACATCGTGTCTAATTGATGGGACTTTTACAATGTAGGTTGTGTGGCACACAAGGTAACATGCCCTTGCCTTTTGATGTAAACTAAAGACCCATAAAATGATAAGAAACTCAGAACACCTTTAATTTCATCACATTTGTAGACATACAATTTATTAGGATATGTATTTGAAAATGACTAATCTATCTATACTATTAAATACTACCACTTATTTTTTTTTTTTATTTGACTCATGTCATTTACTTATTAATTTATTACTTGAAATTGTCATGTCATTTACTACAATTATTAATACTATCAAATCAAATCTAATTTAATCTAATCTATTAAAATATATTTTAACTATTAACGAACTAAAATTTTATTAAACTAAAATTTTATAATTATTTTTATAAATTTATAAATATCCAACATTATTTTTTTAATGTTATACTTATATAATTTTAATAAAAAGTATTTATTAGATTTATCTGTGTAATACACAGGTTAATAAACTAATATATAATAAAGTAGAACACAATTTCTCACATGACGTTACCATATTTCACCAAAAAAAATAAATAAATACAATGCTATCATTTTAATATTAAATAAAATAAAAGATAAATACATATAACTTTTCTAATATCTAATAAACATAAATAAAAAATTACAACTTTATTATTTTTAATATTAAATAAATTAAAAGATAAATACAAGTAAGTTTTTCTAGAATCTATAAATTTCACAAAAAAAAATATATACAACATTATAATTTTTAATATAAAATAAAATAAAAGATAAATATAGTTAGTTTTTTCCATCCAAATTATATCTTATATATAATTTTGTATTTATATCTAATTCAAAAATATATCTTATTTGTCTATAAACTTATTAATATATACTAAAAATAAATATAAATCATAAACAATATTAAATATTTAAAAGTAAACAAAACAAAATATTAATAAATTCATATTTCATTATATTTTATTTATTATAGAAACATATAAATATTATGTTTTTCGTAAAATTAAAATTTTATATTATATCGATTAAATATATATAAATTTTGGAAAAAAAACATTTTTATAAAATGTTTAAAAAAAAGTAACTAATGTTATGTTGTTCATGAATATAAAAAAATAGATAAATAATATATATGAAAAATAAATATACTTTTGTTGTATTTTTTTTAATAATTGACATTTTTATGATTTAATTTTAAGTTTACATACATTTTTTCTAACAATTTATGTATTAAAATTTATTCACGTAACATGTGGGTTCATAAACTACTTAATACTAATAGCAAGCTAGGTGACAAACGAGAATTTTTGGTTTGAAGTTTTTAATAAAGCTGAAGATATGATGGTTTTTAAGAAAGTGCATTTTAAAGATGAGAATGTGCTTAGATATTTTATAAATAGTTTTTGCGTTTTCATTCTTCACTTCCCATTATAACATAAATTTAGGTGACTAGATTGAAAACAAAAGTTGAAAACCTCAAAAATATGTTTTCAAGTTTACTTGTAAATCAGAAAACTAAAAACTGAGAACTAAAAACAGAAAACATAAAAAAACAATGTATCTAAACGCGTTTTCCAGAATCCCTTGTTTTCGTCAAAAATTTCACGGAAAACATATTAACTAAACGAGCCCACATTTGCGTTTAACAAGCAATAATTTTCGTTTGAAGTTTTTTATAAAACTAATACGTTGACATCTATTAAAAAACACATTTTAGAAATATAAATGTGTTTAGATCTGTTATAATTAGTTTTTGCATTTTCGTTTTTTACACTCATTTAAAACATACATTTTGGTGACTAGATCGAAAACAAAAGTTGAAAACCCTAAAAATGTGTTTTCAAATTTACTTTTAAATTTGAAAACTAAAAACTGAAAAGAACAAAAAACACTGGATCAGAACGCGTTTTCCAGACACCCCAGTTTTTGACGAAAATTTTCACCGAAAACATGTTAACTAAACGGGCCCAAATTTCAAGTCGTCCTGTATATGTTTTAATTTAAATATAAATTGCGAAAAATTATTTATCAAATGTATAAATCTATATATCAAATATACAAATTTATAATGATTTTCACCTTCTCACAAAAAATAGGGATTCTCTTGTTATAATGATTTTCACCTTCTCACAAAAAATAGGGATTCTCTTGTGATTTTACATACGTACATACATGCGTGCGCGCACACACACACAGATATATATATATATATATATATATATATATATATATATATATATATATATATATATATATATATATAGAGAGAGAGAGAGAGAGAGAGAGAGAGAGAGGGGGGTTCAATGGAAAACCAACATGCATCGGAAAACCTCCATGCACCACCACAAATGCATCACAATTCTCGCGTGATGCACCGTCTTTCTGCATAATGCACCTGAAAACTTGTGAAAATCGCACTGCACCACCACAAATGCATCAAATTTCCCGCATGATGCATCAAAATTCCGCGTGATGCATCTAATTTCCCGCGTGATGCATCACTTTATTTACGATCATGCCACCGCGTTTTTTTATGAAATGCATCAAATCGGACGGTATGAGTAGGTTTCCACGGTTTTCCGGTGCATAGTGGTTTTCCATTGAACCCACCCCTATATATATACATATATATATATATATATATATATATATATATATATATATATATATATATATATATATATATATATATCAATGTGGTACCACGTTAGACTGGGGTACCATATTAATTTAACATGTTCAGTACGATAAAATGTTTAATTTAATGCAAAATTGCAGTATACATATGTTCAAATTTTATTGACTAGTTCACATCATTTATATCTATATAAAAATATGCAAAATAACAATTTGCACATGTCAAAGGTGCAATATGTATGAACATGTGCATATTACACTTTTGCATTAAATTAAACGTTTACAATTTCTTAACATAATAAATATACAAATGATGTGAACTACTTAATCATTTTTTACTCTTTGAATCAATAGTTTTATTGAAACAAAGACAAAATGATTATTTTCTTTTCGATTCAATAATTTTTGTTGACTAATAACACGTTGATTCACCATATATGTTATTTGATTCAAAATTTTCACACTTCTCTTACAAATATTTGATTTCTCATACAATTTTATACACACACTAATTCAACATTTTCACACTTATATCTCTGTTGGAGTTGCTATGTCGATATCGTAATAGTACTTGCAACATATGGTCATTAATATGTATAATTTTAATCTATCATAAGGATAAAATTATGTTTCTCTTGTTGTTTGTTTAATAAATAAAGTTTGTAATTCTTGAAATCTCACATAATATTTATGCTTAAGTGGTTTAGTATCTCTCCAAATATGGCTTTTGTCAAATGTGTTATCAAAGCCTATAACAACTTTATACACTACTATAACACCAATAGAGATTCTGATAAGTAAGAAATTTCTTACTTACTTACCAGACTCTCGAATCTCATAGATCGAATGCCGCCCATTATAGCTCGTTGATTTTATTTAAGACGCAAGAATAGAAACATTTTCATTTGATTTCTTCAATTATAATCATTGATAAGAACTCAGAAGTCAAGTTTCATTTAAAGTAACTAATCATTTTGACTGACTGTTTTTACGTAAATGATAAGTAGAAAAGAATTTGTAAAAATCTCAAGGATGGTCAGTTTGTAAAAGGTTCAATTAATCTGTTGCTTTTAGAGTGATAACTTGTGTTGCATTGTATTATAAATGTACTCATTTGAATCTATATATAAAGATATTTTTTTTTTTTTGTGTTGATTGTTTTAAAGAATTTTAAAATATGTGGTGCTTATGACAACACGAATTTATAGTTTACATTAATTAAAGGGTCTTGGATCACCAACTTAGTCATTAAAAAACGTGTAAAGTCTATTATTTATTTTTTACAGTTTTGTAATTGAAACTAAAGAAGTTTTGTTAAACGTGTTTCATTATGATTCAGAATAAAAATGATTAACCTTCATCATATTATATAAAAGTTATAAATAAAAAAGATGCATGATATAAAAAAAACCGGACTTGAATATTTTCATGCCCAATGTAATATAGAAGAATAATATTGCATTGGGCACACACTTTTAGTGACACATAAACAATGCCATTATATCTTACTTTTAGTGTCACTTATATGTATATATAGTCATCCACGATATAAACTCACGTACGTACTCCAAAGACTGACTGTCATCCTCAATTTTTAATCTCCCATATCATTTCACCAACAAAGCTTTTTAGACTTGAGGCACCATTTTGTTTTGAAGCTACAGTTGATCTCCACTGCACCCAATTAGGATATCCCACGTCATTTATTATAACTTTTAATTCTTTCTATTATTTATTTATTAATAGAGATTTATGATAATTAATTTCACATTTAATGTATACTTCAATTTGATGTCCTTAATTTTAGTTTAGATATTATTAACTTTACTTAATACAAATTTTTATTTTTTCAAATGCTACCCTACCTGACTCTTATTCTTTGACCAATTCGTTTCTTTTTTCATTATTTTTGTTTATTTCTAATTTTTATTGTTTTAGTTAAAATAATTAAAAATATCGCATGTAATTTTTTTAACTTTTAATTCAATGTAATATTAGATATATGGTAATTTATATTTCATGTAAATCTCTTTAAATATTATTAACTTTACTTCATCTAAAATTAATTTTTGTTAAATGCTAACTATCATTCTTGGATACTTCTCTTTTTCTTTTAATTCTTTACTTATTTTTATTTTATTTTATATTATTTAAGTTAAACTGATTGAAAATATTGTATTTAATTTAAATGCTAAAATTTATCCATACTTGGTTTTTCTTACATACCGTGTAAATTTTAGCCCGTTTAAACAAACGGGTTTGACGACCAACAAAACAATTTAATGCATCATTTTCTAGAATTTATTTATTTTTTTAAAATTTATAACCTAACTTAGTTTTATTTACTACGGATCAAATTGATTGTTTCGTCTGTTTGACCCGTACGTTGGGTCGAAATTACCACCCCATCTATAGATTTCCATTTATGATAATTTTATTGATAATTGAAAAGACAAGTGAAATAGGTTTTAATTACTTGATGTTCTTCTTCAATACTTGAGTCGAACCGTCCTATATACTTCCAGGCAAGATCCATGGATGGATTTGGAAGCTAAGCAAGAACAGCGAATTATATTCTCGTTAATTAAATGGTTTGGCGATGTTAATTCACAGAACCCCTGCCTGTTGTTGCCAACTCAAGTTGCTTAAATTAAAGACCCATTGAAACAATTTGATTCAATTCCAAACAAGATAAACATGCATATGTGTACGTTTGGAGAATGATCCAAAAATAATTGCCGATTCTTGATAATTAGTACTAAAGGTGTGATGGTGGTGAATTCTGCATGTGTTATGTCCAGAGAGAAGCTTCAAAAACATTGAATCATATGCCCTTCAGGTGCATAAATACGATGGAAGTGTGGAGGAGCTATGCATGGTACGTGGCCGGGGGCTCTTGATCCCTGTGTGTTTAGCATGCATGAGACAGTTTCTTAACAAAAATTGGGGAGGTTTCAGGTGGTACTAAAAACCAGTGGGATATATCCATTAAGAAGATTTTTCATGGAGTTTGCTTATGGGGGAATGGAGAAATCACGTAGTTTTTCCAGCTTTTTTTAAAACAACTCATTGCTTTAATTGGTGTGATAACTGGAGCATTTGTAAGTTATAAACGGGTGTTGTACGTTTTAATTCTTATTTTGGTTCCTCTTTCTCTAAGATCCATGAAACTTTTTGAGTTTTGATTTCAATAAAATCACAATCTTTCAAAAAAAAAAACAGACATTTTTTGTTTAGGGAGTTGCTGTTGATAACCTTTTTTACTAAATGCACTCTCATCACACACAGCCTTTTTAAATATTATATTAATAAATATATATTAACATAATAAGAAGTTGTCAAATTAAACGTGATTTGGGATGTCAATATTGATAGGTTAGGAGCGTGAATAGAATCATCCATTTATAAATATCTGATTTAATATTATTTTATTTTATAGGGTTTACTAGTTTATTACCCGCGTATTACGCGGATGTTTTAATATATAGTTGTTCATATTAAATACATGCTACAAGCTAAGAATTAAAACATAAAAATATTAATTTTATTATAAAATATAAGAATTATATTATAATTTGACAAAAACTATAATTTTTTTAGAATTCTATATATGAATCATAATATGTTTTTTTTTTTATCATCTTTAAACATCCTATTATGTTGTAGTTATCAAACATTTAAATATGAATATTTGGTTTGAATTGATTTTAAATCTTATTATATTAGATGTAAATTTAGAAAGATATGATTCATATATTATTTGTTATTCTAGAATATGATATGCCACGTGTAAATTGCTGGGTGATTACACATGATAATCCGAGCAATAAGTAAAGTTATTCATTTATTATTAGAGTTTATTATGGAAAAATCAACATGTTTTTGCGTTTTTTGCGTTTTCGTCCCTCCATGTTATTTCTTTCAATAAAAAACCTCCAGTTAAATTTTCCTTTTTGGTTTAGTGAAATTTGGACATTAGACCCCTGTTATAATTTGTGAACCGAGTTTTTAAAAACTGAAAAATCGGGTTCTAATGTTCAAAAAAGAAAAAATTAACTTGGGTACTTCTATGTAAAAAAATGACATGGAAGGACGAAAACGTAAAAATCAATTATATAATTATAAATTATAATTAGGATCAAAACATGTAACATTTAATTTAAAGTTTGAAAATAGAAAATTATTTTTTTATAAATAAATTATACAATTCTTGATAAAACATTTTAGGTAAATTAGAAAGTATTTAAATCATTAATTATAATTATATTAGTCATCTTTTAGTTTATTTAAAATCAATTAGCTTCTCTAAAATCAATTATGTAAATAAAATGAAAGAATTATATTAGGCAAAATGAGCGGGAAAACAAAAATTAGGAGAGCTGAGAAAGTGACACGTGTCACGAATGGTTTTGTTTTATTAATAGATATAGATATAGATACTATAAATAAAGTACTGGTTTTCTCATTTTTATTGATTTGGTCACTCTACTTTACTTTTTATCATTTTGATCCTTACGTTAATATTTTGTTAAAATAATGAAAAACATGACATTCAATCGAATATATATGTTGTTAAACATTTCAGTCACCCCGCCTTCTTTCGCTGACACTATCTTGAATCAATGGAAAAACAATTACATACAAACCCTAAATTGAAACAAAATTTAAATTAATACTACGATATGAAATCGGATTTGAAGCCAAACAAACAAGCCATAGAAATTCTAATCAGATTCGAAGTTGAAATCAAATTCAATTTCAAGTCAAACAAACAAGCCATTTTCTTGCCATGTTGCTATGGTGACTAAGTTGGATAGTATCCGTGAAGACTTTATATGGGGATTAAGAAAATTTACTAGGTAGCCTGGAAGAAAATCACCGATCCAAAAAGACTTGGCGGCTGGGAATCCATAATCTTAGAGTTAAAAACTTGGCGCTCTTGGCAAAGTTGCACTAGAGGTACGTTAAGGAATAATCTTCTATATAGAAAATTGTCATTAATGAACTCTATGGTTGGCAGCGACTCGTGGAGGGGAACAGGACCAGTCCTGGCGCTAAGTGTTGGTCCGTCATTAATGGTGTAAACAATTATTTTGAAGGTTGCGGAATTAGGTTACAATCGACTTTCACAAGGTTCTTTGTTGTTAGCTCGAAGGTTAATTTCAGGTCATTGAAACCTGTCAATTTAGACGGTATGTTAATGGATATTTTCCCAAGATTATTTGTTTTGGAAACAAACCGGGAGGTTAAATTTATGGACAGATGGGTGCTAGAAATAACGAATGGCTCGGCAAATGGTGTCGGATTAAAATTTGATTTAAATCCATGAATTGAAGCTATAGAGTTTCACAACTATATAAACCATCTATATAAATCAAGACTTGAAGGTAAGATAATGAAAAAAATTAATCAAGATTAAAATATGATGATCAAGATAGAACATAATGAATATATAACACATACTTGAGTTTGAGTATCTTCTATGGAGGAAGAAACCCAATTTTCCATCAATAGCTTTGAAATTTCTTGATAAAAACTTGTTGGTTTTGAATAATTTTGACAAACCCTTGTTGATTTGGATGATATATTTCATGAAGAATCACGGGTTTTGAAAAATCAAGTGTTCATGGTTCCAATGGTGTGGATATTTACGGTTCCTAAAAGAAAGATTAGTAGAAAATCATGGAAATCTTGTTTTTTAATTTAATTGACTTTTCAAATTTTGGTCCGGTTTTGGTTAAAAAACCGAACTAGGTGGAATCGAAAACCGTATTAAAGAAATAATAGGACCGAGAACTGGTCCGGTTCGGATAATCCGGGTTTTTTTTCTCGTCATCATCTTTTTAACTGTGGATGAAATGCTTTAATTTCCTCATCTAGCATTATCATGATCATACCCTCCATGAATACTTTGAAGCATCATAATAAGTTTCCTACTTTGGTTGAATTAAATTGCCACAATGTATGATATGATGTATTATTTCGGGACCCACACTTTCCAATTGTCCCCCTTTTGTGATTGGAAATTCATCTAACAATTTTTTTTATTTATTACTAGTCTAATAACCCATGTATTACATGGACTGATTAAAAAAAATTATTTATATAGTAAAAATATATTAAGATATATATTTTCAATAATTATAATATATGAATTATACAAAAAAAAAATATGATAATAGATCAAAAATTTATATATATTTTATTGCGTGCATACACATATTTAATATAGATTTTATAATTATATAATACAAGTATAATAATATTCGTTAAAATTCTTTTAGATTAAGTATTATAATGATAAAAGATTTTGAATTAAAATTTAAAATTGTTAATATTTTTTATCTAGAACATAATAACAATTAATGAAAAGTAATACTTGAAAAATGATTACTTATTTATTGGTTACTAAATTTTAACTTAATAAGTATTAATTACAAATTATAATAATTAAATAACTTTATGTATTATTTGAATAATAGATGATTTTTACTCTATGATGATGGAAGAAAAAACAAATGATTAATGCAGATAATATCATGTCAATAATTATTTTTTGTTATTTTGTTGATATACAAATTATAGTAATATTTTAAAATTGAATTTATATAGTTTTTATTTCATAAGAAAATTTGAATTTTAAAAAGCTTCAATTCAAATAATTAAAATTAAAATTTATTGTATGATTTTAATATATTAGTTAAAATGAAAATTCAAAACACTTTTTCTTTGAATTAGTATTTTATTCTTAATAATTAATGCTTCAAGAAGGAAAGTCTTATTTAGCATTAATAATTTGCAAAAAATGTAAAGATGAGTAATTTTAGGAAAATTAGAAGGGAAAATGAAAATATATAAGAGATTGACATGTGGCATAAATTGTTTTCTTTTATTAATAAGTATAGATAGATACTTTAAGAAAGTATCCATGCGTTGACTATTATTCCAAGAGTGAAGAAACCTCAAAGGAAAAGTCAAAATTGAATAATTCGTTTTGATCTTGTGACATTTAATTTGTATGGAAGAGAAGGAATATTATATTTATAATTTTTTTTTGTTTGATTGATTAATTCGAAGTTATAAATTAGAAAATTGTTAACTTAGTAAACTTTAAAGTTTTATCCATGTCAATAGTTAATATCATATTTATTTAAAAAAATGATTATGAACATGATAAATATACACATTATGCTTATAAATTTTGTGTTTTTTTATTTATGGATAGGTTGAGTGGTTATTTTAATGTTGTATGTGTGTGTAAATAAGTTCAACAGAATCTTTTTAAAAATCTAATGTGTACATTCTTTAAAAATATTTTAATTTTTTTCGTAACATTTAAATTAACAATATAATGTTGTTTGCAAAATATTACACACAAACACATCTTGAAACTATTTGAAAGTTTCAATGAATTGTTGACCATATAAATTTATGTAAATGATATATATCATTCATACGAATTTTTCATACATTTACTCAATTCTTATTTATTTTAAATCATTTATCTTTTGAATATATAAAGATATGGTTTTTTTTAAAATATTATTGTAATATGTTGGGACTATTTATTAGCATTCACACGTTTAATTAAGTTTAGTATCTTGGGGATTGATTTTGAAATAACAAAATTATGGTCTTTAAAGAATTAATTATAGTAAATGTTAAATTAAAAAATGATTTAAAAAAAAAAAAAGAAATGGGTTAAAAGAAAATTTGAGGGCGGGAGTGGGAGGCGTGCACGTGAAAGAAAAAGAACGTGGGAAGGTGAGGGTGTTTGTACTATATATATAGATATGTAGGAATAATCAATAATCATATGAATAATATCGTTTTAAACGTGTCCTTTTCATTTTTTATACACATATAAACAATTAAACAGCGCCGCTTTTCTTTTTCTTTTCTTTTCTTGTTTTATGTTTATTTTATTTATTTAAAATGTTTATCATTACACAAAAGCATATTATATATTCATTGTAGATTAATTATAATTCTTACCCACCTCCTTCAATATCAATTCTCTCTCCGCTCTCTCAATTGAATATGAGGAGAAATTGCAATTTGGAGCTCCGCCTTGTGCCGCCCTCTCCTTTCATTTTTTCCGATCACCATCAACCAAACACCAGCCCCAGCCTCAGGTATGCTTTTTTCCATCGGTTTCGATTCACATTGAAATGAAATCTATCTATCGTCAGTCGGTTAATTAAAATATGGCATTCGAATTTCTTATGTGCCAATTCATATTTCAAATGATAACCGAAAGGGTTCGTCTTAATAAAATCATTAAGAAGTCATTCAAATGTAAAATGACCACTTAATTATTTTATTAAGAGATAAACAAACATGGTCTTTGAGTAGCTAATGTTTTAATTAAACATTTGTTTAACTTTTATTTATTATTAGGGATGGAAAGTAGTAATTAAATTGGTGATATGTATATATTATTATTATAGTGAAGGAATCATGAATGCATTGGGTTTGGGTGAGGATTCAAATTCAAGTGAGAAGGAAAACCAACAACTAAGTGAACTAACAATCTTTTATGACGGAAAGATCAGCGTTTGTGACGTTACTGAGCTCCAGGTAATTTTTTTTTATTTCTACTTGTACGTAATTCTGTAAACTAACAAATAACTTATTTCAGATTTTTACTTTTACTGTTTTTCTTCGATCGCACCTTTTAACAAAGACATACAATTAACTCCTTTTCTTATCCTATGAAAACTTAAAACACCAAATCCTAACTTTATATTTTTTATTAAAAAGAATTACTTTCGTATTCTTTTGATTTGGTTGTTCTTTATTTTTTTATTTTTGTTCCTATTTTTTTATCATATTCAATCTTGGTACCTTTACTTGATTGATAAAAATATTAAAATATGAAACTTTTTTAGTGACATAAATAATAAAAATCATTATGGTTTTTTTCCTTGTTCAACACTTAATTTGAAATCATAGATACCAAAATGAATATGACAAAAATAAATTTGCTTTAGCTTGAGGGAAAAAGTTTGGGTATTTGTTGTTGAATATATATACGTAAATACTTAAAGAAAGACAACATCAAGACCCAATATCAAATGTAAAAAAACTATATGAAAAACATATAAAGTGACAAAAATACATGTAATTTTTAATTTAAAAAAAATACAATTAATAATGTAAACATGTAATACATATAAATTATAATTTCTTCTAAAACAAATGTACTTTCAAGTTCATGCAAATTAATGAAGCCCGTGAAATTTTTGTTTTTCATATTTTATATAATTAGTTTTTGACATCTTTTATTTAACAATTTTTTAAACAGAAGTACGGACGTAGTATTAAGTAATAACATGCATATGTTATTGTAGGCAAGGGCAATAATAAAGTTAGCAGGCGAAGAGATAGAGGAAAAAGGAAGGAAAATATTGGGTTCAACAACCTCTTCGGAGCCATCTTCGCCGATGATATCACCCTTGATAGGTAGCCAAGGTGGGCTGTCGATGAAAAGATCTTTACAATGGTTTCTTCAAAAGAGAAAGCATAGGATTCAAGCAAATTCTCCATACCATTCCTAGCTAGCATATATTGATCTCTTTAGCATATATTATAATAGAGGTGTTAATTAGCGATTTCGATTTTCTAGTTTCCTCATGAATTATGCATTATATATTGGAGCTAAAAATTAATGCTATTATATGTTAGAAAAAGGGAGAAATTATGATGAGAAATTTATGGGATCAATCAACAATCAGCATCATCTCCCAAATTTAAAAGATTATCCTCCTCAATTACAGCTCCATGACAGCCTTGCAATTCCTTTTATATCTCTGTATCAGTGCCTATAAATAAAGGCCCTCTTTTTCATTGTAAATTAACAAAAACATTTTGAGAATTAATACAATATAAAGCCCTCTGATTATTCATTTTAACATGGTATCAGAGCAGTGTTGAATGGTCCTAGGATCAAACAACGTTCTGCTCATCATCTACCAATCATCCACAAATTCTTTCTTACCAAACTATCATGACTAATGTCGATAGCACAGTCCACAAAACCAACATCAGCAACGACGAGTTAACCATCCAAATCGCCAATCTCATTAAGAATGGCCTTAATTCCCAAACCCAGAACCCAAAACAGAATCTTTCTGATAGCCTCAAGATTAGCCTCAACCTCAACAGTCAAAATTATGCTTTATGGGCTCGGATGATCAAAGTCGCAATAGGAGGAAAATCAAAGATCCTCTTAAGCCATTTGTCCACAAATCCCCCAGAAACAACAGCTGAGACGTATGAGCAATGGGAGCAAGATGACCTGGTTGTCTTCTCGTGGCTTATACAAAACATAGAACCTACTCTTGCTAGCAATTTGACTGAGTTTCCTACTGCAAAATCACTGTGGGATGCTTTGGTCATCACTTATAGCAGTGGCAAGGATAAACTGCAAACGTTTGACCTACATGTCAAAGCAAATGAAATCAAGCAAACTGGTACGTCTCTTGAAGATCTATGGATCACGATGCAGGGGATTTGGGGTGAGATAGAAAGAAGAGACCCAAACCCCATGACATGTGCAATCGACATCACGGCTTATAACAAAATTAGAGCCGAACAGAAATTATTTCAATTTTTAAATGCTCTTGATCGTAAATACGACCCCATTAAAAGAGAAATCTTGCGATGGGATCCCTTGCCCTCAGCTGAAGAAGCCTACGCTGCTGTAAGAAAGGAAACCGCTCACCAACATATTCTTGGGGCAGCTTCAGACGGCACACCTTCACCACAGGGTGTGGCGACCGGACTTGTAGTATCTGGTTTGAGTGAAACCGAGGGCTTAGGATTCAGCGCAAAAGGTCAACGTCGATCAGACCGTGGACAACCGGAGGGGTCATCATTTCGGGTGGACAAGTCACGGTTGAAGTGTGGCCACTGTGGCATGATGAAACACACAAAGGAGCAGTGCTTCAAACTCGTTGGATACCCAGAATGGTGGACTGATGGACACAAGAAGGGTAAAAACGGCAAAGCGGCGGCTGCCGTGGGTAACTCAGAGATCACCAACAACGGAAAAGAAAATCGATTTGGTTTTTTTGCAGCAGTGAATAAAGAAAAATTGGAGGACGGATCAGGTACAGGGTTTGAGAGTCCCATCTCAAGCCCTTCCACTTCTAGTACTACAATTCTTAATCCAAAGTTCTTTAGTCCTCAAATTCTTGATTTGTTAAATAAACCCAAAAATAATGTTAGCTTTGGAGAGGTTAATATGGCAACAAATTATGAAAAAATAAATAATGATTCATGGATATTTGATTGTGGTGCTACTGACACCATGACATTTGAGCTTTCAGATTTGTGTTCAATATCAAAACCTCGAAAATCTCAAATTCATACTGCTAATGGGGGAATAGTTCAAGTGAAAGGAGGAGGAACTATTGAAATTTCACCAACCTTGAAGTTATCAAATTGTCTTTATGTCCCATCCTTAGCACATAAACTGTTATCAATCAGCCATGTTACAAAAGAACTAAACTGCACAGTTCTAATGCATCCTACTTTTTGTATCTTACAGGACATCAGGACGGGAATGATTATTGGACGTGGCACTGAACGCCAAGGATTATACTACGTGGATGAAGTGTCTCGTCAAGGTACTGTGATGCTGGCTCATGGAACTACAAACAGGGAAACTTGGTTATGGCATAGGAGGTTGGGACACCCGTCTACCAGTTATTTACATCTTTTATTTCCTAAATTGTTTCCTTCAAATGAAGTATTAAGTTGCGAAACTTGTGTTTTGGCCAAGAGTCATAAACATGCCTTCAAACCAAATAATACTAAAGTGGATTATCCTTTTTCATTGATTCATTCGGATGTATGGGGACCAGCAAAAATTACTGGAGGACAAAATTTTCGGTATTTCTTGCTTTTTATTGATGATTGTACACGTATGACTTGGACCTATTTCTTGACAAATAAATCTGAAGTTTTTGACAAATTCTCTATATTTTATACCATGATTAAAACCCAATTCAAAAGAGACATACAAATTCTACGATCTGATAACGGGGGAGAATTCGTTAACACCACCATGAAAGAGTTTTGTCAAAAAAGGGGGATAATTCATCAAACTTAATGTCCTTATACCCCCGAACAAAACGGTGTTGCCGAACGAAAAAACCGTATTCTTTTAGAAATAACACGTGCCCTCCTAATTGAATCCAAAGTCCCAAGATCTTTTTGGCCTGAAGCTCTTGCCACAGCAACCTATCTTATAAATCGTCTTCCAACCAAAGCTCTTGATCTCAAAACCCCTCTTCAAACATTGTCTGAATTCACTAAACTTCCTTCTGCTCTTACCCTCCAACCTCGTGTGTTTGGTTGTTCTGTTTTTGTCCACATACCAAAAATAGAACGCACCAAACTTGATCCATGTGCTGAAAAATGTGTCTTTGTGGGTTATGGAGTAAACCAGAAAGGATACCGGTGTTACAGTCCAAAAAGACGTCACATGTTCACCACCATGAATTGTGATTTTCTTGAAACTGAATACTTTTATAACACCCAACACACTGGTCAGGGGGAGAAAGAGTACAGTGACACATTGAGTTGGTTGAAATGGATCCCATCATCAGAAGAAGTCAGTCACAGTACCCAAACCGAGTCTTCACCACAATCCGCGGCACCAACAATCAGTGGCACTGAAAATGATCTTCCCAACCTGGAATCCGAGGT
Organism: Centrapalus pauciflorus; assembly: GCA_020465985.1. Lineage (NCBI taxonomy): Eukaryota > Viridiplantae > Streptophyta > Magnoliopsida > Asterales > Asteraceae > Centrapalus > Centrapalus pauciflorus. The sequence continues at coordinate 1,171,789 of JAANYP010003258.1, read as the reverse complement.
AAGTAACTCGCAAACCAACGGTAATATTGAGAATATTGACTTCTCTTCTAGCTTTCAAACCCATGAGAGTGTTGATACTTTTGATTCATCTAACCATGAGATAGAGCAAGATGTCCCATTACAGGATGAACAAGAAGATCAAATACAAGCTGAGTCAACTGGAAGATATGTTCTCCCTCCAAGGGCTAATAGAGGAGTTCCACCAAAAAGATATTCTCCTGCAAAGGAGGCCCGAAGCTCAAGATATCCTATGGCAAACATAGCTAAAGGAAATTTATCTAAAGAGGCCCAAGCATTTGTTGCGTCACTATATTCGGAAGAAATCCCAACCACCGTCGAACAAGCTTTAGAATCGAAGATTTGGAAAAAAGCAATGAAAATAGAGATGGATGCACTAAAGAAAAACGATACATGGGAAAAATGTACCCTCCCATTTGAAAAAAAAACGGTGGGATGTCGTTGGGTTTTCACCATAAAACACAAACCGGATGGAACCATTGAAAGATACAAAGCCCGGTTGGTAGCTAAAGGGTACACTCAGACGTATGGGATTGATTACTCCGAGACTTTTTCTCCGGTGGCCAAAATTGACACAATTAGAGTTCTCTTCTCAATAGTCGCGAATCAAGGATGGCCACTTCATCAGTTTGATGTGACAAATGCTTTTCTTCATGGAGAGCTTAAAGAAGAAGTCTATATGGAAGCTCCTCCTGGATTCACGAGAAACTTTAAACCTGGGGAAGTGTGTCGTCTGAAGAAATCACTCTATGGATTGAAACAATCTCCCCGAGCTTGGTTTGGCAGGTTCACTTTAGCTATGAAAAAATATGGGTTTAAACAAAGTAATTCAGATCATACTCTGTTTCTTAAACGAAGAAACAAACTTATAACCTGCTTAATTATCTATGTTGATGATATGATAATTACAGGGAACGATGAAGAAGAAATGACAAGGTTAAAGACAAACTTGTTCTCAGAGTTCGAAATGAAAGATTTGGGCAGACTTAAATACTTCCTTGGGATTGAAGTACTAAGGTCAAAACAAGGTATTTTCATTTGCCAAAAAAAATATGTCCTTGACTTATTGGCAGAAACAGGGATGATCGATTGCAAACCCGTGGATACTCCTATGGTTGTAAATTATAAACTTCATATGGAAGAAGGAGCAGAGTTGGCGGACAAAGAGAGATACCAACGGATTGTGGGTAAGTTGATTTATCTCTCACATACCCGTCCAGATATAGCCTACGCTGTAGGGGTGGTAAGCCAATTCATGCATCAACCTCAACTCACCCATATGGAAGCAGTGTGGAGAATTGTTAGATATCTTAAAGGAACACCTCATGGAGTTTTATTCAAACCAAATGGGCATTTAAAAACTCAGGTATATACGGATGCAGACTGGGCAGGAGATAAAGGAAGTAGAAGATCAACATCCGGTTACTTCACTCTAGTCGGTGGAAACCTTGTCACATGGAGAAGCAAAAAACAAAAGGTGGTAGCTCTTTCAAGCGCTGAAGCAGAATTCAGAGGGATAGCACGGGGATTAGCCAAAGTCTTATGGATTCGAAAACTATTAAAAGATATTGGTTTTCCCCCTAAAGAAACGAGCAGAATCATGTGCGATAACAAAGCAGCCATCCAAATATCAGAAAACCCAGTCCAGCATGATCGTACAAAACATGTAGAAGTGGACAGACACTTCATTAAAGAAAAAATAGAAGCAAAGATCATTGAATTACCATTTGTTCGATCAGAAGACCAGCTGGCCGACATTCTGACAAAAGCTGTTAATGAGAGAATCTTCAACAATTGTTTGGTCAAGTTGAATTTTGGAAATCCTACCGTTCAACTTGAGGGGGAGTGTTAGAAAAAGGGAGAAATTATGATGAGAAATTTATGGGATCAATCAACAATCAGCATCATCTCCCAAATTTAAAAGATTATCCTCCTCAATTACAGCTCCATGACAGCCTTGCAATTCCTTTTATATCTCTGTATCAGTGCCTATAAATAAAGGCCCTCTTTTTTATTGTAAATTAACAAAAACATTTTGAGAATTAATACAATATAAAGCCCTCTGATTATTCATTTTAACATTATATTTGTTTGTTTGTTTGTTTTTGGATTTTGTTGGGGTTGAACATATAAATTTGTGTGTGTGTGTATTGTAGTAAGTTATTTTTGGTTATTGTTCAAGATATGATGCATATACACAACATTACTCCAAATGAAACACATATGTGGATCCATTAATGGCTTGGCTTGGCTAGTTGGCTGCAGATATGGGATCTACATACGTAACCCAATTTACCAGTGAATATTTGATCGTTTAAGGGTGCTTTTATTTACAACTGGTGGTACAATTAGCAAACGTCAAATTAATAATTTTTAAAAATTTAATAATATTAATTTATGTCAGATCTAAAGAAATTTATTTCGAAATATAGATAAAAATAAACTAATCATATTAACATACTCATAGTTATTCTAAACACTGTATATAAATTTTGTTAGAGAAAAACAAAAAAAAAAAAACTTTTATGTTTGACACTTTAAAAAGATGGCATTTATAATGTGTCAAATTATGAAAAAATTGTATTAAAAGGTGGATAAAAATAAACGAATTATAATTGCACATTTGAATCTATATCAATCATTCTATATTAAAATTATATGAGAAATTACAAATTTAATTATAAGTGTCGAGACATGAAAATACGATATCTCTAATACAGTTTAGATTATGCGGACTAATTGGAAATTACATTATCATGTTATTTTTAGACTTCCTTTGAGATAATAAAAGTTTTAGTGGTAGAAACAGGAAGTTATAATGTTCCTTTAAGTGACGGAGCAAGTACAGGGGCCATTTTGGTCAATACCTTAAACTTTTGAAAGACTTGTATTAAGTCTTCATTGAGTCCATAGCTTATTTTGACTACACAAATTACACATATGGTTCTTAAACCTTGACATAAATTCCTTGCAAATTGAAGTTGCTGTAAGGGATTGAATTAAAGGTGTTTCGAGAAGCATTTAGAGGTAAGCCTTGTGTATTTTTTAGAAACTTTAATAAGGGTTTATACTCTAAAGTGTGTAATTGCTTAGATGTAGTTTAAATAATGTTTGATATGGATTTGGGGTCACAATTATGAGCGTTGTTTTACACGAATTTTGGAAATTGAAGAGTATAATAAATAAGGTATGCATGTTCAAGTTTTGAAGTGAAATTTGGTTTATATGAACCCTAACTTTGAATATTAAGATTTATTGTTCTTTGGAGTAAAAAAGATATTCAAATGGTTTTAGAAATGATGTAAAAGTGTTCCCAAATTGTTTTCTATAGTTAAATTGAGCTAGAATGAAATTTGGTCATTTTTAGTTCATAACCTACGGATCAGACATTCGCAAAGTTGCACAGAGCACGCAACGTTCTGGTGATTGTGTCGCATTCATCAATGCGGAAAGGCCATGTGGTATCTGGTCTGCTGTGAGTGTGTCACATTAGGTTGAGACAAAAAGGTGAGGTGTTTCCGGAACTGGTGGAGCGCACCGTATCCCTTTAAGAGAGTCAGATATCGTTGTGTTCAATGATTAAGAGATTATGATTAGTATTTGTAGGACTATAGTGTATACAATTTACTGTATGATATTAATCTAGTCACGACTGTATAACTTGTATCATTTACGATCTAGTTGGTGTTTTTGGCGGGATCAAAAGGGAAGGATTGTGGAATACTATTTGTACACTATGAGTATCATTAATTGTTTAATTATTCATTGAATGACTTCAAATTGGTTATTTAACTGTTGCATTTATTTAGTTGTTGCGTATTGTTTATATTTTGCAATTCTTACTTGTTTAATTGAGAACATGACTATACTATGATATTAGATGAAATGTGATGTGTGAAGGGACAATGGTAGGTTCTCTCGACTTCATGACGAGAGAACTGAGGTGCCCAAAAAATATAATGAATTATGATCAATTAAATTTATTGGTCACGTAAAACTGAGTCTCCTTAAATGGGGCCGAGGAGATACCATAAAGGATCGTGTGGCTGAGTGTCATTAAGTGCGGGCTGAGGGGAGATCCAGATGTCGTATTGTTGTGTATCATTCATATTCAAATGTTACATATGAATAATGAATGTATTGTATTATAATATTGTCATTTATAAATATTTTTAAAATCGTTGGGATTCACTAAGTTCTTATAGCTTAATCTAGTTGTTAATTACATTTCAGGATTGTATAAGGGCAAGAGACGGGTCACAAACAAATGAGTTAATGAAGTGACAAACTGACAATAAGTGTAAAGCTTAAGTGATTAATTCAATTTGCTTTTGGTAAGTATTTTGGTTTAAGATTGGATTGAACTTAGCAAGGCTGTGTGTTGAGAAAATTTTAAATGTGTTGTGACTCTAATATATCCCATGATTGTTGAAGGTGACTTATCTAAATTGTGGTTTGTGAACTGAATTGAATAGACGTTACATAAATGGTTTGGGTTCAGTTTTCCCTTAAGACTAAACTGATAAAACCGAACCGTTTGGATTTTTTTAATTAATCTAATCTATATTAATTTTTTAGATTACTTAAAATCAGTTATATTTTTTATTACTTTTGAGTTAAATTACTTGTTTAACAAATCAAAGTCTAAGCTTAATAAATTAAAATATCCATTAAACTAACTATTAACCAAAACTCAAATTTTTATTAATCAAAGCATCAAGCGGTTATATTGATTTGTTTAGGCTTGCAAGTCTAAATGAGACTCATATGTAAAGTTCAATTTACACTCCCATTTAAAATACCAAGCGGTTATCAGTTGACGAGAGTTTTAATTTTAAAGCAAAATAATAGATAGTTGAGTTTAGTATGGGTTTCATTTTTTTGTTTCCTTATCAAAATAGAGATAAACCATGAAAAAGATAAAGTTTTTATATTTTTTGAAGATCTGGGTTCGATTTCTTCATTTGGGAAGATCTTGATTCATCTTAATCGTTTGTGTTCGTCGATCAAGGTTTTGTTTGTGTTTGTTGTCGTCTATTGAGGGTTCCTAAGCTTTTGACGGTTCTTCAATGGTAAAAATATGAAAATCGATTTGGGTCTGAAGAATGTTTTCAGTTTTGTTTTATGGATTATGTTATCGGATCTTTTGTGGTTCACTTTGGATGATACTTTTCTCGTTATTTTGGATGATTTGTTTCTTGGTTTGAAATCTACGAAGGAGGTGCTGATGGCCGAAATGGTGGTCAATTTCTGGGTTTTTACAATGCTCCGATAAGAACTTTGATGGTGGCCGGCCAAAATGGTGGTCGAAATGGCTGAAATGGTGGCCAGTCGAGCATGATGGATTTCTATGAACACAATTAATATGATGAACTCTTATTATGATGATGATAATAATAATAAATTTAAATTAACTGATTAGTTAATAAAATGTCATTAAAATGGCAAGTCAACAATGACCAAGCTAAAACATGTTACATCATCAGTTAACTAACTGCCACAGTGCCGCGTATGCAAAAACTGACAACTCGGCATAATAATCGGGTCCAAATATCATATTGACATGTCACAATTTAGTAAGATATCAACGGTACAAAAAAAAAAACTACATTAGTTATTTAGATAATTTGAGTAAATAATTAGCATTGTACGGCTTTAACCTGATATAATTATTTATATTTAACTATCATCATTAAAAAAAAATTATAATTCTCCTGTTTTAAGGTATATTCACGTGTGACGGTTTTTTTTTTTTCTTCTGGTACAACGCATCCGTACATGCAAAAGTGGAGCCATGTCTATCCTTCTCGAATGTGAGGCGATTTGAAAAAATCAACAACTTTGTTTTTCAAAATATCCCACGTTCATTTCCACGAAACCAAACATGCCCCGTTCCAACGAAAAATTTGTTAATTCAGCCGACAACCTCTGCACGTGAATTAAACCAAAGCTGGCCGGAACAGCAACCACTTTTATGGAGGATTGCGGTGGGCTGGCGGTGGCGGTTTTTTATTAAATAAACTGGAAAAACGTGTTACACGTGCTTTTTATAATTTCTCCTTCCCTTCTCCTTTTTAAAGTCTATTTTTCCCCATTTGAACACCATTCTTCATCATATCCTTCATATTTCAAAATGAAGAGGAACTGTAATCTAACGCTCCATCTTGTGCCACCATCTTTCGGCGATCATCTTCGTCGTCAAGAAGCTTTCGAGTAAGAATCTTTTACGTAAAAAAGACAATTAATTGATTTCTTGCATTAAACTTATGACTAGAATATTGTTAATTATTTTTGTATAAGTTAATAATGTGTTAATTTGTGGAAAATGATATTAGTGATGAAGATCGAAACCAGAACCAGACTCAACAACTAACGATTTTTTATGACGGAAAGGTTAACGTGTGTGAAGTTACCGACGTTCAGGTAATTTTTGTTTTTTTTCTTTTGGATTTCTTCCCCTTTGGGTGTGGTTTTATGGTAATTGTAAGTTGTAATTAACCATAAAATATAACGAATTAAACTGAATACATAGTTCAAATATTGTTTAAAAAATGGTTTTCATTCTTATTAAAGTTATTCTTTTTACCTTATAAGTTGAAGGTTTTTTGTTTGTGTTTGTGGACGTGAGTTTTAATTTTAAAAGAAGATAATAGGTAGTTGAGTTTTTCATTTTTTGTTTCCTTATCAAAATAGGGATAATCAAACCAAAAGAGGAGAGAGAGACAAGGAGGAAAAAAGACGGTGTGCGTGTAATAAAATTTTTGGATACTATTTAGAACGCATATTCTCATTTTGGGGTGAAGTGAGAAGAAAAAAACTAATGTGAATCTGATATGTCATCCGGTGTGGTATCGGTGGAGAGAACCACTAACAGTCTTAACACCACCATTAAAGGTGACAAAATCATATGGATTGGTTTGGATAAAGAGGAAAATAAATTTGTTCTTAATACCGAAGAAGAAAGAAGTACTGTGAATTTTACATAAAAACCTTGAAGTTTGTTCATTTTGGTTATTAAACCCTTAATCATTTTTGTTGTTACAAAAAACCCCAACCAACTAAAATCTTACGAAACCGGTATATTACTAGTTGCAACAAATTATCTTTATCTCTGATGAGTCCTCCGGCGATCGTTGAAGCCTCCGAGGGCCGATTTGGTTTCTGTTACACTGTGTTCCTGATGAATGATAGAAAAAGATGGAAAAGAAAGAAAGAGGAAAGCAAATAATTATAACACATTTCCATCCACGTCTCTCCATTTTTAGAAAGAATGCAAATAGAGCAAAAATCAAACAAATTTCCATCATTTTTTTCCTAAAATTGTTTATGGAACACAGACTTTGGTGAATTTTTCTTGTTTCCATCCTTTTCCTCCCTTTATTGGGATTGTGAGGAACATAGCGCTAGGGTTAGATGCGCTTAGATCTCCAACGGTTACACTTCCATCTCAGATGAAACCTCCGTCGACCTTCCAGCACTTGAAGCTTCGATTTGTTTATAATCGGATTGATATTTAGATTTTGGATTCAATTTGTTAGACTTTATATTGTTGATTTGTTTTTGATTTTTCATCCGAAATTGTTTGTTTATAAAAATGTTAACAGAGATTCAGAGAAAGTGATGGTTATAACAAAATGAATAGGTTAAATTGGGTGCTGGTCACCTTTTTAAGGAATATCGTTATTTTGATAAGTATATTAGTTGGTTGAGTTTTTTTGTGACATCAAAAATAATTGAAAATTTTAATTACAAAATGATCAAATTTTACGGTTTTTTTTTTCATAAAAATCCCAAATATAATTTGAAATTTTAGGTATTATTTTATGATAAAAAAAAATGTATTTTGAAAATAAAATAACTTTAGTAGGTTAAGTATATATGCATTTAAAGATCACATGATTCAACAACGTACTTTTAATTTAATATATATATATATACGTGGGATATGATGGATCGACAAGACTACATGTGGAATTAAAAAATAAATTTATTTGAAGGATTAAATTAGAAATAACAAATAAATAAAAGGGTAAATTAATTATTAATGCAGGCAAAGGCAATAATAAAGGTAGCAGAAGAAGAGAAAGATGAAAGATGGAGAAGCAAAAGTAGACCATTGGTACAATCTCCGGTTGGCCTTCTTATGAAGAAGTCTCTACAAAGGTTTCTTCAAAAACGAAAGAACAGAATTCAAGAAACATCCCCCTACCATCATCGCTAGCAGTCTACCACCATTTATAATTCTACAGGGGTTCAATGTAAAACCAACATGAATCGGAAAATCTCCATGCACCACCATAAATGCATCCAATTCCAGCGTGATGCATCAAATTCCCGCGTGACGCATCGACTTTCTGCGTGATGCATCACCTGATTCAACGAATAAAGTGGTTCCCAGGTTTTCCGATGCATATAGGTTTTCCATTGAACTCTCCTCTATATTTCTATTTATATTTATTAATTAATAAATGCCTTCAACTTCCCTTTTTTTTTTCCTTTTTTTTCTTCTTTTAATTATACGTACGCATAACGCATGTAAATTAATTATTAATTACTTGTACTCCTTCTACAAATTCTTCTACCATAAGTTGGTTGTTATTAAGAGGGTGTTTGGTTTTCCGTTGTGAATCGGATTATCAGCTTATTACGTTACAATAACGCAAATAATTAGTTTAAAGTGTTTGGATTGCTTACTTTAATAAGTGATTATTTGCGTTTAGCGTTAACGTTACCACACTTTTTCATAAGTTAAAAAATGTAGCTTATTTGCTTAATAAGTGATTATTTGGTCATTTTACAAGTAAAAACGCATATTCAAACACTTTAAAAACTGATTATTTGATAATTATGAAAGCAAACAGCAGAAGCTAAACCAAACACTACATTTTCTGCAGCACTTTTTTGTTACAGCTATTATCTGATTATTAGTTTCCAAAACGCTACAGCACTTTTTCAAACGCAAATCCAAACACCCTTTAAGTGAAGTATATATAGGGTTAATTTAGTAAAACAGCAAACTAACAACAATTTTTTTTTAAAGTTTCGTTCGTTTGTTTCTTTTAAACAGAAAATTAAACAAATCATATTATTTTTTGTTAACTTGATGACAAAATACAAGAGAGTTTCTATTAATGATAACCTACTTTAACAATATATCATTTTTATCTGGAAAAAAATGAAGTATCATATATATCAAATATTCACTTTATGTGTATTATACAATATACATTGTTTGATTATATATATGATGTTTACAAAGTTAAGAGGTATATATTAAGCTCCTTTCCAAATTCCAAATAAATGTATGCTAATGTATTTCTATAATTATCGTTCTTGTGAAATATGCAACCGACTTACACACATATTTACTATTCCATAACAGACTTTAGATACTTAGGAAGTCAGGGGGTATTTGGTAGAGATAATAAAAAATAAAAGAATTTAAGACATACAATTATTTAGGAGATTGACTTGAATCATTTATATAATTTTTTTTTTTATGAATTATCAAGTTGAATTAGTATATATATATATATACTAAAATTCATTTCTTTCTATCCTCCACCTATGATGAAGAATTAAATAAAAGTTAAAAATAAAGAAATAAGATTGGAGCAATTATATGTTCAATGCAATTTCTAAAATTTATGATCGATTTTATCTTAAACTTATTTATATTCGATTTTATTTACCAAACCCATGTGTAAGTGTAATTAATGGGTGGTTTTAGGAGGTTTGTAGGAGATGAGGTGGATGTTTTTATTCATGAAATAAATACTAGTTTATTACTCACGTATTACGCGGATATTTTTAATATATATAAAATATAATAAATAAAAAAGGATAAAGATATAAATATTATTTTTTAAACAAAAGTATATAAGATGATATTATTATTTATTATGACCTATTGATTTTGTATATTTCTAAATATATATGAAGGGTAATTATTTTCTTCTATATTTTTTTTAAACTTTTATTATATTATCTTATAATTAATAAGTTAGTAGATTATTAAATTTTGTTTGATTTGATTTGATTTAAATTTAAAAGTGGATTATATTAGATTTGGATAGATTTAATTAATAAGTTAGTAAAGTATTATATTTTGTTTGATTTGATTTGATTTCAATTTAGGGTAAATTTCATATATATCCTTGTAGAATATGGTTCGAGAGAGTACCACCCAAATGCAGCGCACCAGAAGGTACCACCTTTAAAAAAACTTTTTTAAATTTTTTTATTCATAAACATGTTTTAATTAACATTATGAAGATCGTATGTAAATTTCACATACATTCACATCTCCTAGCTCCTAAAAAATGATGTGAACACACACTTACATAATTTTAAAGACATGTGAACATGCATTTATGTGATGTGTGTTTTCATGCACTTAGAGTGTTCGGATTTGCGTGAAATTCACATATGATCTGTGTAATGTTAATTAGAACATGTTCATGAAAAAAAAATTCAAAAAAATTACTTTTAAGGGTGGTACCTTCTAGTGCGCTGCATTAGAGGTGGTACTCACTTGAACCTAAATCTATCCTTGTAAACTTTTAATATTACATATATATCCTTACAAACTTCCTTATTACATATATATCCTTCTAAACCTTTAAATCTTACAAATATATCCAAATGACTATTTTAAATTTAATTACATCATTTAAAAAAATAATAAATTTCATTTTTTAATTAATTTATTGTTGAATTAAACTAGAAAATGATATTTCTTTATTTTTTTAATTTATTTTTGTTGAGATTTAAGATGGTAGTTTAGGTATTCAAAAAAATTTTAAATAATAAAATAAATTTAAAATACTCATTTGGATATATTTGTGAGATTTAAAGGTTTAAATGGATATATATGTAATAAGGAAGTTTGTAAGGATATATGTGTAATATTGAAAGTTTACAAGGATATATATGAAATTCTCAATTTGAATTTAAAAGTGGATTATATTATATTTAGATAGATTTGATTTAAATTTCTTTATTATTTTTAAAATCCATAAATGTCACGTTTCGATTCATGGTGACGACACGTGGCTTCACCAGAGATGAGTGTAGTTACTCTTTTAATAGTATAGATAGATATGTGGCTTGCTGCACAAACCCTCTAACATGTTCGTTCTCGTACGTATAACCCACTCTTTGTAGGTTTTTAAATTTTTTTAATTGATGGGACCATTAATTTGTATGAAATTTAACATTTTTAATTGTATAAGTGTTTAATATATATTTTAATTAATGGGATCCAATAGATTGGTTTGTAGGTTGTATAAATGAACCTTTTCTGACATGATATCTTATATAGAATATGGTATTAAAATAAAATAAAATAAAAAGTGAAATAAGGTTTTGTATTAATGGTCATGCAATGCTATGCTTTTAGAAAGTAACGTGTGATCGATCACTAATAAAAAGGGTGAAATGACAACAAATATATAAAATGCTATTTTAATCATTGTATGTGTTTGTACTTTCTAAAGAGATGGAAGGAACAAAATATTTGTGTTCATTTGTCATTTTGATGTATATATGTTATCCTTATATTTGTCATTTCATGATCATATGAATTATTAATACATGGCTTTAGAGTTTTAGGATCTAAACTGTAAAAAATTTCGGATTGAGTTTCTAATAAAACTAGTAACAACGGTTTTTTTTTAAACAAATTTTATAAACAAAACATGTTTAGAAGGATTAAAAGAGTTCCTTTTTTTTTTATTCGACCATCACACACACTCTCTACAACATCCTCCATCTTTCATTTGAAAAACGAAAACTCAGTCTGAACACATAAAAATAGAATTTTCAATAGGTATTTATAAATTAAAAACTGAAACTGAAAATTAAAAACTGAAAACATCTAAAAACAATGAATATGAACGCGTTTTCAAAAAATTCTTGTTTTCAACGAGAATTTTTGTTGAAAATAGTTTACTTTGAGCTTCATAAAAATGTGTTTTCAAAATTGCTATAATGAAAAACTTGTGTGTTTAACAAACAATATTTTTTGGTTTGGAGTTTTTAACAAAATGAAAACATGATGGTTTTTAAGAAAATACATTTTAGAGATAAGAATGTGCTTGAATGTGTTATAAATATTTTTTGCATTTCCATTTTTTTACTTCATATATAACATAGATTTGGGTGACTAGATTAAAAACAAAAGATAAAACCTAAAAAAAATATGTTTACAAGTTTACATATAAATTTGAAAGTTACAAATTGAAAACATAAAAAAACAAAAGATCTAAACGCGTTTTTTCTAAAAACCTTTGTCTTCGATGAAAATTTTCGTCATCAACTGTTCTAATATTTATAATTAAAATTGATTTTAAGTTATAAGATATAGAAGAAAAGTTTTTCTGATTGCAAAATAATTTATTTTACATTTGTCATGCATTAACTATTTTATTTTGAAGGTGATTTTTAATTAATAATCACCTTCGAAATGTAAATCCAAATATACTTTGGTTAGTTCTTCGTATATATTTTTACAATCACAAAATGCTATGATCAGTGAGTTGAGCTATTATTAAAAAGTGAAATAAGTTAGAGCTAACTCATGTTGTGTTCCAGCTTAACTTGGAGTTTTATTATAAGACGAGCTCAAGCTTTAAACATTAAACTAAGTTTAGATTCATCGGTTCAAATTGTAATATCTATATCTATAAATCTATCTCTATCTATACTATTAAAATAGTAACTAAATGCCACATGACATCCTCTTATTTAATTTGCCACATGTCACTCTCTCATCTAGCCACGTCATATACTGATTTTATTTTTAAATTTTAAAGCAAATTAAATTTAAGTAAATCTGATATGGATTAATTTAATAACTAACTAACTAAAATTAAGCAAACTTTATTATTAATATAATTATTATATTATACATATATATAAGTATAAATTTCTAAAATTAACTCATGTATACATGGGTAATAACCTAGTATTAATAGAAGAATAATTATACTTATTTCTTGTGAAGCCACGTGTCATCACCATGAATCGATATGTGACATTTATAGATTTTAAAAATAATAAAGAAATTTGAATTATATATATATATCCATCCAGATCTAATATAATTTACTTTTAAATTCAAATCAAACAAAATCTAATACTCTATTAACTTGTTAATTATAATATAATGTAATAAAAGTTTAAAAAAATATAAGAAAATAATTATTGTTCATATATATTTAGAAATATATAAGATTAATATGTAATAATAAATAATAGTATCATTCTATATACTTTTTAAAAAAAATAATATTTATATCTTTACCTTAAATTTATTATATTTTATATATATTAAAAATATTCGTGTAATACGCGGATAATAAACTAGTATGTATGTCTGTGTGTGTATAGGCACACACATTTATATCATCAGACTAGTTTAGACTCAAAATGTTTTGTCATGACACATTTGTTCGTTCATGCTCATATTTCTATCATTTAAGTGTATGCATTTACTCAAATAAATGTGAAAATTTGTATCATTTTTTGTAGTCACGGTCTTCCTACAAATTTTTAGCCTATCTCTTCTACCATAGATTTTAACAAACAATCTTACAGTCCATAAATATTAACCTCTTAAAAGCAAACAAAATTGAATGATTTGGTATGAATGTACTAAATTGAATGCATATGATATCACCCTTCATTAACGAAGTAGATAATTTAACATGTTGGTTATGGAATGGGTTTTTATTTATTATTTTAATTTTAGTTTTTCGTAACTCCGCTATCTGGAATGCATTTGGTATGAATGTACTAAATTGAATCCAAAATAAATAAAACATGACATGATCATGATTCATGATCAAACTAAACATAGTGGTTTCAAGTTTGAAAAAAAAAAAAGAAGTTGAGTTTAGTTATGATCTTGAACAAGACGTACATGATGAAACCAAAGATTGGTGCTTATTTTAAGGTGTGTGGGAGGCTCGACCGCACAGGGCCCCCAAATTCTTAGGGTGCGTTTGATACAGAGAATTAAAAATGTCGAGAAATGGAATAGGAATCGGAATTGGTTTAGAGAATGAGAATTAGAATTGACAATTCTCTACATTTCTCTCCATTTAAGAGAGATTCAAATATAGGGAAATTGAATTGTTTGGTTTCTCATGTTGCAATTCTACTTCCAAACAAACAATGGAATTATTTCTATTTCCATTTCTTTCTTTCAAATTCCCCATACCAAACACACCCTTAGGGTCTCACGATCATAAGACAAATAGATCTTAGTTCGGGTCAATAAATATTTTTTTGCATTTTACGTATACACGTTGTGCATAGGTGCGTTAAAATGAAATTAATGTCAAATTTAATTTGATTTGTATTATTGATGTTAATTTCTCACTAATCATGTATTTTTGTCGTTCACGACCTCCGGTTTACCTGTTAAAACTGAGTCTAAAATGATCAATTTACTGTTTAAAATATTTAAAAATTCTATGTTGTAATCACAAGCACAAAACCATCGAAATCTATTTGAAAAAAATCAATAATTGGACTGACATAAACATATATACTACATTATACGTACGACATATATGTAGTTGAGTCCTTTTCATTTTTTATATTTATTGGTACAAACCGATAAACCGAATGTTCGATCAACCCTTCGTACGTACTTACAGTCATTATTACAATCATAATATTGGAGAAAATCATGTCTTTTATACATGAAATTTCTTTGTTTTTAATGGTAACTAAATTTATAGGTAACATTAACGGTATGGTGAAGGAGATTCAATAAAAGCAATCCTCTTTTGTCTCCTTAACTCTTTATAAAACCTGTGAATGAAGTCTTCTGCTGCTTTATCAACTTGCATGCGCTCTTCTTCCAGCTGATCCTCTTTCATCGGAAAAGGCGAATCAGTCACCCTCAACTGCCTCACCACCGGCGTCCTTCCAAACCCAGGCAATGCCGACGGTGAACCGCCCATAGAGCCACCGTCGTTCACCATGTCTAGTAATTGTTTGATCATGGCAGTGTGGTCCGATCGGTTGAGTGATTTGGTGCGGCTGAAATCTGAATAATGGGATGCAAAGGACATATGAACGCGGCGGATGGTGGCGGCATAGTGGTGGTGAAGCATGAGATTTGTAAAGGCTTTGAGGGCAAGTTTGCCTTTTTTGAGCATCAAATGGAGATCAAGAAAAAACTTGGTCTTTGTTAAGCCTTGGGTTAACAAGTAAATCACTTCTTTTACTATGTTCCATAGCTTCTTGGCCATCACTTGTGCACTACTTGCTTCAATCTCCATTCCTTTTTTTTCTTTTTCTTTTTTTTTTTTTTTTTTTTTTTTTCTTTTTTGTGATTGCTTGGTGTGTTTCTTTGGGTGGAAAAGAGGGGGAGAGTGGGGAAGGATATTTTGTTGATTTCAAGACTCTATAAATGTATTTATAGCACCTATAAAAGGAGATCCTTTCTTTCTTTTTGTTTGCAAATAGGATGTTGGATATTTGCATGCAATGTATGTATATATATTTTTTTCTATAACAAGAAAACTATATTCAAATTAATCACTTTTGGTGAATCTAAATTATGGAATAAAAGTTATAATAATTAGCTTTGTAATGTTTTGCAGACTTATTTGGAAAGAAATTGTATCCTTTGTATTTACAATTAACATTAAACCCTTATACTGTTTGTTGTCAATTTAACAGTAATGAATGATTAGATACATAAAAGTTTTGAGTAATGTTTTATATTAGGATACATCAGAACTCGGTTTTTCTGTTTTTAAAAACCCGGTTCACAAATTATAACCGGGGTGTAATGTCCAAATTTCACTGAACCAAAAATAAAAAAAATAACTTCAGGTTTTTTATGGAAAAAGATATCATGGAAGGACGAAAACGCAAAAGCCGTGAAAACATGTTGGTTTTTTTCATAATAAATCTTTCATATTATTAAAATTAAACTTAATTAAATTATACAATTTTTTTTCCATGTTTTTTTTACGTGGTTTGTTATTTGAACATAAAAAAATTTGTATGTAGTTATTATATAGAAATGATATGACAAGTTTTCAAGATATGTATAACTTATAATTTTTCTGTTTTTCCATATATTTCAAGAGGAACAACATCATATTCTCTTTGCAACACATTCCCATCGAGGCATCGACATCTAGTCCACAATGATTCACGTAAATCGTTTTAATTAGTCACGTAATCACGTTAGGACTTAGGATTAGGATATAATGCCACTATGTGGGGAAAATAAAGTTTGATATGCCGTGTTACCTAATTTTCGAATTTGCATTTTAAGAAAAAAAAATGAAAAATGAAAAATGAAAAATTAAAAAAGGAAAAGAGAATGCAAATGACCAAATGCCCTTGAAGAGGAAGCAAATTACTTAAGTTTGTCCCTCCACTCTCCAGGCCATTATAGTTTTTTTGACCTTTAAAACAGACGCTCCTTGACTTTGGTGTTTGGACCGGACCAAAAGCAGATCCGTAGGCCCATGGTCCCCAAATCGAAACTCATTTATATTCAATCCATGATTATTTTGATATCAAAGGTGTTTTAATTGTGTTGAAAATTTATTTTTGATATTTTGAAGTTCAAATATCTTTTTTTAGTAATTTAAAATTCTGATATTGCTTTTTAGTTTCTCAAAAAAGAAAACAAACATTTTAAATAGTTGATAAAGAAAGAGCAAATAGCATACAAAACTGACTTTTTTGGTTGAACATGAAATAACTTGTACCTAACATTTCATAATTTTAATAAGAGCGTTTTGAATAATCAATAATCTGATGTAACCTGTCATTTTAATTTGATACAATAAGTGATAAAATCTGATGAGAAATTTAATATAAAGTCATCCTTCTTTGATAATAATAAATATTAATAACGGTGGTAGACTTTTTATTTTTAAAAATATACAGTTTTAAATAAACTATAGAAAATACCTAGACCATTTAAAAACGTTTAAAAGATAAAATTAATGAAATGATGGAAGTATATTTATTCTAATATTAACCATTATATAAAAGTAAAAGATTAGTTAAAGCACATATATTTTTTAGTGTACGTTCCCTAGCGTTTAGTTCATGCAAATTTTCGAAATTTCTATTTTACTTTTCAAAAAAAAATGAAAACCTGTTTACTCAACGACAATTTCTTAAATTTTCATTTCACTTTTTAAAATATCACTTTTCTATTACCTACCCTATATTTCTCTATAATACTCTTTTTTTCTCTCTTACTTTTCCAATCACCTGTCCTATTTTTCTTATTTTATAATCACTTATTTTACTTTTCTTAAAACTAAAACTTTACTATTTTAAAGGTATATCTTTCCATTTTCTCATTTCATTATGTTTTTGTTTGTTTTTCATTATTATATATATGGGTTGTAAAAATAGAATTCATAAAAGAATGGCATGAACTTTTGTGACACATCCTCAAAAATGGACCAACACATTTGAATCACCTTGTTGCAGGTCCATCTCTCGGGTTTAGAATCTGTTTGATCCCAAGCCAGAACATAAACCAGATACAAATTTTGATTTTTCCAAATTAAAAGAACTGATATAAAGTCGACATTCTGTCAACGAAAAATATATCGATTCCAGTTCAATCACTGTAAAAAACTGCAACCAAAAATAGCTTTTCTGGAAAATTCTAAAACCACCAACATATATCTATGTTCCAGGTTCAATTTAGAAATTTGCCAAGGTTTCCCACCCAGTCTCCTAAACCTACAAATCTTCCACCGAATAATTCAACAAATCACAAGCATAACTGAAGTAAAAATATAAAACAAAAACAGTCATTCCAGAATCACATCAACTAGCAATATAACGTTAATGTTACAAGCCTTTGGTTGGCAGTAAACCTAATCGGTACATACATACTATCAACTGTGGCGGTACGTTCTTCTAAAACCTATTAAAATGTCTAAAAATATGAAAGAGCAGAAAGAAAGAAAGAAAGAAAGAAAGGGGTACAGACTCGTATCAAAATTCCTGATAAAAGCGGGAAAGAAAGGTCCTTCATGCATATATTTTACAAGTGCATACGAACGAGCTCTATAAGTTATCCTCTAATTCATCAGGCACATGTAATTTCTCGATGGCAGCCTGTCGGAAACAGGGAAAAAAAAAACATTCAAAGTAACATGAGTATTAGGCTCTAAATCTGCCGTCTTTCCCCTGTATACAATAATATGTTCAACTGAAATTTTCATACCTCCATATTACTCTTCATTTTGGAGAGATTTGCATTTTGCAAGAGTTTACTTTCTCGAATTTCCCAGGAAAATTGCAGTTGTTTTCATTTTCATTTATTATAAGATTTTTTGAGACTTCTTGTTATCAAATAATTAAATGTGGTGCTTAAATTATACACCAGGTCAGACGATGCAATTTTAATGAACTAAAATGAGTCGATAGAAATTATCTTCCCTCCCTTCTTTTCTTTCCAATTTGGAGAATACAACGTATGATTCAAGTAGAACTTTTTTACAAGGATAAAGGTAATTTCCTTTAACATGTCAACTTTAGTCAACATGTGTAAATTCATTTACTACTTCAACCGCCTAATGTACAGTACTAAAGTCAAAGCGGTGTGCATCAGGCTTCAGGCCAAAACCAAGCTGAACCAGAACAGGAAATTATATATGTGTGTGTGTGTGTGTATATATATATATATATATATATATATATATATATATATATATATATATATATATATAATGGAACCGGAAACCAATCAGGTCAACTAATTCGGTCCGAAACCACACGTCCAAACCACAACTGGATCCATACTCGAGTTTGTTTTAATTTGGAAAATATTTCCTAAAACAGTGTCATTTTAAGTTTGAAAAAACACAAAGAAACTAGTTTGGTTTCGGATTTTAACAAGAATGGGAACCAAACCAAAAACCATTTTGAAAGTAGAATGGCAACCAACCCGACCACAAGTGGTTAGGATTCCAGCTTGGTTCTTTGAATGTGTCGGTTTAGACACATTAGCATTTGTGATAAAATAAAGGTAAATCAAGCATGTCCTACTGACAGATCAACATTTTTGATAACACGTCATCATAAGACTTGTAAAAGAAACTTAGTTGATTTATATAGGACTTCTAAATATTGTAAACTATTAATAGTAGTGGCAGTTTAGTCCAATGGTTTTTAGATTGTTAATTCTAATAGAAAGCAGAATCAAACAAGCACGTCACCTTGATAGTAGCCACATCTGTTGCCGAAGGCTTCAAATCTAAAGCCAAACCAAAGTGAAGCATAGCCTTGTCATACATAAGGCGCCGTTTGTATATCTTGCCCATCAATGCATACACGCTGCTTTCATGAGGAGCATACTCTTTAAGCTCTTCTAAAACGTGTAACGCACCATCAAAATCCTCCATGCTCACAAGGATGTTAGCCTTTTGATACATTGGAAGAGGGTTCTTTTTATCTGCTATTATAGCTTTCTCCATCATCACCAAAGCTTCTTCGTTTCTCTGAGAATTTAGTATCAGAAATGGTGAAAATTGGTACTATAACAAACATAATTTTCGTTAGCAAATGATATACATCGCATTTGTCCCAAATATTTCAACCTTTTATTTGGTATATAGTTTATGTAAAATATTTGACTGTTCATCAAATATAAAACATATCCTAGATGGCTAGATTGGTAAAAGAATCTTATGGACGTATATCAAATACAATCAGTTATTTGTAAAGATAATGGGAATATTGATATTCTAAATCCATTCCAAAAAAGTAATTAAAAAAGACACAAAAAGTCTTACGTGTACCAACTTTCATCTGATCAATAATGATGAGACTAACCTTCAAAGCATGCAAGGACGTCCCAAGATAAGACATTATAACAGAAGAACGTGGATTTATCTGGAGAGCCTTTCTAAAGTGATGCTCTGAGAACTCATACTTCTCCTGGCGAAGATATATCATTGCAAGGCCATACCACGCATTGTAATGTCTTGCATCAATCTGAAGTGCATTCTGGTAACTCTTGATTCCGTTCTCAAAATCCTCCAAAGCCACATATCTACAAATGAAGATAGATTCGTATGCAGATCATGAATAGCTCAGTAAAGTGATGTAAAGACAGCTTACATACATTATTGAAGTATAAAGACTTGTAAGCATCACTCTAATTCATGAATAAAGAAGTAAATTCGTACTCATGGCCACAAAGGGTGTGAGCATAGGCGAATCTTGAATTCAGCTGCACTGCTCTTTGAAAGTTCTTGAGTGCAGTCTCATGATCTTTCTGCATACTATAACAATTTCCCATTGCACACCTGCAACATATGTGGAAGAAAAAGTAAATTGAAGCAAATGTACATATCTTCTGAGGGCATCGTTCACTGTTTAAATCGCTATGACTATTTAGCAATTTACTAACCAGGAAGACAAATAAAAATAAATTATGATTATATTATTACTAAATCTATATATCACCTCTATACCAATATAACAAGGCAATTGAAACCTTGATAGCTGAAGTAGTGATAAAATGTTTCTCATAACGAACAAACAAAAATTAAAGGTTTTGTTGGAACTTTAAAAATTGCTAACCATGACTGTGGGGCTAAGCGATCTGTTGATATCAGTTCCTGTGCCAAATAACTCAATCTCATATCTTCCTTTAAGTGCTGCAAAATTAAATACAAATAGCCTTTGAAAATTTACGACAACTATTGTTTATATAAATCATGATAACTTGATGTATGGATACTTGACTTTGTGACATAATAAGCTCAATGTGCAAAAACATGTAGCAATCTTACTCGCTTTAACCATTTATGATATTGTGTACAAGGTTCTAAAGTGGAGATTTGCAGGTTTATGTAAAAATGAAAGAGTAGGGATTAAGTTAGCACGTGGTTAATATAACTATATAAGTTACAATGAGTCAAAATGTAGTTCCTATCTCCTTTACCGAAAAAAAATAAAAAAAGTAAAACCACATATAGATACACTTGATCTATTGTACAGCTTAGTTGAGTACTTGGATTTGGCATTACGGCAATAAAAATCCCATATTATAATCCTTGTATATATATAGAGAGAAGATGGTGTTTTGTTTGATCACACACTGTTCACTAACCAGTGAGCGAGAAAGCAAATGAACAAATTTGACATGCTAACTGTAATGTGAATATACCCCCCCCCCCCCCTCCTGCCCTGCCAGTAAGGAGGTGGGAATCAAGAAGAGAGGTCCTCTTTCTTGCTTCAGGGACAAGCTGGTAGGGCCAGCAATGGGGAGCGTTCACCCTTTTTTTTATGTGAACACATGGTTTTCTTATATGCAAGCTTGCATATAGAGCATGCTCAAAACTACGTAGTTTAGTTTTAATGTCACAAAACCTTTTTCCAACCCTACATTTGAGCAAGTTTAACCCACCATTTTTCTAGTGTGTTTGTCTAATTCTCTTCCTAATCTTTATTCATTTCTTTAGATTTATAATTTCATTCATTAAACTCACATTTTTTCCAATGTCATATATGGAAGCAATTTTTTTTCCACAAAAAAAGGAAAAATACAAAACATAGCATCATTTGCCACAAGAGAAAAACATGAAACATAATTATCCCATAAGCTTAACAACTTAAATCATCAAAATACTGGGATGAAATTTATGAGACATGATCTGCCCCTTGTTGAATTGAGCATACAGCATACTTAAAAGTCATTTAGAATACAAAAGTACACGAAGTAGCACATGCTGATCTCATAATCATAGTTGCACATCAAGGTGTGCTCTTTTTCGAATGGTGGAACAACCAGTTATATTGTTCTCGTATTTAAGTACACATTGCACTACCTCCTATGAACACTTATATCATCATATTTCATATTTTGTGCTATTTTCATATTCATATTTTCAATATACTGAGAGGTGAATATTAATAACATTAGGCTTCTAAGTACAAATTGCATAGCAGCAAAAATATAGTAAAGGTTAAGTAAGTAGAAGAACTTACATATAGAACAGTAGAATATATATCCATTCCTTCTAAGCTATAAGGAGAAGCCAAGCGGGCATTGCTAAAAGCACGCTCAGCTTCTAGATAATCAACCAATTCAAAATGAGCTTTTCCAACCTATACTCGGAAAATCCACAATGCCAAAACAATAAATCAGAAACACATCAAGGAATATACTCATACCATCTATCTGAGTATTAAAGAATTCTCATATGGAAAATAATGTACCACCAACCTTAAAAAGAACTCATGCACTGGTTATATGATGACAATGTTAATTACCTGAGAGAGCACCCAGCCTGTGTTATAATGCTTATGAGGAAGTTGCAGAAATATGTCAAGAGCATCCTGTTACAAAAGATACAAATCAGAAAAGTACATCACCAGCAAAAATAGCAATATTTGTTACTTCATGATACCTGACACCGGTATAGACAAGAAAGTCGGTAACCTTCCCCTAGGATTTTCATAAGGGACAATACTTCGGAAGCACCATTAGCAACTTTTGATACACTCATGGAAGCCCGACCTATTGACAGGATTGAAGCATCACGTTCACAAGATCTAGTATCAGGTGAGGGGGATGAACCAGAGGTGGTGGTCGCATTTGAACGGGAGTCATCAAGCTCAGACCGAATTCCTGAAAAATTGAGACAGCAATGCATTCTTTAAAATCAACAGGCAGCATAGGGTGAGAGTGGAGTAGACTTTTTTAATAAATATAATAAATGACGAATAGACTACTGCAATTTAAAACAGCTCAATGGCTACCCAGGGAATTAGTTTAAGCATAGACCTCTCATGTATCTGATGACTTTTAACAGAGAATATAAAGCATGAAGATATTTTTTCTATGATCATTCATGGATAAGTGAAGAAGGAAGCATATTAAATTAACGTTGACCTTCACTAATACTTTCAGTAGACCAGGAGTGTCCCTTTCTAACTGTTACTGAACGAAATGCTGCAGAGCCTAACTTAGAACTACTAGGATACTTAGACGAGTGATTCATTCCATTCCCAGCTACTGCAACACCACTTAAACTTGCTACAGAACCAGCTTCTCCAGCAAGTCTGGTGCTTCGTCTAGGACCGGAATCGGAAAACAACCTTCCTGATATCTGGAAAAGAACACAACATTTTATACAGACATCATAAAAGGAAGTGACCTGTATATTAAATTCATGCATATACGGGACATGAAATGTTCCCCTACAAGGTGTATGGTATATGAACGATATTCTAGATATACTGAATTTAAAGAAATGCAACATGATTACATATGACAGAATAGCAGGAAGCTAAAGATTTTAGACTAAATAACAAATTCACACTTTTCTTAGCTTCCCCTCGTCCACAAACTTTCTTCGAGGAGCTTGAATGGTAGATTTCACAGTTGATCTTGGAGACGCATCAGCAGCAATGGAGCTTGAGTTTGGACCATTTGGGAGCATGTTTCTACATATAGGTGGTGGGGCCACACCTGACATCTACAAAATTCCAGAGAACTTAAATGATGATATTGTAGCTTCTATCTAAGAACCATGGCAAAAAGAATAATCCAAATCTAGGAAAATAATATTTAGTAATTTCCTCAAACTTTTTATTCAGCCATCCCAGTTCCCACCAATGACCACCCTCCCTAACCCCAAGCCTATTTAAATAAAGATAAATTAACTTTGTATGTTAAGGGAAGTCCTAAACTTATTCAGCAGAGGAAATGACTTCACTCAATAACATAGATAATTTACAGTTAAAAATATGGCTACTATGACTTGAAAATCTATAGAATGTCACACATAATCACTTTGCAAACGCAGTCCCAAACACCCCCTTAGTCAATAACATAGTTACCGTGTAAGTATAATAGAAGAATAGATGACATCTTGCAAAATTATATCATATAGATTCAAATCAGATTTATGATCAATATTTCATACCATTCCTAAGCTAAGAAGCATCAGAGAGAATACAAGGACTAGCAATATATTGTGAAAGAGAACACAGTTAAACATAAAAATGAAATGCATTTACCTGTATGTTTTACTGTTTTTAGCTTCATGTGGTTACATTTGATATTTGAACAATATATGGATACACATACTATAGAAGATGTTTTTATCAATATTTAAGCAGTCACAAATGTCAACTACATTGCTCTACCAGAAAAACTGTAAAAGCAGGAATTGAGTTAGCAAAGAAAAATGCCTAAAAATTTTAATAAAACAGAAGTCCACAAAAGATTTGTATTCAGATCAACAGAATCAAGAAGAATCACACTTCCAAATAATAAACATATAAATAAAGTAGTAAGATCTGGTCGGTTCAGTGCCTATACCTGGCTGGCCATTGGGGAAGGAGTATTATAAAACGATATGTTAGTATGAACACCATTATTCGGTTGGTTAGCTGTGCTTCCCGAAAAAACTGCACCATTATGATTTACAGAATTATCCCTAACGTTATTTCCATGCAAATGTCTCAATTGCCTTGGACTAATACTTTCAGCCACTTGTCTCCCAGAAACTAGATTATGGTCATCACTGGATGAATGCACCTGCGAAGCTATGTCATGGCTTGTGTACTGCTTCTGGATGCATTCAGAAGCCGATTCCCCAAAGACTGCTGTTGCTTCTCCAGCAGCTCCTGAACATAAAGATAAATAGACACAAAAGATGAAGTTGAATAATAATGCAAATGAAACATCATATTCCATTCCAAACAACGTTAATAATAATGTTGGAAAACGATAATGATATATGAAACATACATATTGACCAACAAGGTGAATGAATAACAAATTCATTATTTAACATATAAGCATTATAATAGAAATCAAACAATGTACGTAGACGAAATTCAAATAAATCACCACCTTGAGCAATAAAGTCAATGTAAGGCCACATACTATAGAAAATTTTGGCATACCTAATTTACACAACTCCTCGTAGGCAGCCCACAACAACGGATCTATAGATAAAGCCTGGCTAAATTGATGAGCAGCACTTTTCATTCTATCTGTGTATCTGCAAGACATTAAATGTTCATGAGTTTAGAAATCTAGATATTTGACAAACCAATTGCATTAAACACAAAGCAAAATAAGAAGAATCATCCTTAAAAATAGATCAGCTAAAACATAGAACCATAATCTTCATCCTTTAAATAGGAAAGCGCGGCATGAAAAGTAATGTTCTAGCATTAAACAGAAAAATGAAGATTGCCAGTTATAAATGAATCAACATATGCATTTCCATCATACAATATATTATCTTTAGGATACAGAAAAATGATTATTTTAAGGAGTTTATTAATTTATCGATAGATGAATAATCTATAAAATTATCGATTTATTAATATTTATTAATTAAATTTAGTGAATACTCCGTAGTATATATAACTATATACTTTATACATGTTTTTTTATCAAATCCATATGTTTTTCTAGAATAGGCTTTTTTAGCCATAAATACAGTGAATAAGAACTTGCTAGTTGCTACAACATTACAACAAGAGAAGAATATATCAGATGTGGTTTATGCCCTCCAAAAATTAAGGATGAAATTGAATTTAGTTCACATGTAAAGAAATAGAATTGACTTTAGATGCATATTGTATCAAAGAATAATTTAAAACAGAGGTTACTAGAAAGTACTTTAATCTTATGCATTATGATATATAAAAAAAGTTATTTTATGAGTTAGGGTTAAGGTCGTAGAATACCAATGTACCATTAGAAATTTACCAATATGGTACATGAACTTTTTTAGACACATAAGGTAAGTGTACTTTAGGATAACTTACTAATATGGTACGTTAAGGTTGTGGGGTGACTTACTGCCTTACTGGTTGCTAATATGGTACAATTTTTGTTCATGTACCATATCAGTTTTTATAAATAAATAGTCACAAGTTCACTTACTATAAACCAAAGAAACATAAAACAAGCACCCTAAATCTCTTAAGACATACCCATTCAACTATTAACATATAATGAGTGCTTCTTTTGTGTAAGTGTATTCAAATAGCAAATGATCCATACTTCTGCCAACAAACCACTAAACTATTATCACATGCACATTCAAACTTTAGAACATATTCATGTAATCATGTTTACTTGGTCTGCTATGATAATGTCCTCGACCACATCCAAACACCATGTTATCTTTTGCTAGTGGAAAGTCTCAATGTGGTAAACTATAAACCAAGAAATGTCTAATAAGTACTAAGTTATTTCCTGAAACCAATGCATGGTTAAGCCACCCGAAAGCTCTTATGACATACCCATTAGCCTATTATCATATGATGGGTGCTTCTTTGTATTTAAATACTGAAGGATCCATACTTCCGCCAACAAGCCATTAAACTATTATCATATTCCAATTCAAACTTTAGAAATTAGAACATATTCATGTAAACTTGGCCTGCTATGATAATACCTTGAGGTCCTTGACCGCGTCCAAACACCATGTTATCTTTCGCCAGTGGAAAGTCTTAATGTAATAAACTAGTAACTATAAACCAAAAAATGTCTAATAATTATTAAGTTATTTACTGAAACATGCATGGTTAAGTTTCCAAGGATTCCCTCAAGGCGCCTGAATGCCTGATCCTCATGATAGATATACAAATTTCGAAGTTGTGCCTGATCCACAAAGCCAGCACAGTAGATGCCTTGTGCACTTGAATCACTTTTTTAACAGTTGGACATGAATATCTCCATGATCAGGAATAAATATAACAATAATGACAATAGACAAACTTCTGGGTACCCTAAAATAACTTAACTATGATTATTAAGAGCAAATAAAAAGGATAACATAACGAATTATGCTTATATACCTGTAGATTAGCCCAAGAAGATAATGACCAGCTGCACCATTTGGGACCTGGAAAGACAATTCAATGAGCAAGTGATCTTTTTATCTCAAATACTTGAAGTATCACTTGAAACCATCTTTCATGTGATTTTAACTAGAAAACTTCAAAAGAAAAAATATTATTGTAGACATATCAAAGCTTCCGACAAAAACTCATCAGGATATCAAATATATATGCTCTACCTTCACGTGTTCTAACATTTACCTCTGCACTAGGCTCGTTAGAAGGGCATAATGCCATTTCAGCTTCATTCAGGAGATCCATCTGAAAGCATGATATTGCAAACAAGTATCTGGACTGAGGCAGTTGTGTTCCTTCAGATTAAATGATTTGAGGAAAACAGAAAAACAACAGTAAGTTTGCTGTCATTTGATGGAATATCCTAATAAATAGCATCTACATAAGAGGGAAGTAATTATTTGGTTCCACAAACTTATCCTAAAATGCTATTTGTGCCTGTAAACTTTAAGACATCGTATATAATAATGTGAAGGTGACAAGCAAAAAATATTACATTTGGACTGTTTTACCGTTGCTAGTTTCTTTCTGTGATACTACCATTGGATTTTTTTTTTGGGTTATTGGTTCCACAAACTTATTCAAAAATGCTAGTTGTGCTGATGAACCTTAAGACACCATATAACGTCATGTGAAGCTGTGAAGGTGATGAGCAAAAAATATAAAAGTTGGACTGTTTTACTGTTACTAGTTTCTTTCTGTAATACTGCCATCAGATTATTTTTTTTGGTTTATGTGCAAGCAAACTGTAAAACTACAATCTATTTATCACTTCCCTACTTAATTATAGAATAACATTAGAAACTTTTGTAAATGATATCAGATGCGTCAAGTAGGATGACAGCAGCCATTTGTTGATTCCTTTTGCTTGAATAAAATTAATACTGGAAAGCATAAGTAATTCCAGCTGGCAACTGATTTTTTACTACATAGTCTATATGATCTTAGAAGCAAAAGGAGATAGGGGGTTAGAGGGATTGCTCTGTGGCTTTCCCCAAATGTTGGAATGACTCAACAACCAACCTCGGACTGTGTTCTCAAGTTTGGAGCAACAATTTCTCAGAATTTTCAGTTTGCATATTGATGATTTTTCAAAGAAGCTACAGAAGAGGGAAATGAAGAAGATGAAAATTTCAAATGATGATAATTTGGCCCCTACTGTTAC
Organism: Centrapalus pauciflorus; assembly: GCA_020465985.1. NCBI lineage: Eukaryota > Viridiplantae > Streptophyta > Magnoliopsida > Asterales > Asteraceae > Centrapalus > Centrapalus pauciflorus. Next base: position 1,143,696 of record JAANYP010003258.1, on the reverse strand, counting down.
TTTATATTACGACTGTTCAGAAATTTGATTTTAATATTTAGAATAAATATCTTCTTTGCAAAAGATAAAATAGTTGTATACAATTATCATGCCTTAAAAATGACCAGTATTATATTTATGCAGGCTCATAGTGAACAATACTACAGTTCATAAGCCCAAGTCAAAATTCATGAAATGTTCATCAAGACTAAAGAGTCATCTAAAGGTAACAGGATTGAGGCATTTATGTTAAGAGGAAAAGGAAAAACAATAAATTGCATTTCACCCAATACATGCTATGATGCTAATAACCTAATAAGTAGAGTAAGACAGTATGTATGTATGATGAGGAAGAGAACAAAAAGTGAGAGAAGATACATAAGTCTAATTTAGAATAATATGGAAATACATGGAACTAGTATTATCATGAAAAAGAAACCAAGTTGCACATACCTTTTAAAATATGGTAAGCTGAGTAAGCTTGATTGCTTTGTAAGTAGCACGCAGCTAACAATTGCAAGTTTGTCTGCATTTGCCAAATCAGCGAGAAATAAATAACTTGAAACAAAATGAGATGTTATTGCCAAATATGAAGCTATGATAAAGTATAATCGGCTATTCATATAAGGCAATGAGATTAATTAGAATTTACTTGCTTTGCCAAAATTAAAGTAATAGAAAAGAAATTAAATCTTGAATTATTTCTAGAAAACGAAAAATCCACCAAGACCCCTCCATAACTGAAGCCTAAAACTCCAAATCAAGATGCAATGATGCATAAAGAGTTACACAGGCACTGCCTTTTTGATACTAAACCCTCTTATAGAATAAGGCAATCAACTCTCAAGACAATATAAGGTCCATTTTGATGCTAGTCATTTTTAGCTAGTATTCTCTGTTATGCTCTTTTAGTGAAGCAACAAATACACCATATAGTAATAGTGATTCCCTACACAAAGTCAATATTTAGGGATGGATTAAAGACACAAAATTTTACAGCTATTTTCAAACATAAAGAAATATTCAATCTTGGAAACAGACATTGAAGAGTTTGAAAAAGTGCATACCTCCGAGGGAAACTCAGAGCAGAGTCGTTCACACATGAAAATGGCATTGCGGTATAATAGATGTTGCAGACTGTTCTGAACACAGTCAATTAACACACCCTCCATAGCAAACTCACAAAGATGGATCCAAATTTTGAACTCTGAATTTCTGGTAGAATCATATACGTGTTTGTCACATTTACATATAGCATCAACAAAAATGAAAATGCAAATATGCAAAAAAAATAAATAAATAACCATGATCCCATTGATAACACAAATGAGACACATTAGCACTTCAATACAAAGCTATTAACGCATAAAAAATATATTACAAGTAACAACTCCTCTTACCGAAATGAAGATTTCTAAATGAGCAAACTAAACCAAGAATTCATAACATAATACATAACCAACTGAACCGGAGAAGAAAAAAGCAAAAAGGGAGCAACCAAGCGACAACAAGTAATTGGATAAAAAGTGGCAATCAAAACCCTAAACAGAAGTAGCCAGGACAGCTAGTAGATTCACCATAAGACTCGGACGAACAAACCAATTAGAATCCCCTATCAAAACAAGAACACCAACGACAAGCTCTAATTGACACGGAGCCTCCCAACTTGGATGAGCATGCAAGAAGAAGGCTCTGACGCTGACAGGGTACCAAATCATCTACAAATAATTTTATTTCTCTTCCGCACCCAAAGAAACCCCAAATTCATCAACATCAGACACACAGTAAAACAATAATGATTAATTAAGAGCCTCTACATAAATCCATAGATTAAATTAGAAAGAAAAGAACAAAGCAATACCTGAATGCGTTGTAAACGAATGAAAACGGAGGTATAAAGCTCGGATTTCAGAACTAGTTTAAGATAACACAAGCTATTTTCATCACCAGAGAAGAATGCATTCGAGTCAATAAGAGATTGAAGGATGAAACTGTTCTTCAATGGCTCCTTTCTACGAGAGATGCGACTACTGGACTCTGTGTAAATACGAGAGAGAGAGAGAGAGAGAGAGAGAGAGAGAGAGAGAGAGATTCAAATTTTGTTGGACACTGAATTTGCGATTGAATCAGCGAGAGAGGGGTTTTTGGGGATTTTGAAATTCGAGTAGTATTTTTAACCTAACGGTAAATCATCAAACCCTCAATCATATAAAAATTACTTTAATGAAATGTGAATCAAACTATGTATCTATTTTATTAAAAAGTGAATATATTGTTATTTGACACTACTTAGCTTGTTTATCAATGAAATTTTCGTTTGACATTTATAATTTTTTGTTTAAATTGTTTCTATATTTTAGTAATCTTGGGTATTTGGGTTAATAGAATTAATTTTCATAGTTAATATATGACCCTCTAAAATGAAAATTTTTATTTCTAACGATTAATAACTTGATATTAATTATTAATAATACTAAGATTTATTGTATCTTAATTGTGTATTGTTATTTAATTATAAATAAAACTAAGGATTAAACTATGATTTTTCCATTCATTATTTAGAGATTTCTTAAATTATTTTAATAATTTTTTTCTATAATCTATAATGTTAAAAACATAGATTGAACCACATGGCCCACATCTCATTCATAATACTCATAGTTTGTACCATTTATTATTTAATTCTACGATTATTCTAAAACTTGTAATTTATTAAAAATGTTATTATCTAAACAAATCCATATATTATACAGATAAATAAACTAGTATATTCTTTAAAATTAAACATAACCTACATTGCCTTCTAATATTGTATCATCTTTAATTTCTTAATTGTTAGTTGAATCCACAACCTCTGGATTGGGATAACACTCGTGATACCATCTGACTATAAATCTTTAAATGTCTAACTATAAATCTTAAAAATTATTTAGTGTCAAAACTTGTATTTTTCTGAAGTAATTAAATACATAGTCACTCAGTAACTATCTCTAGTAGGTAGCTAAACCTCCAATATTTAAAAATGTTTACTTGGGAGCAGCAGACTGATTATCTCGGTGACTACATGAGATGCACACACACAAAAAAACATGTAAACTAACCAGCTGGTAAGAATACAATAGTTAATACGATTATATGATTAAAACGCTAATAAAAAGGCTTAGTAATGATCACTAAGCATTAATATGGAATCGTAACACAACACGGCGTATTAAACCACGCACGCAGCTTCTTATATGAACCGCAAAAAAACAATCATTGGAAAGCCGAAAGTGATCAAGAGCAAGCCGACAAACCTAATCGTACGGTTGCCACGGTACGCAATACACAATTTCATATTACACTTTTACTCAATTAAACACATTAAACTAGCATGATTCAATTAAACACCTTTTAGATACAAAACACTAGTTCACTATTTATATATAAGAATTAAATATCATGCAAATATCAATAAATATAATCGTAAGTGCATCTCAAAAAGACTTGTATCTTACATGTACGATCAGAATACTACGGGTCTCTACTTTCCCTCCTGAACCCTACCCAAAGTAGCTCGCGACCGTGAATACCACATAACAATTCTATATCACTAACATTACTCGTTTATGAAATGCAACATAGCTAACCTAAGCACTAACACATGTATAACTCAAACCACTATTTATGTGGTTTACTTCCGATACATTCTACCATTATAACCAATGAACGACATCTGCCTATGGTTTTCTTGACACATATGAACCATGTAATAGGAAATTCAATCTTTGGGGAAATTAATTGAGTTGATTTGCAAGTCTGGAAAATCGGTCAAGAGGCGGCAGTTTCTGGAATAGTGGTAGGCAGATTGATTTGGTTGGTGTGGAAAGCTAGAAACTCAGTAATATTTAACAAGGGAAAAGTCTTTGCTTCATTGATAAAGGATGAGCTTACTGCAAACGTATTCTCTTGGTTAAAGTTTAGGACGAATTATCGATCATTAATTTGGTCGTTGTGGGTGGTTTGTCCCTCCTTGTTCTTTTGATTTTCTTTTGTATTTTCTTGTATTTATGTTGGTTCCTGGCTAACTATTTTGACGTTTTATTATCTATGAGATTCAGGTGTTCTAGGCGGGGTGATGACATTGTCGAAGCTACTCCCAGTTAGTTCTACTTTTTGTCGTTAAAAAAATGTACTAGGAAATACTAAGCTTGATTAGTTGGTCATAGCAAATAAAAGCTAAAAAGAGCCAAAACCAACTAATTTGGCTTTTGCACGCAACGCTAGTATTTTGCTCATATCTCACTCATACGACCTCTGATTCAACTGATTCAAATTGCCAATTAAAGCTAACAGATAGAGATACAACTTTTATGCTTTGAGTTTTGGTTATAAATGAATGTTAACTGCAAAATTTTGGCTCAAAACAACAGCAGGTTGCTGCTTACCTGATGCTACCTTATTACTGTTTGTGATTTTGCTAGGGGTAAGCATGAGACGGTTTGGTTCGTTTTTGGCCTAAACCAAGCCCAAGCCGAAAATTCCAGTTTTTTAAATGGAGGAACCGTTCGATTTTGATTTTTCGGTTTTTCGAAAACGGTTTGGTTTTTGGGTTTAAATCCGAAAAAATCTTAGGCATTTTTTTTTACTAAAATTGAGTTTTTCTTTGCTAAAGTTATGATTTTCTATACTAAAGTTAAATACTATTTGATAAATCATTAAAAAAATAATTACTTACGTTTGGATTTTTAATCGATTTATATGTTAGTTTGATACTTTAATTTAATAAACTTACTAACTTAGCCTTTTAATTAATTTAATAACTTCATCATGTAAAAATATAATAAGAATGTTTATACCAATTAATTAGCATTCTCCACATCACATATAATTAAAATAAGCATGACTATTAACAATGTCAATTAATTAGCATTTTAACACCATAAATATCAATTATATATATAACTGAAAAATGCTTCCATGTGAACATAAATAAAAGAAACTTTGTAATATGGTAGTAGGACATAACATCAAATATGAGTGAAAGTAATATTAACTCTATAATTATATAAGATATTTATAAAAATTAAACTAATTTAAAAAATCGGTTCGGTTTGGTTTTTTCAGTTTGGTTTTGAGGGGGAATGTGAAACCAAACCATTTACTCCAGTTTTTTGGTTTTTCGATTTCCCGGTTTTTCGATTTTTTCTGTTTGGTTTTTCCGGTTCAGTTTTTGCTCACCTCTAGATTTTTTGTTGTTGTCTATATTTCTATTCTGTCCAGCCTTGTTTTAGCAGCATTTTAACATGGTTTTACACATAAAACTCTATCCAATTAATGTTTCAATATTTTCCAAAGCATTTTCGTAGTAATCACATCATAGTTTATATACATAATCCATTTTTCATTCATTTCATGTTTTAACCTAAAATTTGAAGGCTTTGATTCCTTCCATCACCACACACTTGGATAATTATTCCCGATGCTAAATTCATCTATGATTCAATATCTAAAAAAGCCCATATATACACAATACATAAGTACAATTAGGGTTCAACATATAATTCCTCATGTAAAAGTCATGAAAATTAAACCCAAATTCAAAATCAAAACTCCATTCTTAGTATATATATTCAATAACCCCAATTCCATCATTGAAATAAATTTTACCAATCTTATTGATTTCTGATTGATCTCAAACAAATCAAAGCTTATCAAGTGAACCTTTACCTTAGCTAGATGCTTGAACTTGTGGTACAGGATGGGAAAAGAACATGAAGTTGAAGATGAATAGAGACGATTACATTAATTAATTATCGAATTGAAGTACAATCATAAAATGGGTTTGACATCCAACTAAACCGGACTAGCTAGTTTAAGTTTATTATTCCTATTGATGAACCAAATGAATGACGAAGAGGCCTTTACATTATCGATCGAATAAAAGACCCCTCATTTGCATCTTTGCAGATAAGATCAAGTCGTTTCGAAATTGCCAAATGAATCATAGAACTGACATTCAACCCAACCGATTGAGAACGTACGTACACGATATATATATAAACGTTCACTTATAATCATTTGCCTAATTGGTAATTAATTGGTTTATAATTTTTTAATGTATAAGCACATTGCTCTTAGTTTAATTAAGTTTTACCAATCTCTTCAAGTTTAATGATAATTTTATTATAGATATTTGTAATATGTGGTCATTATATCTGAACAAAACCAAACGTGTTAATTATTAACACAAACAATTATACATCACTCAATGTTAAAATGAACAAGTCTAATTTGAAATTAACAGTCACGTACATGCATGCTATATATATATGGGTACGTTACATACATTTAATATTATGATTGTTTGTCGAGTTTAAGACTTTAAGCCCAAATTGACTAGATCAAAATAAAGTCAGACTATATTAATAGAGAAGAATTTAAAAATATATTAGAAAGAAAAAAAAAAAAGAATTGAAAGCCTCGATCGATCACCAACAAGCTGAGAATGCATACGTACGTACTTCTCGTTTAATTTAAATCATATAAACTAACTATACGTACACAAACCATGATGTTGTTAATTTGAATTAAATTAACAGATAATTAATTGCTTTTCAAGCTTTATTATTAGAAAATTGATTCGGTTTTAGCAATTTAAAAGGAATCCAATCTGCAGATTCAGGTAATTTAGGTTAATTTGATTTTTCAGACTAGTTCATTCAACTTTTGGTTATATATTATATATTGGCATGATATTATTCGGCTGCAACTTTCGTACGTACCTCAACCAGTACAACCTTCTGCATGGCATGTCCATATTGTCTCCCATAACTTTAACCAACTGTTCACCATAATATCATGCAATTCTCACCACATCAAGAAACATTTGACCAACTTAATTAAATTAAGTCTCAAATAAATGATCACCAAATTAACTGAATATTTTAACTTCTTTAATTATATTTTTTCATAAATTAAAATACATGACACTCATAAATAAGTTAACAAAAACTATTTCCATTCGATCTATATATAAGGGTTAGCTTAATTAAGCTTACATGTACCCCTTTTAAATTAGGAGACCTATATATTTGCTGAGAATGCAACTAATATAATTGTGATCAAATATTAATTAATTAGGCCAAATGCCATTTAAGGTTCTGATCATTAATATATATATATTTCGATCCCTATATAATCATCATATATATAATATTATTGATAGATAATAACGTTATTAAGTTAGATAATAAGCCGATTATGCATATATGGTAATCACTAGCTAAAGCCAAAGAGCACCGGCGTCCTTGAGAAGAGGAACGAGAGTGCCATTGATATGGCAAGCAATGAGTGTTTCGATTCCGCCAAGAAACTTCCCGCCGACGAAGATTGCAGGAATCGGCTGCTGCTGTTCGTTCCCCGCTGCAAGGTGGTAGAGCAACGCATGGATCTCCAGTCCCGCCGTCTCTCTATCAAGTTCCACAACGGTTGGACCGACACCGAGGCCAAGAAGAAGTTGTTTTGCTACGTGTCCCATACAACATCCGGTTACCGAAAACACCACCACCGCATTGCCGTTGGCCAGGTGGTGCACCCTCTCGTAAATCGTCTCCATCTTTGCCGACACCGTTGTAACTCCGGTGGTTCTTTCCATTACAACACTTGATGATTGTGGGTTTGTGACCTTCATAATTTCTCTTTCAAGAACTCTTAAATAAACTGAACTTTTTTATTTTCTAGAGAGAGAGATCAGTGTGTGTGTATGTGTTTTTTTTTCTTGGGGGATCGAGTTACATATTCGAATGGTGTTTCTAGGGTTTGGATTTATAGGGTTTTTGTAGAGAGAGAAAGAGAAAGAGGGGAGAGAGAGAAATTAGATGGAATTTTGACCGTTGGAAGAAGCATTCTGTTGATAAAATCAGCTTTAAAAGCATGCATGCTTATTTCAGGAGAACACAAAATACACATCATATCACTAACTAATTCTGTAACAGTAGAGAGTGTCATTGATTTTAGGGCTAAAGCCGTACAATAGCAGTGTACTTTTTAAGGTGTATCGATATAGTACGTGTACTTTTTATATTGTTAATATGATACCTTTACTTTTTATGACCGGTTATTTCGTCTAGCTTTGCGCAATTGTGGGAAAATCATCGGTACAAACTTGTTCACCGTTGGATCTGTGTGAAATTTGAGGAGAAGCTTCGCAACACATAGTTCTTCGATCTGGACGGTGGAGATCGTCATTGGAGATTTCTATAGAGGTCTGTAGGTGTTTGAAGTTGGCTGTGCTGTGTGATTTCTCCTACCAGGTTATCACAAGGACGAGAGAGTGTATTTGATGCTTCAATTATGGAAATTTGAACATTAATAAAAAGAGAAATTCCACTCTTAACAGGTATAGCCAGTAACCGGTTACCAAAGGTATCATATTGGTATGAAAAAATGTAGTACACGTATCAAATTTGTACGATTCAGAAAGTACACGTGTAATATGAATAATTAAAATAGTACACGTACCATATCGATACATTTTAAAAAGTACACAACTATTCTACGACTTTAACCCTTGATTTTACTATCATAAGAGACTTGAGAGGTTTTGGACGTACAACTTCTGCTGCAGGAGGTACAGGTACTACTTATGATGCTGGAGGTACAACACTTACTGTTTGATATATAAGAAGATAAGAGTTTAATTTTATCTTCTTAAGAATATATTATATAAACTATATAAGTATATATATATATTACATATGTATCACTGCAAAAATTTGTGGTGCCAAAATAGCTGTACGTACGTCTCTTTGTTGGTCAAGAGAATTCTAATTAATTTAAGCTTGATTAAATTATCGGAAATTAAAGGTGTGAATATATACAGCTAATGCGAGTATGTCACATTGTATGTATATCAGGGTCGGCTCTGAACAGGGTCAACACGGACAACCGTTTAGAACTTATTAATTATTATTATTGACTTGCAAAAGTTCTAATTAACATTATAAAATTATAAGTTTTTTTTGTTAATTTATTATTTTTATTTTTATTTTGCTTATTTTTAAATATACATATATATTTATAGGGTCCAATTTAAGTGTTTGTCCGGGGCTCCATAAATGAGTGGACCGACTCTAATGCATACATATATGGATGTTTGGCTCCAAAACTTTTAACCTTCTTGTTTTGATACGTTTGCATGACTTACAAATAAGTTAGGAAACTGCAAATGATATGGACAATAAAATATTTTAGGTTGAAATTTATATCTTTTTAAACATCAAATATCATATTTAATTACTTCATCGTCTTATCACTTGATGCATAAGATACAATTGTACAAAAGGTTTTCTTAGTAAAATCTTTGCATGTTTAAAAATATATTATATATGATCATTAGGGATCGAAATGGACTTGTAATTCTCTCGAGACTCTAGTGTTATAGTTTGTATTTTGGCTTCTGTTTCGGGTTTTAGGGAGTCTTCTCCTCCTTGGAGATTTCTTGCCTTTTCATGTTTTAGATTTCTTTCTTAATATAATTTGTCTTTCAAAAATAAAAAAAGTGATCGAAATTTATAAGTTTGTCTTCTTTAGCAAAAGGTTTTCTTAGTAAAATATCATCAAAATATAAACATTACAACAAAATTTTAAAATCAAAGAACAATATGATCTCTAATTTTTGTAAAAAGATTCATGAATTTTAAAAACTACAAGTATACAAATGGTATAAGTTATTAATGCATGTATTGTATCATCTCATAATTAAAATGACTCTTTGATTCGTTAGATTTCAAAGAAACTAGAGGGAAAAAATCCCTCCATACATTGTCCATACCCACCATGGTCGATCATTTGTAATTACCAACTCTATTTCTTTTTACAAATGTATGAATTAACCAAACAGAATATGAAATCGGATTTCAATTTCATTTGTTGTCAACTAAATATGTTATAGATTTCAATCCCTTAACGTATCTTAATTCTTTTAAAAAGCATTTTGTGAACTAAACATAATCTAAGAATTTGTGTTACTTATATTATCTTATAAGACATTTAACATGTTGCATCTTCTTTTTTAGAGTGTGTTTGCCATGGAACTTTTAAAAGTTTTTCTTTAACATTTGATTTTTTGAAGCTCAATATTTTAGCTCTGCTTGGTTATAAGAGTTTAATCTTTTGATTTGATTACGAAAGCTCTCAAAAGTCTCTTCCACGAGAAGCTCCTTGAAACTACTTTAAGAGGGTGTTTGGTTTTGAGTTATAAACTTGATTATTAACTTATTACGTTACAATAACACAAATAATTGGTTTAAAGTATTTGGATTGCATACGTTAATAAGTGATTATTTGCGTTTAGAGGGTGTTTGGTTTTGCGTTATGAACGAAATTATTAGCTTATTACGTTACCATAACGCAAATAATTGGTTTAAAGTGTTTACATTGCATATGTTAATAAGTGACTATTTGCGTTTAGAGTTATTCCTACCACACTTTTTCATAAGTAGCTTATTTGCTTAATAAGTGATTATTTGGTCATTTTACAAGTTAAAACGCAAATCCAAACACTTTAAAAACTGATTACTTGATAATTACGATAACAAACAGCAGAAGCTAAACCAAACACTACATTTCCGACAGCACTTTTGTTACAGCTATTATCTGATTATTAGTTTCCAAAACGCTACAACACTTTTTCAAACGCAAATCTAAACACCCTCATCTTATCACACTTTTTCATAAGTTAAAAATGTAACTTATTTACTTAATAAGTGATTATTTGGTCATTTTACAAGTAAAAACGCAAATCCAAACACTTTAAAAACAGATTATTTGATAATTATGAAGCAAACAGCAGAAGCTAACCAAACACTACATTTCAGACAACATTTTTTGTTACAGCTATTATTTGATTATTAGTTTCCAAAACGCTACAGCACTTTTTCAAACGCAAATCCAAACACCCTCTAAGTAGTTTTCAACTTTAGGTTTTGACGTTCAAACTTACATTTTTACCCTCGTAATAAATTTAAACTACAACTTTCAACTAATATTAATGTCATTTTATGCTATTTAATATTAAAAGTTATAGTTTCAACTAATTTTACCGGACGCATTTATAAAATAACTAAAAGCTCTAGCTTTTTAAAAAATGGTACTTTCAAAAGTTCCGGTTACTAAAAGCTCCAACGATAACGGGCTACTAAAAGCTCCGACTGTAACTAGCTAGTTAGTTACTAAAAGATCCAACTTGAAGCTATAAAGAGGTGTGCCAAACATATGCAAAATTAATCAAACGATTTTAACAATGTTGGATATTCAAAATACAAATTATAATTAGTTGTGACAAACATATTTCAAATGGGTGTTACTTCATGCACCATATCTATATCTACAATTGACCTAAAACATACCTTTTTTTCATAACTCATCATTATATTTTATTTGTTTATACTTTTTTGTCCAATCAAAAGATAAGTATTTATAGGTCAAATGTATAGAGGTGGTGTATGAGAAATTAGAGGTGGTGCATGAAGAAATAGCCATTTCAAATATAGCCATTTCAAATATACTGTTCTGATTGCAATAAATTCATATCGTTTTGACTAATAGAAGGATTGAAGTGAAACTGGAAATCAGAAACGAGGAGGAATCCCACCCATTTTGAAAGTGATGACATTGACAACCATAAAGAGAGTTTCAATTCATATATATGTTTCTTTCTTCCATCAGAACCGACACGTTGCAGTCCACGCGCCGTCCCAACGGAACCACCACAACTTAACTGCAATCCCAACAGAAAAAATTACCTGATATAGAGACTTGAATATGACTCTGTGTACGGCATGCTAAAAGGACCAAGGGGCGTGATCACCGTACGCTCATCGGAACCAGGAACAACTGCATACATCTCTGATTTTGTTTTAACTTTCCGGAATTTGCTTCATCTTTTTGATCGCTAGCTGATGAACGGAAGAGATCTCTTTTGGTGATGTAGGGAAGGCCGACAACCCGACAGATCACCGTCTTCGACGCCGCCGATTCACAGTCGCAGTCTGAGACCGTCCTTCAGCCATAGGGAATTCGGCTTGCCTCTTCTTTTTTAGGTTTCAACAAAAGCATTACTTGAAAATTGTTATTTTATACTCTTTCTTTTTGAAAATTTTTTTTTAATAGAACATAAAGTTTACCACAAAATAATACAAAATTACAAATTTAGGCTCCGTTTGTTTTTTTAAGAATTTAGACGTCTAAACACTTCTTACCTTCTGTTTGATAAGATATTAAAAAATGTCTAAAATCTGTTTAGACTAGATTGTTTGTTTTTTAATTTAATAAAGTGTCTTATTACATATAATTTATCAAAAGACAAAAGACAAATTTAAAATAGACAAAAGTGAACAGACAAAATACAAATTTAAAATCTGATTGAAACAGACCACGGTCAGACATCAGATGTCTGATTAGAGTAAGAAAAACAAACGGCTTTTAACCTCTTAATTATATCTGACCGGTTCAGATATTAGAGGCAAAAAAGTGATAAGAGGAAAAAACAAACGGAGCCTTAGTTCCAATATTTTACTAAAAATTATGAATTAGTTTTTTAACTTAAAAAATTATACTGACAGTTGTTATGGTTGAAATTTGTTATTAATTCCGTCCTTCAATAGTTAGTTTCTATGAATTAAAAAACTATGAATAATCACAATTTATAGTTTTTTTCAAATGAAAAATACTGAGACTCATTTTGATTTTTAATTTTTCAAATAAAAATCTACGATTTATTTAGATTGGAAAAACTAAAAGCTGAAACGGTTTGTATTCTTTTGTTCACAAAAACTTACAAAAGATCGTTCGTAGTTTTTTCATTTGAAAAAGATGGAATTGAAATGATCCGTAGTTTTTTCCGTTCATATTATATATAATCATGAATAAATAATCGAATATTATAAAACCGTAAATAAATAATCAGAATATATTTTAAAATTTTATAAGGTTACGAAAAATAAAAATTGTAAATAAATAAATTTAATGAAATTAAAAAAAATAGTCAAAAAGTAATAATATAAATAAATAAAATTTAAATAAATAAATATTAATAGAAAATTAAAAAATAAAATTTTATTATAAAAGTTCGACAACAAAACATAAATTAGGTTTATTTGATGTTTATGAAATCTTAGAAAAACTAAAAACTAAAATTCACATTGGGATTTTATTCGATATGTTTGTTATTGATAAAAATATGAAAAAACTATGTTTATAACTGAAAATTTGTTGGTGACTTATTAAATAGGTTTGCAGGTCATCTTTTACTGTTATTGATAGAAAATTAAAATACGATAAATAATATAAATGTTATTAATAATAAAAAATAAAAAAATGTTACTATTAATGATAAAAATGATAAAAATCGTTACTATTTTTGGTCATTTGCATGAACAAAAACAGTATATATCTAGGTATTACTAACTACCACTAAACATCACAAATTCGAAAACAACTAAATATATTTAGACGCTGTGATTAAACAAAACTTGTATAATTAAGAAAATAACATGTTTTACTCGTTATACTTTTTTTTTTTTTTTTTTTTTCATTTGTTTGTAGGCTTTGCCTATGCATCTATCGATTTAAACTGAAGCATGATTTATCTATCTATCGGTAATACAAATCTAGTGTTGGTGTGAAAAAAACATATAACAATTTAAATAAAATACTAATTGAACCCATATGTACAAATTGAAGTTAAAAAAACTTGGATTGAAATATAGTAAATGGATAATATATGCATGAAATTATGAAAATTGAAAAGATAGAGATAAAAGATTATATAATAAAATCAAGTATAAATATAAATACATGGAAAATAGAATGTATAATCATGATATGGTGATCCTATCTTTCCATAATCTACCGATTCCATCAATCATATAACGAAACAATTGTAGAACAATATGAAAACAAGCATCTAATGGTCTCCTAACATACATGTACCAACACGACGTCGGATCTCTAATCCTTTCCAAAACGGTCGTTAAGCAACTCGTATCACGTTGTACAAGGAATGCCGATTGGATGTATGCAGACGCCGCGTGCTTCACAAGCACGTTTTTTATGGATATGTTTGAAGAGTTGATAAATTGGTTGTCCTCGTTGTTTGTCACATGTGAAGCCGACGAAGAACGTGTTAATACGTCCCTCAAGCTTATATAACCACGATAATCAATGTCCGGGTCTTCTTTGTTTACAATGGAATTCTCTCGTTTCAATGGCCGTATTTCTTTTAACTCTTGCGATTCTGTTGTTGTATCCATGATATGATGCCTTCCTTAATTTGTAGATCGAGAGAGGTTCTGCTCGCGGGCTTTCAAGCTCACGTTTTTCGCAAACCATCCGGTTTTGTTTTCCAAAACATGGCTAAAATTATTTGTGATCCTCCTTCAATATCGGATCTTTACAACCATAAGAATCGATTGTTTTTTCTCGGACTTATTATCCATACAAACACATTTTAGATTAAAAGTATGACCATCTACCTACCATATAACTTTTAAAATATAATATGCTTTTAAATAAGGGGTGTCACTGAGTCAAGACACAACTCAAGAACTATTTGAAATCGACTCGAAAAATACTCGAATCAACTCTGTCGAGTTGAGCTCGAGTATTAAAGGACTCGACTCGTGAGGCTCACGAATCTTATCCATGCAATTATATCTTTCATTATGCTTATGATATCTTTATGCTTTCATCATGTTTCACAATTACTAATAGTAATACCAATACATTTATAAATTAAAACCACAACATAAAACCCATTTGACCCAAATATAAGTATGGATTGATGGGCCAGGAGCCCAGGTTATAGATAAATGGGCTAACTAAATTATTTTTGAAGCTTTAACTTACCACTGCCAATGAAGTCCGAAAGAACAAGAATAAAAACATAATTAGTTAATTCTTACGAGTTCGATTCGTTTACCCAAGTCCTGTCACTCAAATATCAACGTTTACGATCTTTACGCACCATACTCCATACGATCGTGATCATAAGCGTGAATGGAAATCGATGGGATTAATAACAACGAATAAATTCTTCCTATGAATAGTGGTTTGATAAACAAATTAAACTACTTAGTTTCATACTATCACTAATATATACGTACAAGTATTGTGAAACTTGCGTGTTGCGACGACGTTTATTGTGTAATTTTTTATGTTTGATGACATTTGATAAAATCAAATCAATGGAAAAGTATAATAATTAAAAATTAAAATATATTAGAAATATATTAAGTTAAAAGAATATTAATGACAAACAATGAATAAAACAATTGAATATCGTATTATATTTTGATATTATTTTTAACATGTTTTAATATTAAGAAAAAAAACAACGAATAAAAGCTACAAATTTTTTTACAAGCGCATTCAATTATAAACTATAGTACATTAAGTTAAATTAGATACTCGATATTTTTTATTATGGTTAGTTAGATAAACAAGTCGAACCCGAGCCGAGCTCGAGCTTGTATAATTATTCACGAGTTGAGCTCGAGCTTTAACGGACTCGGGCCCGGCTCGGCTCGTTTACACCCCTTATTGGTTGGGTATAGAATCATGTTTATATAATATTAGAAGTTTAAAAAATAAATATAATACAGTCAATTAAAATTATAAGACTTTTAAACTACCAAAAGTTATAATGTTAAACGATATATAAGGATGAAAAAAAGCAACTTGCTACTTACAAAAGCCACATGAGACTGGGCATAATGTGCATTTAGATTTACTATCTATATTTTGTTGTAGTCGTTACAACAAATTAATAAATCAAAATAAACCAAACAAAAATTGATATCAAATTTTACTTTAACATATTTAACACATGTTTAATGGAATAATTCGTATTTGAAAACAAATAACGCTAACAATATAAATAAATTATAACAAACTAATAGTTACATAATAACTATATATAAAAAAAATAAAAAGATTAACAATATTCTTTTATAAAGCAAAGTTTATTTACTTACTGTTTAAATTTTTGAATGATGAGATTTTATAAAGTAAAGTTTAGATAAATGGTATTTGGATATGCTGAATTCCATTTATGAAAAAACCAAGCGTTTTTGGCCCAAACCAATCTAAAGATGTGCTTTCAATATCATTGAAAATGGAAAGGTCTATTTTGCCATCCACTACTTTGGGAGAGGCCTAAATAATTGAATTAGACGGGTCCATGGGCATTATGGTCATGTAAAAGTGACCCGAATGAAAACCAGACCCATCTGGGTCCTATATAATACAATTACAACCCATCTCATTTCATTTTCTAAAAGGTTATTGTCAGAACAAAATGGATCGTGGTTTAGAATAATTTTAATTAACTATTATTTAAAATGGAATTGTCTTGACACTTAAGTACAAAAAATAATTTATTAACTTTTATTTGTAAAGACTTTAATGACTCATAAGCAAATATAAAAAAAAGGGAGACGATTACACATTGTTTTGTTGTTTAAAATGATTACAGATTTTTTAATGGAAAATAGTAGGGGTGGCAATTGCAGCCCGTCGGGTTGACGACTAAAAGTCACAAATTTTACATAATTTTAAACTTTTTTTCAAAGAACAATTTTTTTAATACACTGTTTTATGAATTTCATTTTTAAAAAAAAGTTATGTTCTATCTTAGTTTTTTACAATGGATCCATTTAATTAATTGACCCGTTGGGTCAAGATTTCCACACTTAGATATATCAATATATCATATTCATTAAAAACAACATAGAAAAAAAATGATAATTGAATTCTATAACCTTTTAAGGGAATATTGTAAATTAGGTTGGTTTTGAAAATACATAACTTTTTTATATTTTAATAAATTATTATAAAAATTTATATATAATTAAATAAAAAATTGAAAGCCAGTTAATTTAAAGATAGAAAAATACTTAGTTGCTTGATATTAAATGAAAAATACTATTATATTATATCACTAAAAACCATAATATTTGTTTGCAGAAGAATGTTTCTTTTTATTCTTATAAACTTCAAATATGAAATATCAATGTGAAAAACGAAAAGCTTCCATTACATGAATGTGTAAATCTATTTTGAAAATGATAAAATATAAAAATGGAATATATGAAAATCAATAATCAAAATTTATCATATTCACAATTGAATTTCTATTATTTGATTCTTAACTTTTGTTAGCAAAATAATTAACACAAAGTTTTACTTTAATTTACCACATCTCTACATTTAAATACAAATTTTTACATTTGAATTTAATTATAATCATTAATGATAATAATGATATATATTTACTTTAGATAAACATTAATTTAATATGTTGTAATATATATCTAATGTAATATTAATTCATTAATGAAAAACTTAAAATCAAAATTTAATGTAATTAAATTAAGGTAGTAAATAAGGAAAAAGAGGCCGGAAATGAAAATTTTGTGCATTGTGAAATCGACAAGTGGGATCGATTGTTTTGCTTTATTATATATATATATATAGTTGTTATTTTGTTGCATAATTTATTTCTGTTATTTTCTTGTTTTGTTAAATTTTGGTTTTCAATACACTTGCAACGTGTAGATGACCAGTTAAAGTTTTTTATAATAGTCAGGTAATCTAAGTTATGGAAAAATTTAAGCTAAAACAACATTTCTATATATTCCCGCAACTTTATAAGTTTATACACATTCATAAAAAATTAAGTTACTTATTTATCAAGTTCTAAGAAATTTGGTTATAAAAAAATATAATAATATCATCATCAACATAAATAATAGTAAAATTTTGTATTATTGTATACTATAATTTTATATTTGAAAACTTTGTTGTTTTTAAATGATGATATGGGTAATAGCTACAAATCCATAATTAGTTTATGAAACATACACAAAATGCTGTAATTATAATAACCACAACTAAAGATGGTTGTATCAAACTGTACTTATGTTGTCATTATTTAATATTATTAAGATAATTTTATAAAATGAAAAGGGAAAATATGGGGATCGGAGAGTTTGTATCACATTCATTTGGAATGGGATTTGGAATATATCATGATCAAATTGATTAGCAATTTAAAAGGGAAATAATGATGAAGAATATTGAAGGTGGAGCAATAAAGTTGATCAAGATTTGCATCAACAATATATATTGGATTCAAATAATATATATTCATCTAATTAAGTTTATTTTTATAACTTCGTTTATAACTTAGCTAGTTTTTATAAAGTTTAAGTTTATTATTTAAAAAAAGATTATATATCATTTTGACCGTAGGACTTTTAATATTGACAAGTAATTTCTTTTCTTTCACAGGACTTAAATCAACACACCTAAATGCCAGAATTAACTTTATTTTTAATGGGAAAGTTCAAAAAGCAAATTATGTATTTCAATATGTCATACAGGTCACGTGTTTAATAAATAAATTTTTTATTATTTCTTAAATATAAGCAAATCAATAAAAATACGAGAATAAACATATCATCGAATTTTGATGGACTAAATTAAATCAACAATCATACTAGACTAAAACCGTATAACATGACAACAAATAATAACGGATATCAAATTACTCACTTTTTAAGATACGATGAAAACGTTAAATTGCAAAAAATGTGTGTTTTATTTTGATATTTATAATTTATTATCAAAACATACATTAGGCAAAAATAAATATATAATTCCTAACTTCCAGTATCATTCATAAATTGTTTTGATTTTATCTTCATAATAGTTAGTTGCAGTAAAAACTTTTAATTTTAAAGTAAGATGTAATAAAATTCTTAAAAATTTTATAGTCACGTCTTTTTTATGTTAAAAATTACCTATGACTATATAATCTATTACAATTTATTAAATATTATTTTCTATTATTCTTAATAATTATTTAAAAGTTAGAGGAATAACAGCAAAACAACAAAAACTTTAATGATGATGATAATGACGATAACGACACTAAACGTTAAAAATAGATCATTGTTTTATCGTAAAAAATGAAAGATAGTAGCTATATTTTACTTGTGACACGTTAATAACCTGTTATCATAGGTTAGTTGTTAAAAAAGAGGTTAAAAAATAAAGATTAATGTTATAGACGTTAAAAGAATACATTGTTGTTATTATTTTTAAAACAGTAAAAGATAATTGTTATTTTTCACGTGTAACCCATTTTCAAGTAACTCAATAATATGAATAAATTATGGACCTCAACTTTTTATTTGTCGATCATTTATAGTATCTTAATAACCAACACGTTTGAAAACTGACTTTTCGAATTATAACCCCTAATATAAAAGCTGCCTTTTCTTATATATTTATGTTTTTATGACAAATTATATGCTTATATATGATATCTTTTCTACATATTTATTTTAAAAACATTCAAAACTAGTATCCTGTGTGGACACACATACATACACACAGAGGCGGATCCTCGAATATTTGTTATGGGTGTCATTTTTTTAGAGTAAGTTTAATAGTTAGATTTTTGAATTTTTTTAAAAACAGATCCGGTCGCTGAAATTGGTTCCAAACACAAAATTAACAAATAACAAAATTTTTATAATTCTAATACATAATACAATACTATATAAACTTAAAGTCAAAACGTACTATAAGTCATATTTTGATTATTTTCACATTATTACTTACAAAATTGCAAAAAAAATTTTATAAAAATAAATAATCATATTTTGTATCTAAACAAAGTAACAAATATAAAATTAATAGAATAAATAAATAAATCAAATATTTATAAATTAAAAATAATATAAACAGATAAAGTTGAGACTTTTATAACTAGACTGCTAGACAAAGTCTGTCAAGCGGTGACGATCAGCCGAATGCGATTCAACGATTGCTGACAGAGAGAGAAAGAGATACCGCCGAGCAGAACCGCACATGACAGAGAGAATCGATCAAAGGTCTGCCTGCTTGGTGTCGTCGTCGTCAAGTAGAGCCACATAGAGAAGCGTCAAGTGTCATCACTTGAGGAATGATGAGAAGCAATTGTTGATGAAAGGTTTTCCAATAAATGAACTGGCCCCTTCCAAAAGGTTTAGGTGGCGTTTGGTTCGCAGAATGTTTTAAAAGGAATTGGAATCTGATAAGGAATTGGAATCTGCAAGAAATTGGAATTTGAATCCAAATCATGTTTGGTTGGCTAAAAATGAAATTGGAATACAATTTTATAATTCGTTGGTAGAGTAGGATGGGATGGGTGGTAGAGGTGGATAAGTCTCTAAGGTATGAATAAGATGAGATGGATAGGGGATAGGGTGGGTGGGTGACATGGGGTGGGTGGGTGGGTGAGGGATGGGTAGGGGTAGGTATGGTGGGTAGTAGGTAAGAGTAGGTTGGATAGCGTAGGTAGGGTATGGGTAGGTGGGTAAATGTGGATGGGGTAGGGTAGGGTTGGTATGGTCGGTAGTAGGTAAAAGTAGGTTGGATAGCGTAGGTACGATTGGGGTGGGGTGGGGTGGGTAATGTATGATGGATGAGGGATGGATAGGTGGGTAAGGGTACGTATGGTGGGTAGTAGGTAAGAGTAGGTTGGATAACATAGGTAGGGTTGGGGTAGGTGGGTTAGAGGTGGGTGGGATAGGGTAGGGTAGAATGGGGTAGGGTAGGGTGGGTGGGTAGATAGGTAGGTAGGTAATGGTAGGTATGGTAGGTTATAGGTAATAGTAGGTTGGATAGCAAAGGTAGGGTTGTGGTAGGTGGGTTAGAGGTGGGTGGGTGGGTCGGTAGGTCGTGTGGGTGGGTGGGGTAAGAATAGACATGGTGTAGTGTAGTGTGTTAAACGTAATTGGTATTTTTGTAATCAACCACTTTCTGTTTTGAAAATGAATTGAATTCCATCCATTGTGTGAAGGAATGTTATTTTCCTTCATTCATTGGAAATTTTCAATTTTGATGGAATCCAATTTCTTTTTATTGTTGAACCAAACACATGAATTGACTGGAATTGGATTCTTTTCCCCTCCAATTCCCTCGGATTCCAGTGAACCAAACGGCCCCTTAGGCTACATTTTGTATTTATAATTTTGGGCTTTCTTTATAGTGTTTTGGGCTAATTATTAACTTCTTCTATCTTCTTCTTTTTAATTTCCTGTGAGTTGTTTTTTCTTTTAAATTTTTATGATTAAAACATATTAATATTTTAATAAATCTAGGTAATAAAAACAACAAATGTAAATGAGATATCCACATATATACGTAACTTAGAATTTTTGAAAATTTATCGGTGTCAACCCGTATATATATATATATATATATATATATATATATATATATATATATATATATATATATATATATATATATATATATATATATATATGTTAGGTTAACCCCTGCGCGCGCGCACACGCACACACACATATACATATATTTTTTTTTATTGAAAATCTAGTTGTTTTTTGCTATAAAAATTATGGTTGTAAGACATATCTTAAATATTTCTAAAGTAAGGGATACTCCATATATTTTAATATAAGCTAGGTGTTGCTATAAATATAAAAAAGGGTTTGAAAATAGAACTAGAAAAGCTTGGAAGTGGCCGGTTTATGTTTCACGTCCGTGGTTGTTAGACGTGGGTTAAACCGTTTATAGTTGTAGGGTGTTTTCATATAGTTCTCTATTTTTTTATGGCTCTCCTTCTTGGAGTCCCTTCATTTTGTTTGACATTTTCTTTGTGTTACTCTTGTATTGATATTATATTTTGGTGATTTATAAATCAAGCTTTCTAAAGAAATATTTTTATATATTTGTAATAGAGTTTATATATGGTTTATGTAAATTAAATTTTAGAGTAAATTACATAAATTGTCCATGTGGTTTTCTTCAACTTACGAAAATTGTGTCTCAACTTCATTTACTATATCATTGATTCCTCCTTTTACCATTTGCTTTCATTATTGGTCATTTCTCCGTCAACTTCAACAGTCACTCTATCAAATTATTTAGATTCTCATTTCATCCTTTTCATTATTACACATTTGGTCCTTGTAAAGCAAATTATGGTTTTAATTTCATTATTTATTCATTAATACTTTTAATTTTATATCAAACTAATTATTTATTCATTAGTAAAAAACAAATTACATTCGTAATTATGACTTTAGATTATCAATATTCAATAATGTGTTTTGTTCATATTATGAATGTTCATCAACAACCATTTGCTACCATTATCAGCCAACGCCATAAAATTCAAACCGAAATCGAACCGATCAATCAAGATTAGATCCTAAATCATGAACAAAAAAGGATTCAAAATCCAAGCAACTAACCAGATTCAAGGACAATTGCAAGAACAAGAACATATTTGAAATCCAAACGAAATTCTAACCGGTTTAAAGAAAATAATACATTTGAAATCTAAAAGAAACCTAAGTTAGAAACACAAATTAGATACTGAAAAACAGAAGGCTGAATAAACGATATCTGAAAGTTGAGAAACTCACTAGATTTGAAAAAGTGAAGAAACCAAACAAACCCAAAACATCGTTGTTGATTCACCGTTGCCCAACGCCTAGTTCCTCAAACCAACGACTAGGTTATGTTATCCTTCATACCATCTGCTCAACAACTACCCCACACACACACACACGTGTGTGTGTGTGTATATATATATATATATATATATATATATATATATATATATATATATATATATATATATATATATATATATATATATATATATATATATATATATATATATATATATATATATATATATATAGGATCATTGCAGAACCTAAATTTAGTGTAGAACCAATATCGTCCATAGATTAGAATAATCTAATGGTCTTGATTAAAAGAGTTAAGTTTGAAATTAGTGAAAAAAAGATTGGTAATAGTGATATTTTAATTCTTGGAGGGGTAAAAAAGGAAAAGATTGGAAATAGCAAAAAGATTGACATTAGCAAAATAAATATCTTTTTTCTTTAAATTAAAATAACATTAATATTATTAATTTTTAAATCAAAAAAGTTATACCTTAAAAACGAGAATTTTATACTCTTTAAAACGAGACCGGTCATGATATATTTTTTTTGAAAAAATTTTACGTGTTTATTTTTCGTAAAAAAAAATACCCAGACCACGTTGCAATATATCATGGTGAGATAATGAGATCATTCGATATCGAATGAACACTTTGATATCGTATATTTAACGTCAATACAACACTGCATATACGCTCATTATTAGCAGAGCTAAAATAATAGTCACAATTAGTAGTCAAAGTTGGTGGATTTAACGAGAACGGTTATGATATATATTTTTTATTTTTCGTAAAAAAATTTTACATAGACCACGATGCAATATATCATGGTGAGATCATGAGATCATTCGATATCGAATGAACACTTTGATATCGTATATTTAACGTCAATGCAACATTGCATATACGTTCATTACTAGCAGAGCCAAAATAATAGTCACAATTAGTAGTCAAAGTTGGTGAATTTAACGAGAACGGTTATGATATATATTTTTTTATTTTTCGTAAAAAAATTTTTACCCAAACCACGATGCAATATATCATGGTGAGATCATGAGATCATTCGATATCGAATGAACACTTTGATACCGTATATTTAACGTCGATGCAACACTGCATATACGTTCATTATTAACAGAGATAAATAATAGTCAAAATTAGTAGTCAAAGTTGGTGGATTTAACGAGAACGGTCATGAATATATTTTTTTGAAAAAAAAATTTACGTGTTTATTTTTCGTAAATTTTATTTACCCATACGACCATTCGATGTCGAATGAACACTTTGATATCGTATATTTAACGTCGATGCAACACTGCATGTCCATTATATATTAAAAGAGTAAAAAAAAAAAAGTCAAAGTGGACAGTCAAACTTGGTAGGCTGCTATTAATTCAATGTTAATTGTATAATTACCATCTTATCCCTAGTGTTATATTATAATCTAATGGTTTAGATTGGTTCTATGGTTCTGCACTAAATTAAGGTTCTGCAATGATCCCAACCCTATATATATATATATATATATATATATATATATATATATATATCAAAAACAAACATTAAGAATAAAGAAGAACATATCTAATTCTAGATTTTCAGATCGAGAAAGAACAAACCAAAAGCAAACAAGAACAACACCTTCAAATGGATACGAGCCAGAGCCAGAGATAGAATCGAGAGATAAATTGATAAATCAAAGAAATGAACCCTAAAATCAACGTTCGTAGCCATAAAGTGTACCTTTATATCGTAGTCTAGGCAACAACTTATAGAAGAATCAAAAGCTTTGAATTTGTTTGATTCTTTCTCACACTCTCAAATCCGTTTGAAATTACAGATTTGTTCTAGTTAGGTCACGTGGTGGAGGTGGGGCAGACGGAGTGTGGCCTAGGCAGTGGCGTTGGTGGTCTCATGGTGTTCGGAGATGTCTTGGACATCTTGGTGTTGTAGGAGATATTATTGAGAAGAGAATAGAGAGTTTAACATTATTATGATTGACGATTTGCACATGAGTCTTATAAAAGGTTTTAAATTTTTTTTGTTTTATTTTTGTTAAAAAAAAATTAATGTATACATAAAATAAGAAAAAAAAGATAAATAAAATTACAATGACTTAATGTGTTAATTAAAAAGGGTAAATGTGCATTCTAATTATTTTAATAAAGTTTTGTTAAAGTTGATGGAGGAAGGACCAACACGGAAAGCAAACTAAGGGATTTACTTATTTTAAAGGGTTAAATGTCATTTTGACCATCCAATTTTTAGATTTTTTTATTTAGCCATTAAACTATTTTTTGTCCCGATTTAGCCACTGAACTATATTTTGTATATATATTTAGCCACTAAACTATATTTTGTATATATATTTAGCCACTAAACTTTCTTTTAACCGATTTAACCACTGAAAATTGTCCCGATTTAGCCACTAAACCATCATATTTTGTACCGATTTTGCCATTAGTTTTATTCATTTTTCCCAAATAGGACATTAAACTAAAGTTTAGTGGCTCAATGAGGACAAAAAATAGTTTAGTGGCTAAATGAGACAAATTTAAAAGTTAATTGGTCAAAATGATAGTTAACCTTATTTTAAAATAAAAAGTATAAAACTAGTATTTAATTATTAATTTTCACTTTGATTTCTTATGCAGAAAATATTGAATAAACTACAATTCTTTTGCTGAAATTCCACTTGATCTTAATCTCAAGTCTTAGTATTGAATAATTAATATTGATTGCATGCGATTGTTTGAAATTGTGGGAGAGGATATATTCGCTTGGACCAACCAACCCTCCAAAATTTCTTCTTTGAAATCTATATTAATTTAATTTCTGCATCAATTACGACTTCAATAGTTCTAGTGGAAAAACTTGATACGTTTACTACTTTTAAGAATCCAGCATACTATTCATTCATCTTTATTCTTTACTTCTTTCTCCCCTTTTAATCCAAATGTACTTGTTGTTTTGAATTTGCTACTAATGATTACTAAATTTTGCAAATTTAGGGGATGCATTTAACTTGTTCGACGAAATGTCTAGGAGAATTGCTACAACTAATTCAAATTACAGACAAGATGAGGTGACGACTTGTCTTTAACCCCAAACTGATATCTAATTGAATCTTGTATTCTGGCATATTTTACTTTGTTCGAAACGTATGTCCATATATAGAAAAAGAAAGTTGTAACGTTTTTCTTATATATAAAAAGAAAAATAATATATATAGTTTGTCGTGTTTAATGTAAAATCAAAACTTTAGTATTAACTAACCAGAGTTGGATTCCAGTAATAACCCTCAATTCCGTGAGAACCACTCTAAAATGTACAAATTTGTACATCAAATGCACAAATTTAAAAATCAAAGTTGCAACTTAAAACCATTATTATTTTTAAATATTAATAAATATCATAATTTGATGGATGTGAAATTGTGATTTAAAGGTATCACATTATCCAAGATTCGATATTATATGAATACAAATCAGATAGCACAAATGGGTTTTACCATTTTGGTGTTAGCCAAAATTTGATTAGCTTCAGGTGAAAGTGTACATCATGGAGAGGTTGTTGGATTATGACATTTTTAGCCAATCAACATACAATATTTTCATTTGATACGTAATATCTAATTTTTTAATTCATCATATCTTTAACAAAAGAAAATTAGAAATTTCTAAAACCAAAATCGAAAATTATTGGTGACCAATGACAAACGAATAGATTTTATATATATATATATATATATATATATATATATATATATATATATATATATATATATATATATATATATATATATATATATATATATATATATATATATATATATATGATCTTTTGTGAACACTTTATTCGTTGTGAACATTGTGAACAACCATAAAATAACTTTAGAATCTTATGAATATATATATATATATATATATATATATATATATATATATATACACACACACACACACATATATATTGAGGTTCTATGGGGCACCACGATGCATTGGGAACCAGTGGGAACCAAAAATACATAACCTATTTACTAATGATGCAATAAGGGTAATACGGGAATACTAATTATTTTAAAAAATTAATTAATCTTTTAATTAATAGATTAGTTAGAAAATGGAAACTAAATAATATTATTAACCACTTTCCCTATTTTCTTCCACACTTTCCCCCCTCACTCTCTCTCTCTCAAAAGATGAATGTTGATGTTTTTTTATTCAAACATGATGCACATTAGAGGTGCATCAAGATATTGATGAACATGTTGAATACAGTGATTAACACGTTTAAATTCCAGATATGCATCACGATGATGCATAATATGAGAAAGATGAATACAAATATGCACAGTATGAATACGATGATGCATAACATGGTGCCCCATGTGAACACGATGATGCATAACCTGGGAAAGATGAATACGAAGATGCATAATCAATTAAGATGATGAAGCATCATGTTGGATTTTTGTTCAATAGAAATTTTATAATTTTAGAATTGTATTTTATAAATTTATTAGCATTTAATACTTGATTATTGAATTAAATAGTCAATCAATATAAATTTAATTTTGAGTTGACTTGATATATTATTTTTTCCCAAAATACCCTTATGCACATCTAATATGTGAACCGTGCATCATGATGCATACACGAATTTCATCTTTATTATCCTTTTGTCATTGTAATCTTAGTCATTCATTTTCTAGATCTAACGGTGTATATAGGTTCCTAAGTTGCACGATGCACACAGGTGCCCCGTTGAAACTTACCATATATATATATATATATATATATATATATATATATATATATATATATATATATATATATATATATATATATATATATATATATATATATATATATATATATATATATATATATATATATATGAATATCTATCTATATATATAATAAAGGAGAACACAAAACGCCACATGCCGTGACCACGTTGCATCTAAAAAGATAAATACAATGTATAATTTTTAGAATAAAATAAAATAAAAGATAAAAACAATTTATTTTTTCTAATATCTATATACATTAATAAATAACTATACACATTAATAAATAATTAATTTTATCCATTATTTTACATTATCTAATTATTTTATCATCATCATTATCTATTTGACATTTGATAATTTTTAGCTAATTTAAATCTAAACTTAAAAAAAGCCTTAAATTATATAATTTATCTATAAACTTCAAATAAAATATTAAATAAATAAGATTTTATTATAAATGAAAAAAATAATGTTATTAAATAAAATCTAGAAAAGCTAAACACATTTTATTTTGTCTGATTAAAAAACCTATCATGTGTTATAAATATTCTAAAATATATTAAACATAAATAAAGATCACAAACAATATTAGATATAAGTAAAACGTAAACGTAATACAATATCAATAAAATCATATTTAGAACATTTTATTTATTGTAATAAAATATATATACACACTAAGTTTTATGTAAAATTGAACTTTAAATTATATCGATTAAATACATATAAATTAAAAAATAATATATATTTTAAAAATTGTTAAAAAAGAAACTACTGTTAAATATTAATTATGACAAATATGGAATACAATACTATTATTGTATTTTTTTAATAACATTTAAGATTTATATGTTTTAATTTTATGTTTAACTAACCTTTATATAACAAATTATTTATTAAAATTTATCCACATAATACGTGGGTATATAAAACTAGTATATATATATAATAAAAGATAACATCAAATGCATATGTGTCGGCTCCACGTTACACCACAAAATATAAATACATCTTTTTAAAAAAAATAAAAGATAAATACAACTCATAAGTTTAAAATCAAATCAAGATTTTAATATCCATATATTTATTTAGACATTAATTTATTTAAACGTAATAAATCAAAATCTTATACTATCTAGGCTTATCTATATATCTAATTATTATAAAATATCTTAAGATAAATACATATCATACAAAATTACTAAATATTTAACTAAAGATAATTGTAATTAAATGCATACGTGTTAGCTCTACGTTACACCACAAAAAATAAATAAAACTTTTTATTTTTAAAATAAAAGATAAATACAACTAATAAGATTAAAATAAAATTAAGATTTTAATATTATATATTTATTTAGACATTATATTATCAAAACGTAATAAATCAAAATATTATATTATCTATACTTATGTATATATCTAATTATTATAAAATATCTTAAGATAATTACATATTATACAAAATTTTTAAATATTTGACTAAAGATAATTGTAAAAACATATTTTATATCATTTTTATTCTTGTAATAGATGATTAAATAATATATTATATATAAATTAAAATATCAATTTATTTCAATTAAATTATAATTTTACAAATATAAAAGTAGCTACCATTCATAATTTTTATAACACTAGAAAAATAATAGTTATGACTAACAATATTAGATATAAGTAAAATGTAAACATAATACAATATTAATAAAATCATACGTATAACATTTTATTTATTGTAATAAAAGATATATAAACATTAAATTTTATGTAAAATTGAAACTTTAAATTATATCGAATAAATACATACAAATTTAAGAATAAAATATATTTTAAAAATTGTTAAAAGATAACTACTATTAAATATTAATTATGACAAATATGAAATACAATATTATTATTGTGTTTTTTTAATAACATTTAAGATTTATATGTTTTAATTTTATGTTTACATAAATTTTATATAATAAATTATTTATTAAAATTTATCCACGTAATACTTGGCTACATAAACTAGTCTATATAATAAACAAACACAAATTGAATCATCACATTTTTCCTAAAACGATAAATACATGTTATTATTTTTAATATAAAATAAAAATATACAATTCATTATTTTAATATTTATAAACAATAATAAATAATTAATTCTATCTTTTATTTGACATTATCTCAAATGTTATTTGTCATCATTATTTATTGGGGAAATTGTGCAAAAAACCTATAAGTTGGATCATTTTTGCGATTAAAACCCCTAACCATTTTTCATTGCACAAAAAACATTTAACCGGTTAAGACTTTGTAAATTTGGGTTTTTTTAAAAAAATCTGACTTGCAACCGATTTAGCCGGTTGCAATTTGATTACGTGTAAATTTTTAAATAGATTTTTGCGTAAAAAACCCCCAACTTGTTTCGTTTTTTCAATTAAAACCCCAAATCATTTTTCGTTGGATAAAAAACCACCAACCAACAAAGATTATTAAAATTGAGTCTTCATTAATTGCATTTTGATGACATGAATATTTATTAAAATTTTATTTATTAAACAAAGAATTTGTTTTCCAATGAAACCTCCACCCTCTAGGCTCTAGTGAATCTCATTGTTCTGCGTTCAAAAGCTAAAATGCTACATTAATAAACGAAATTAAACATAAAGATGGACCTAAAAATACAACTCGTGAACACAAAACGAAATCGATTCCATCGGCACAATTGAAGTTAAAATTCAAGATTAAACGGCAAAAGTTAATCGAACATACATACATAAAATAAACAACATTGATTATAAAGAAGTAGATAGAGTAATCGGAGTTGCTGGGGGTAGAGGAAAAGAGAAGAGGTAAATATGATTGTTGGTTAGATGTGAGAAAAAAAATAGTTAACGGTTTTAATCGAAAAAGTCATCAAATTCGGGGTTTTTTATGCAAAAATTCAGTTTAATAATTATACATGTACTGCCACGTAGGCGCAACGTAAATCGAGTTTGCCATTTGGATGCCACGTGTGTGCCATGTAAGCATGACAACCTGTTATAACAGTTAACGTCCTAATTTCAGAAGATTTTACCGGTTAGAGGTTTTTTGTGCAATAAAAAATGGTTTGGGGTTTTAATCACAAAAATGGTCCAACTTTAAGGTTTTTTGCGCAAATTTCCCTTATTTATTTGACATTTGTTAATTTTTGACAAGAGTAAATTACATAAATGATCCATGTGGTATTATATAACTTACGAATTTCGTCTCTAACATAAAATAAGTACATAGATAATCCATAAAACTCAAAACTTGCTCGAATTTGGTCCCTCAAATTAAATGCCGTTAAAATTGGGATTAACTCTAGGGGTAATTTCGTTTAATAAATTTAAAATCTATAAATATATATAAATAATTAACTATAACCAATTATCCATCATCCGTGGTTATCTAATGATTTCACTTGTCATCATAATCTTTTCGACTTTGACATTTATAAATTTATTAACTAATCTTAAATTAAATTAAATTTTATTTCTTTATATTATCTATAATTATTAGTTACATCAAACATACACAAATTTGTAGGACAATTTTATAAGTAGAATATTTAAATAAATACAAATTATATCAGTTAAAAACATGTAAATTTAAAAAGAAAAATTAAAATGAATGATAAATAAAGTAATTATTATCCATATGATATGTATATTTATAAAACTGAAAAAAATAAGAGTTATGACAAATAACTATATTATTTTTGTATCATTTATTATAATTAAGATTTATTTATTTTAATTTTAAGTTTATATATATTTCTATGTAAATAATTTTTGGACTTATTTATAGAAAACATATTACATGTTTTAACAAGAATTTTCATTTTGATAACCGATGATCCAGAATTACAAGAGTTTATGAAAATTTTAATGCGTTTTATTTTTGTCGATATAAATAAAGTAAGAAACATTAAAAAAAAAAAAAAAAAAAAAAAAAAAAGATATACATCTTTAACGAAAAATAGGTATTTACGGAATCTACAACAAATTCCACCATGAAAGACATAACTATAACCTTTTATTTTTATCTATTTATTTATTCTTTTTGCTACTCTGAAAAGTTACTATACAATTAACTTTTACAGTCTCGTCCAAATTAAGACTATGTTTGATGGAAAATTTTTAGGAGCTTTTGTTTTTAATAAGTTATACTAAAAAATAAAAGCTTTGTTTGGAAGGAAACATAAAGCTTTCATTTTCTCAAAATAAGTTTTTTTTATAAAACGCTAGTAGAACTAGCAGTTTGGAAAGCTCTGAAGCTTTTAGTCAAACATATTTATCTTTTTGCTCTCCTATTAATCATAAACTACCATATTTATTTAATATTAATGTCATTTTACGTAATTTAATACCAAAAACTACAGCTACAACTACTTTTACCAAACACATTTATAAAACTAAAAACTCCAACTCTTTTAAAAAGTTTCAACTCTCAAAAAGTTCAGCTATTAATTCTATGACTTTTAAAAATAAGAAGCTACAACTAGTTTTACTAAACATACCCTTTTTACAATTGCATGTACGTACATCATATCACTCGTGGAATTCCCAATGTGTGCCTTTCTACGACTGCTCCACCTTCCAAAGGAAGTGATAAAAATAAATATCTCATTCCATTAACACTTGAAATAACTTTTACACATAAAACATTCAATGAACATATACAAAATTGTATTGTTCAAAACAAATTAAATTATCAAATAAAATTACAATCAAATCAATTGCTAATTATTAGAATATATTTTTTTAAATAACCGATGTACCACTTATGTCTCAACTGATATTTAATTTGACAATTATTTGATAGGAGAAAAACATTGATACCTTAGTAATCAAAAAATGTACAAGAAAAAACATTAATTTTTGTGAATCTATAAATTATGAAGTACAAATTCAAAAATTATATATATATGCACACACCAATACATACAGACATGCATCTCTACGTACTTACATATATACAAGTAAAGATATAAATATTACATTCCTTTCAATATTATTAGATTATTTAATTATCATTTATAAGTTTAGACACATTATCAGCAATTTATAATTTTCTTAAAACAATAATGTCTTAAATATACAAAAATTACCCTTTTTGCAAATTAATTATTTGACAATTTGATGGTGTACAACAAGTATGCATTGTTATGGAAGCATGTACGGTGCAGAACAACAATACAACATCTTATACGGTTGAGGTTATTTTAGGGGATATTTGTACAAAAAACCCTTAAGTTGAACTATTTTTGCTTAAATTAAGTAACTAAAGATTTTGATTCATTAGTTGGTCTAAGTTATGATGTAATTTGATCATTTTATACTAGGCAGTATCACTAAATTTAAGAATGAATTTCTATCAAACAGGTTATTTATTTGCTCTAAGTGTTATCTAGTCAGTTCATATGAAAATTTCATTTGGTTATTTTTTATTGTAACTTTTTTTAACCGTTTTAAAATAGAAAACTTATAAAAATAGTAAGTTATTGATTTCTATCGTCAAGACGGTTACATTGAATGGTTAACTTCCTTTTAAAGGTAATTTTTTCTATATTCAAACGACCGTCATATTTATGCTTGATAACAAATCAGTTTCCTTTGATTTTAAATGGAATGAAATAGTAATAAATTGAAAAATTATCATTAAAGTGTATATACATTAATGCTATTTGTTTTTATTATTAGTGACCGACCATTAGAATATAGAAAAAAATTAATATCCTAAAATATGGAATAAAAAAAGAGCAATAAATTGTAATAATTAATTAAGTTAAAATATTTATTTTTAGATTAGAGTAGATATAAGAGGCATTAATGGATTCAAGATTTTTTCTTTTTGAATACAAGTAAGCTTTTTACATCGCACTCCTTTAATTTCTTGAGTTCTTTGAAAGTTGACAAGTCGAGTTGGTTCAACAAAATCTTTATATATATATAAAAAATATCATTTTATCGCATACAAAACTTTCTGTATTAATATGATTAAATATTTTATATATTTATCAATATATCTGTATTCATTTTTAAATCTAACTAAAAAAATATTTTATGTGTTTATAACTTTATTAGAATATATAAAAAAATTAATGCATATTATAAAAAAATATTAAATATTTAAAAAGTAAAAGTAATTAGTGAAACAAATTTTTTAATATCTAAGATTAAAAATTTTAAAAGTTTATTTATCATATTTTATGTGTTTATCAAAATAAATTATAATATAAATGCAAATCTAAATCTTATCCACTATATTATGTGTTTTTAGATTTGTTAAAACACATAAAAAATAAATACACATCATTCAAAAGATATAAATGTTTGAAAAGTAAAAAGTAATTAATAAAAATATTTTTTATAACATTTTTATTATAACAAAATACATAAACAAACGTGTTATATTTAAACCAAAATTTTGATTAAAATATATAAATTTATAAATAAAAAATTTATAATAATAAAAAGAATTAGTCAATATTCATATCTATTGATGTAAAATCCAACCAATTATAAGAAACAATACAAGCTTGATATACATTATATTAAACAGAGTTGGAATCGAATTCTTTAAAAAGTTTCTTAATTTAAGAACTTATAAGAACAATACTTAAAAACTAATTTTGATTCTCTAAATGATATATATGAACTTAATCCAGGTTTGATTAAAAAAGTCGTCTTTTGTCACTTTTAGTAATAACGTTACTATAAATCATCGTTTCAGATTGAATCAATAATGAGAAGATAGAATTAATAATTAAATTGAATCGATGATCTGAATATCATAAATCACATATATAAGAACTACAAAAGAATAAAAACAATAATAATTGATAGATTTGACACTACAAAAAATGTACCTATTGTCCACATTTATTTTACAATATCTACACGTTTAAAAATGTATGGTGATATAAGTATGTGCGAACAAATGTGGCGTGACAAATTATTTCTATATCTTAACACATAAAAATGTGAACAAATTGGTTAAACCTCATATTTAAAAGCATGGACAAATTGTCCCAATTTCACATTTTTAAGTGTGAAAATTTTGACTAAAATTTATAGAGTTCAAATCTCCACGCTTTTAAGTGTGATTTTTTTACAATTTTCAAATTACTATTTTTATACATATAAATCCGTGAACATTATTCTTTAATTTATACATCTATAATTGCGAATTTCTACAATTTAGTACTTTACACATTTATAAGTGTGATCAAGATAATATATTTTTACGCGCTTTCACATTCCGTGGAGATTTAGTGGTTTTTTTGTAGTGTGATATCTTTAAAGTATTGATTCAGAATAATATATTTGAATTGATAATTTAAATATTCTGAATCACATCTTAACCGATTTTTTTTTGCTGTAACATTGATTTAAAAATATCATTTTTTACCATTGACTTAATATTTTTGTTTGTGTGACATTTTTTATTGGTTGTTGCTAGTTATTATTCAATGAATTTGTTAAATGTTTTATGGGGATCCCACCTCATATTCACCATTCATAAAAACTAAATACAGGGTAAACCAATTAGTTCCTCTATATTGTTTTTTACTAATTAAATCCTTAAGTAATTTTTTTTCTTGGTTTTCAAAAATATACTGTTAAAACTCAGTTTACGCTACGGTTTCACAAGATTGAACCTTCTTCGTGAAACCGAAGAAAAGGAGTTCCAGAACACGAGGGAATAGACTTTTAGAGATCTGGTTAAAATATAGAGGGTTCTAATACGCAAAATTTTTAAAACTAGAAGAAATAATAACTTGAAATTTTTATTGGTAAAATTAACACTGAGAGACTAAACCACAAAAAATGAAAATATGTTGGTTTTCTTCTTAAAAATCGGAAATAAAGGTAATTTGCAAGAGGTGTGCTTACAATGAATTGATCTTTTATGCACACCTATTAACCTACTTGGTATACAAAATCAAAATTTGATCACACAATGAGTACCATACATAGATACTAGTCTATTACACCATTATAATGAAAAGTTTACCAAAGCTATCTACAACCCCAAACATGCAAATAAGCATATATACAATACAATCTTCTCCACCGGGCTGCAAGGTCTCGAATTTCAGAGTTGCTTATGTTTCAAATCTACGTTAAGGTTTCAAAGAGCCTTGAGCCACACTCTTTCACTTCCCTCAAAACATGATAAGAAACTTATGTATGACTTGCTTAGTGAGTTAGTACACAGTTATATTACATATAATTATGCAAAAAGCTATAGTGTACTTCATAATTTATAGCACAATCAGTAAGACGATCATCTAGATTGAAGATATTGAACCACTGGTCTTGCACAATCATGATGGCCATCCATGCACAAGCGCTTCTCGTCATTTAAATCTCTTATATATGTGATCAACATCTAAGTAAAGCACTATGATACCAGTAGTATGATACTAGCACAATGATACAGTCAATTGAAAATTATAGTTATGCATAAGCATGTCCATAAACTGAAATTAAGTAAAATATTTCAAAAATAAATAAATA
Source organism: Centrapalus pauciflorus (assembly GCA_020465985.1). Taxonomy (NCBI): domain Eukaryota; kingdom Viridiplantae; phylum Streptophyta; class Magnoliopsida; order Asterales; family Asteraceae; genus Centrapalus; species Centrapalus pauciflorus. Next base: position 1,107,851 of record JAANYP010003258.1, on the reverse strand, counting down.
CGTAGCATGTAGAAATAACAATATACTACTCGTTGGAATAAGTTTACACTATGATACTTTGCAGTACTCTTTAGACTCACTTTTTTAAAACTTATAATGCTTTATGTTGCTTCCATTACCTTGTTTAGTCATCAGGGGCGGACCCAGCCTTTATGGGTAGGGGTCAAACGACCCCGATAATTTTTTTTTTTTTACGTGTTATATATATAGTTGAAAATTTTCCGACCCCGATGATTTTTCAAGTTCGACCCCTATACTTTTGATAAGTTTCAAAAAATTTATATATAAAAAAATATGATACAAAATCTATAAAAATATACATATACGTAATAGTTGGTTACCTATTTAACAAATATTTAAAGGGTTTGGGCCAAAAATTCAATAATTTAGTTTTGATGGAATGGTGGGTAGTGGGCTTCAAAAAAACGGGGCTTCAAGAAAACGAAGGGGAAGGGATTAGGTCTTCCAAAAGCAAAAGAAAACAAAAGAAAGGGGAATAGTAGCCAGAAATGGGATTTGGTCTTCCAAAACGAAAAGAAAACAAAAGAAAACAGAAAGGGGAATAGCAGCCATATTAGGGAACCGGGAACGGGAAGAAGTGAAGAACGAAGAACGGAAGTCACCTACTCACCTGTGACCAGTCGGCTGCTGCCTGCCGCCTGCCGCCCGCCGCTGAGCTTCAAAGGCAGCGACCGCAACGTCTCTCACTCAGTCACTCTCTCTTCTCAAATCTTCTCAAATCTCACTTCTTGAACTCTGGTATCTGGAAGTCTCTCAAAGAGTTAGGTATAATTATAAATCTCTTTTTTTTTATCTTTTGTATTTATAATTGATATATGAATTTATTATTATTAGTTTAATAGATTAATTGATTAAACTGTTATTTATTTATTTAATAATTAAGAGTTAAGATTTTAAATGTTTAATACTAAGTTACATTTATTTAATTGTTTTATTTCATTAGACAATATCAATATGGATCGATTTTTGAAAAGAAAGTTATCAAGATCTGAATATCCGTCAAGTGGAAGAGTTTCTAATACTTCTCCAAAAATACCACAAGTAATTGAGTTGAGTGATCTTCCATGGGATCCCTCCGAAAGAAAAAATATTTTGGAATATCATCCTAATCAAAAAGATGAAATTAGACGAAAGTATTTGATTAGAGGTCCATGTCAACCACGCGGTCATAAGTTTACATGATCTAGATAAACCGACCAGAAAGTTTGAAATTAAAATTTTTTTTTGAAGTCACAAGCACTTACACTCTCAAAGCTATTAAATTCCGACCCCTATAAAAAAAATTCATGGGTCCGCCACTGTTAGTCATATATGCATGCACATAGAAGCTTGTGTGAGATTCATGATGCCATGTAAGTCGATCCTTATATTTCGGGGTCAGAAGGGTTCGACGTTTTTGCCACTTTTATATAGTTTCTCGGTGTCTGAAGGGTCCGAGAAATAACTTCTCGGAGTGAACATACTCCGAGAATTATTGTTTATATAATCAATGGTTTTCTCGGATCTGTTGAGTCCGAAGTTTCATTTTCTCAGAATGGTTAGACTCTGAAATTCTAGAATTAATCTACTTAAGACTTTTTGAATTTTATATGTGTGTGTACACACACAAACATATATATATATATATATATATATATATATATGGGTGGGTTCAATGGAGAACCTCTATGCATCGAAGAACCTTGGAGAACCACAATGCATCGCTTGAATATTGTAATGCGTCACGTAGAAATCGATGCATCACGCGGGAATTTGATGCATCACGGGGGGATTGTGATGCATTTGTGGTGGTGCATTGAGGTTCTTCAAGGTTCTTCGATGCATGGAGGTTTTCCATTGAACCCACCTCTCTCTCTCTCTCTCTATATATATATATATATATATATATATATATATATATATATATATATAGATTGAGGTTCAAATGAGAACTTTTATGCATCGGGGCACTTTTGTGCATCGGATAATTTAACAAGGGTGCACAAAGGACATTTTGGGAAAATTAAATATATGAAATTAATTAATTTTTAAATATTATTAAAAGATAATTAGGAGTCACATTTTGCATTAAAATCTCATATTAACTACATTCCTCATTTTCCTCCCCATTTCTCTCTCTCTCCTCTCTCTTTCTCTCTCTCTCACCCTTTCTCTCTAATTGTGTTCTTCATAAATTTCATAGTGATGATGATTTGAAGACGATGATTAACGATGATGATGAACAAGAGATGCAACCGATGATAAATATGAAAAACACGATGCATAGATGGATGAAGAACGATGAATAATGATGATGCATAGATGGAAGATGAACAATGACGATGCATAGATGGATGATGAACGATGAACAACAAAAAATGATGATGAATGATGAACAGACGATGCATAGATGAATGATGAACAAGTTGAACACAATGCATAGATAAATGAAGAATATGAACGACAAACACGATGCATAAATGAATTTGTGTATTTTTTTTGTTAAATGCGTCTTTTTTGAACACTATGCATAGATAAACACAATTAACGATAAAATGCATCGATCTCCATCATCTTTTTTGAATTTGTGTAATTTTTGTTGAGTTTGAAAATGTATCAATTGAATTTATTGAACATTTATTATTTGATTAATTGTTGAAATATTAAATTTAATGAGGTATGCACATTCCCCAAAATGCCCTTCCTTGTTTGTTTTCATAATGCACAAGATGCATAAAATTGTCCAACTATTTACCATTTTGCCATCAATCTAATCTATACAATTTTTTGATCTAATGGATGATATAGGTTCTTTTGTACCTCGATGCATAAAAGTTCTCAATTGAACCTCCCTCTATATATATATATATATATATATATATATATATATATATATATATATATATATATATATATATATATATATATATATATATGAAAAAGAGAGATTATCCATTGGAATTGAGAAATAGATTATCATTGTACTTAATTTTTTTTTATTTTTACTTGCTTGAATCACCAAAGAAAATTTGTCTAGGCTTTTATGGTCCTAGAAATTTCAGTAACAAGTACGATTTTACTGTTTGTCCTTCCAGACCCAAAATTAACTTAAAAGTAAGAGTCAATTTTGCTTGTCAAACAGTTAGCAACTTGCTTGAGGCTTGATTATAACCTTTTAGAGCTTTTTAATGCCTCAATGGTGACCAAGTTTGATCACAACTTCATACTATGAGTGCAGACGTGAACGCACACAAGCACACACTCAATGTATTGTTTCATCAAATTTATAGGCTTGATTTCAATTTAGATATCAGATTGCATGACATTAAAACTCCATTTCTTTTCATTATTTGATGATTAACTCGTCATGCGTTTTAATATTTCTTCAAATCCATTTCAGTTTCTACGACTTGTGAGTTTATGTTCCTTCTAATACAAAGTTGTGAGTTTATGGAAAAAAGACGAGAAATCAAAATTTTAGGGGATGAGGAAACGACACATAATATGAGAGGATTTTTTTTTATTAATATATATAGATTTGACATTTAAGAAAAGTAAATTACTAGAAAACAAGTAATAGTTTATTTGGTATGAGATATGACATGTAGGTGTGAGGTCACAGGTTCGACTTCCGCAGGAGGCAAGATGAAATTTAGGTAGTGAAAATAAGTTCTGAAGTATCTCTTTGGAGTAAATAAACAGTTTAAGAGTAACAGTAAGTTAATTTAACGTCTAAAAAAAATTATTGTCTATGTTACTTAAATTCCGGCTCCCTCGATACAATCGTCTATGTCATTTTAATCTCATATCGTTTAGAATTAGGTGATAATACAACTGACAAACCTACACCAACATATCATATAACCTTATCCATTTATTCTCGTACATTTAATGCGGATAATACAATATAACATTTATATATTATTTCAAATAATATAATAAATAATAATATATACAGGGAACGCTAACCATCCTGTTTTTGAAATTTTAAAAAAAAGAATCAGATATATTAACCAAAGGGCCTTTGGCCTGGCGGTAAGAGGGTGGAGTTATAAGCGAGAGGTCACGGGTTTGATCCCCGTTGGAGGCAAGTTGAAATTTAGGTGGAGTAAGTAAGTTTGATGGTAAAGGAGTAGTTTAGGAGTAGGAGTAGGATAGTTTGCCGTTCAAAAAAAATATATATATATATTAATGTCAAATTCATTAAATAACTATAAAAAAAAAAAAAGAGGAAGGATTTGCCACGTATGTTTAGCTATAAATATACCATTTGGACTCTCGTGTCTATCATTCTTCCGGGTCTCCTCTTCAAATTTTAAACCCAAGAGAACCATTCGACTCTGCATAATCGAATTGTAAATCGGAGATTAATTCCGGCAATGGAAGGCGGAATTCATCCGACCGATTCATCGGCGTTCCGAGAATGTTTTTCTCTGGCATGGCGGAACCCTTATGTTCTTCGTCTTGCTTTCTCTGCGGGTATCGGTGGACTGCTTTTTGGATATGATACAGGTGATTATTACTCTCTCTCTCTCTCTCTCTCTCTCTAGAGTGGTTTCTGGCTCTTGTGTTTGATACTGATAGTGTTGGAGGTGTGATCGTGTAGGGGTGATATCTGGTGCACTGCTTTACATCAGGGATGATTTCTCGGCGGTGGATAAGAAGACTGAGTTACAGGTGACTCTGCAATTTTGTTAGCATATGGGTTGCATACACATAATCCAACCTTATTTAATGGTCAAAATAGTCATTTCCAATGTTTATATATAATTAATTTATATATATAATGTTTAATTATATACATGATTATCTGATTTGCATCTTTTTAAAAATGTAAAATTTTTTGGGAGTTTCTGAATGTAAGACGTTAACGAAGGTTTTTGCATGTTTTTAACATATAATCGAATCTTCTCAAACATCCATTCCTTAAAGCAAATTTTTATTTGACTAAACTGGTATCAATATAACAGTATTTCATTTTTATATATATACTATCATTTTTGTTTGATTGTCATTATTTTAGATTTTTTAAATTAAGTGGTTGTGAATTAATGTTTTAAATACTAATAATAATGGCTATTTTTTCAAATATATAAGCGATTTTTTGAATTTTTTATAAATTGTTTGTATTCTATTTATTTTGTGGTAAATAGGAAGGTGATCATTTAATTATTTTTCAATATTAAATATATTTAATGTGGGCTTTTTATAAGAAGAGAAACATTTTATGCTTCTTAATGGTTAAAATTTCTGATACTAAAATAGTAAAAACATCAAATACAAAATAAATATTCCTTAAAATCGAATGATTATGGAAATTATTTTAAGAATTCTGGAATATTTTTCAAAGTAATTTTAGTTAAAATATATTTGACAATCATATATATCGGGCCTTTTATTTCTTTAAACGTACCTGGCCTTCTTAATCGAAACACCAGTGAAAATTTTATTTAATATTTTAGGTTATATTTTTTTATAACTGATCAGATAATATAAAAAATTTAAATGAAAAGGAGTTATGCTGTATTATGTTGTTGTTTTTCTATAGCACATATCCCCTTTCATGTTTGTCACATATATTCTCTAATAAAATAATCAATAATTATATTTAATTTATAATAATAAATAAAATAATTTTTAATGGGTATTTTGAAATCCGCAAATTAACTAGTATTAAATAATATATTTATATTTCTTCTACCAACTTGTAATCAATGATTCAATGCAGCAATAAATACGCATTGAATCTTTTTTTGATGTAGTGACTCTTCAGTAATTAATTTAGATAAAGAGATAAACATCATTTATATTAGTAATTATTTAAGGTTTTCGAGCATATTATCCGTATATGAAAAATAATATAATTAAGGTTTTGCAATATTCATTTATTTGGAAAATAATATCGTACCATACATTTATTGTTTTTTTAATGTAGCAAGTTCTTGTATATTAATAGTAGAAGTCCTTAAAAAAACTAAAATCAATATTTAATCATTTATTATATTATATTGTAAGCAATTTTGTTAATATGCGGATTATATTAATTTATTTGCAATATTTTCTTGTCATAAAGAGTCCAATTTTGACACTCCATGTGCGACAGAAAGTTATCAATTAAAGGTCTACAGAAATACGCATGCAATTACACAAAATCAAATCACAACTCATTACTGACCTGCATTTGAAAAGAGTAAAAAAAACTATTATTATATATATTAAAATTATTTAGGCCGTATTTAATGTAACGATATTCTCAATAAAACAAAAAAGCCACATATTTAATATTATAAATTACTCTGATTTTTTAATATTATTTTTAACATATGTGTGTCTTTATGCGTGATATGAATGTGAAATTTAATTATTATTATATATTTTAATAATTAAATTCAAGTAAAAACATATATGTGTAATATATGTAAATGACATGATTACCCTTTTGGCGATACGCTCAATGATTGAGACGAGGGGCGTGGGAAAAAGCAAAGCAAAAAAACACCTATGACCTACCAATCGATATATTAAGATGTGGATTCTAGTCTGTTCTATTATCTCACAAGGTCAAAGTCGTCACTTTGGAAATTAATGACTATGCTGGTCAAACTCAGTTGGACCACTTCCTCTATGTTTATTTTAACCTTTTACTTCAAAGTTACTAGTTTTTGTTACTGAAATAATTCTGTTAAATTAATATTAGTCGAATATTTCTTTTAATTAAAGAAAATGTATTATCTTATATTAAACACAAAAATGTTTATATATAAGACAATATGCATACATGTATGCATGTGCACTTTGTCACATGTTATGACAAGTTTATGATGCATTCAATAGGAGAGCATCGTGAGCATGGCAGTTGCCGGAGCAATAATTGGCGCTGCGACTGGAGGTTGGTTAAACGACCGTTATGGACGGAAATTCACACTCTTGGTTGCTGATTTCCTATTCTTTATTGGAGCCATACTCATGGCAGCTGCACCCAACCCTGCTGTTCTAATCGTGGGCCGTATTTTTGTCGGATTTGGAGTGGGAATGGCATCCATGACCTCTCCGTTGTATATATCGGAGGCTTCTCCGGCAAAGGTTCGGGGTGCTTTGGTTAGCACCAATGGCTTCTTGATCACTGGAGGCCAGTTTTTGTCATACCTCATTAATTTAGCATTCACAAAGGTAACACTAAACAAAAAAGATGTTTCTATGACATGACATATGTAATTAATCAAAATATGTTATTTTATATTAATATTCCTAGCATTTATTTTATTTACTTTTCAATTGTTTAATTAAAAGTAGTCAGTTATACCCAAAAAAAAAAAATTAAAAAAAGTTGGTAGTTACAAGGTTCTTTCCCATATACACTCTAGAATATGATTGCTTCAAAGAACCTTTTGCTTATCATAATTAGGCAAGCATGTGGAAGAGGACCATTATGCCCCCCCACCCCACCATTAATCTTTCCCCAACTTGTGGTAAATGGACTTCATTTGCTATAGTATGGCCCACACATTTCATATACATATACTCTGAGATATATATATATATATATATATATATATATATATATATATATATATATATATATATATATATATATATATATATATGTATGTATGTATATGTATATGTATGTATGTATTTCTTGCACCACCCACCTCCTTGTAAAGCCTCTTTTATATAAACATTTCCAAACATTTCATGTGATTCCATCCAAGGGCACTTTAGTAAATTACATCTTATATATTTTGTATTTCATAACTTTTGCTAATTGTAGTACATATATTTCGTTTCCTTTGCCTGAATATATTTGGTCTAAGCATACATCATTGTTGTTTTAGTATTTTTTTTTTTTTATGCAACATATTTGAATGTTTCATGTGATTCTAGTTAAGGGATTATTAGGTAATTTTATATCTGTTCCATTTGGATGACTTAGGGAACATTTAGTTTGCTAAAATCCATGATAATTAGAGGGAAAATAAATTTAGTTATAGTTAATTACATATTCTAATTCCTCTTTAAAATAAATTCCTTCATAAAACATTTTAACGCACCTTTTTTTCGAACAATTGACAGCGATTCTTGATGTTTTATTAGGCACCAGGAACATGGAGATGGATGCTTGGAGTTGCCGGGCTCCCGGCCCTCTTACAGTTTGTACTCATGCTTGGACTTCCCGAATCACCCCGTTGGCTATACCGCAAGGTCTCTGTGTGTGTGTGTATATATATACATACATATGTACGTATTTAATGTGTAAATATTCATTTGCATTGGTGACACTGTTTGTATTGTATCAACTGAACAACAGGGAAGACAAGAAGAGGCGATAACAATACTAAAAAAGATTTATCCAGCAGAAGTTGTTGAAGAAGAGATCGAGGCTCTCAAGGAATCGGTCGAAAAAGAGATGAAAGAAACTGGATCATCAGAGAAGATCGACATGATCAAACTGTTGAAAACAAAGACAGTAAGAAGGGGTCTGATAGCCGGGGTTGGGCTTCAGGTTTTCCAACAATTCGTGGGGATCAACACGGTCATGTACTACAGCCCGACCATCGTTCAATTAGCAGGCATTGCCTCGAACCAAACCGCGCTACTCCTGTCTCTTGTTATTGCTGCGCTTAACGCCTTGGGTTCAGTTGTCAGCATTTACTTCATCGATCGGATTGGGAGAAAGAAGCTTTTGATCATCAGTTTGATTGGTGTCGTACTCTCCCTGGGGCTTCTTTCGGGTGTGTTTAATGAAACCACATCGCATTCGCCACCGGTCAGCAGTCTAGCAACCTCTCATTTTGGTAATCTCACCTGCCCGGATTTCAGTTCCGCAGGACCTTCCGCTACCTGGGATTGTATGAAATGCTTAAAGGCATCTCCAGATTGTGGATTCTGTGCTGCTGTTGGTAATAAGGTAATAAAAAAATATATATACATCTTGACTTTGGTCAAACTAGCTATATGTTATCTTCAAATTTTTGGTTCATATTTGAACTTTTTTTTTAAATGACAACAACCCTTTACGAGATAATAAAATTCAATCATAATGGTGTTTAAAATTTTATGAAAAAACTACCTGATTATGAGAATTTAGAGTTAGTCAACTGATGTGTTTGACTTTGAAAAACCATGTTTGTGGTGACAGATGCTACCTGGTGCTTGTTTAATCTCTAACAAGGAAGTTAAGGGTACGTGCCATCGGGAAGCACGATTATGGTACACTCATGGATGTCCCAGCAATTTCGGGTGGCTCGCACTTGTCGGTTTAGCTCTTTACATCATCTTCTTCTCACCGGGCATGGGTACGGTTCCATGGATCGTCAACTCAGAGATATACCCGTTAAGGTTCCGAGGCGTGTGTGGAGGTATAGCAGCAACCGCAAACTGGATCTCTAATCTTGTCGTAGCACAATCCTTCTTATCGTTAACTGAAGCCATCGGGACATCATGGACTTTCCTCATGTTCGGGGTGATAACGGTGTTTGCGCTGTTGTTTGTGCTGATTTTCGTGCCGGAAACGAAAGGTTTGCCGATCGAAGATGTTGAAAAGATGCTGGAAGAAAGGGCATTCCAGTTGAAATTCTGGGTGAAAAGGCCAGAGTCGAAGATAACATCGCAAGGTTAATAAAGTAATTAATTAATTAAGTAGAAGTAGTATATAATTGGGTTTCTGAATTAGACTTAAAATTGGTATTTAGACTTGAGTATTGTTATTGTATTATTATTCAGCATATGAAATGCCCTAAAGTTAATATAAATACCAAAATGGGTTATGTTTTATGAAACAGGTGTTTGTGTTTGTGTTGTGTGGATTGTTGCATCAAACAAAACAAAACAAAATTGATTACATTAAAGTTATAAAGTGCCAAACGGGTCATCATCGGGTTAAGGTGTGGTTGATCCAAATCCAACCTAAAAGTTTTGTACCAATTCTTTATCATGTTAGGCTTTGGTGTCGGATTTGTGTTAGTTTTTCTTTTTAAATGCTACACAAAAGGTACAATGTTACATGATTTAGCAAAAACCAACGACTGCAACATTTTCGGATAATTCAAAAAATCGGAAATCGCAAAATTACTATTTGAATCTGTATCAGATTTATGATAATCTGGATTATCCGAGAAAAAAAAAAGTTAATTGAAATTTAAATTAAAATTTTCAAATAGATAAAATAACGGAAGTCCTAACGCTGGCCCGAACCCTTGGAGCTATGGTTAAAAGATAAATACTTCTTATCTATTTTGAAGAATAAATAAGTTATAATCTAATTTAACGAAAAGAAGTTGTGGATATATCTAAAAGAGAAAAAATATGTGTTAACAAGAACGAGAAAATGATGTTTGCAAACAATTTAATAAAATTTTATTTCTAAACTATAACCTTAAACAACATAGTTAGCATTTTCGATAAACCAAAAAAAAAAGGGAAAATGGCATGTAATAGCTGTGAACTTTCGACTTTGTACCGATTTATGTACTGAACTTTTTTTTGTGCACATTTGGTAGTCAAAGTTTCAATTTTGTTCCAATTTGGTAGTTGGTCGACCTGGTAACCGGTTTCATCCGGTTGCAATGCCTACGTGGACCATTTTTAAATGATGTGTCAACCCGTTTTGATATTTTATCCGGTTTTACCTACGTTGCGGATCCGTTTTATATTATTACCCGGTTTATACCCGGTTATAACCCAACCCGGTTCCTTAATTTTTAAACGTCGCCCAACCCGGTTCCTTTCTTACATCTCCCCAACCATTCCTTCACCGCTCGTTCTTCTTCAGCAGGGTTTAGGGCGAAATTAGGGCTAACGATTAGTGCTAAGATTGAACAATCTTAGCACTAATATCTGACTTGAACAATCTTAGCACTAATCGTTAGCCCTAATTTCGCCCTAAACCCTGCTGAAGAAGAACGAGCTGTGAAAGAATCGGGTTGGGGAGATGTAAGAAAGGAACCGGGTTGGGCGACGTTTAAAAATTAAGGAACCGGGTTGGGTTATAACCGGGTATAAGCCGGGTAATAGTATAAAACGGATCCGCCACGTAGGTAAAACCCGGTAAAATATCAAAACGGGTTGACACGTCATTTAAAAATGGTCCACGTAGGCATTGCAACCGGATGAAACCGGTTACCAGGTCGACCAACTACCAAATTGGAACAAAATTGAAACTTTGACTACCAAATGTGCACAAAAAAAAGTTCAGTACATAAATCGGTACAAAGTCGAAAGTTCACAGCTATTACATGTCATTTTCCCAAAAAAAAAATACACATTAGCGTATAAAAGAGTAATGAATAATAAAAAAATATATCATTTTTTTTTAACTTAAAAGAAAAAAATTAACCGAGACTAAAATACAATTAAATGAGAAGTTAAACCTTATTTTTTTAACATACAACTAATGTTAAGCCAAATAGTGTTTGGAAAAGACAATTAGAAAAAAATTGGATTTTGGATATCGATTCACCTGAAAATCCAAAATTATGTAGAATGTTTTATCTGAATCTAAAATTTCGAATATTAGAAAATCGGATAATCCAAAATTCCATAATTTTGGATCAAATTATTGGGTCAAATTATCGGATCCGAACATTTTTTTAACACCCTAACACCAGGAGCTATATTTGTTTAGAAATGGAGCACAAAAACAATAAATTATGAAAGTATAGAATAAAAAATAACAAGAGTACATGTAATTTGGTCTAAAAAAGATATTCGTCTACGACCACACTATCAAGCATACAATATTCATTTTGGAAAAGGGCTTGCGTTACAAAAGAATGTATATACGATCAACTGAATTACAAATAATTCATCCGACATTAGGGTGTAATTTGATAGATAAAATCGAATAGAAAGGAAATCAAGATAAATTATTAGTTAGAAATATTGAATTGTATATATAAATTTTATATCAATACTCATGTTGTATCAATATATAGGTTAAAATTCAATTCTTTCATTTCTCTAGCAATAATAGAAATTTTAAATAGAAGCTAAAATTAATGAAAAAAGAATTACAACAACTATACGATTATTATATTTTCAAATGAAAATGGCTAAAAAACCATTAATTTTATCATCATTTCTTCTATCTTCGATTCTTTTACCAAACACAACCTATATTCACAACTTAGCAATAAGGTCACACCAATTACAATCTTCAAGTGTTATGTCGTTGGGGTCGGGGACATAGACAAGACTGTACAAAGTGATAGAGTGGAAATAAAGACAGTCGGTGTGTGTGGTTATATTTCGACGTTGCTTAAGCCTTAAGTCGTGTAAAGCAAAACTAAAAAACGACTTTGACAAGTATTTGGTTATGCTTCTTCTTTGTAATTACTTTAAAAAGCAAAGTCACGACGGTAGCATCAAGAGCTTAGCTTACTAGAAATGTTGTTTCCTGACTGTTTAAGGCGTTACTAATAAAATAAATCACATAGATGTATTTTGTCGTTAATGTATCATATAAATATTAAAGATATGACCTAAAAAGAAAAACAAAAAGTGAATAAAAAAAGACATGGTAGTTTATAATTATTCAAACTATAAGTTTTATGATATCTTTGTGTTATTGTCCTAAGGGGAACCAATGAAAAAAAATTTCAAATCAAGAACCCAATAAAATTTAACACAAGCAAACCACCGTGTCAATGGTCAAATTGATTACTCAAAATCGACATTAAAATAAAAAATATAATTAAGCTAAAATATGATTTAAATATTGGAATCATTGATTCAAAGATATAATATGAATCAAATATTTAAACATATTGAATCATCTTTAATTATTTTTTATGCTTTTCCAATATATGATTCAATGTATTCAAACCAATTATTCAAATTTAATTATCGTAATTATACCTTCTTCCTATTGATTCAAAAATTTTAAACTGATGACCAAAAAGATATTCTTGTTACTAAAAATGAAAAATAAGGATAAAAATTGACTTTCTTTTTATCAAACCTAGATTATATTTTTATGTATCATATTTAGGGCAAATAACCAAAAATAGTAACAAGTTTTGACATTTTTATCATTAATAGTAATATTATTAATTTTTTATCATTAATAGTAACAACTTTTTATTTTTCTATCAATAATAGTAATGGGTGACCTATAAACCTGTTTAGCAGGTCACCAACTTTTCAGTTATCAAAAATAGTAAGATCTTTTTAGATTTTTATCAATAATAATAACATATCAAACTAAAAACATAATTTTTTTATTTTATTAAGTTTTCTAATATTCGATTGTTTATTCACAATTATATATGATATGAATGAAAAAATATTGTGAATCATTTCAATTTTCACTTTTTCTAACAAAAAACTACGAACAATCAGTTTCTTAGTTTTTATAGAATAAAATAATACAAATCGTTCCATTTTTTTTGTTTTTTCCAATCTAAATGGGTAATAGTTTTTTATTTATAAATAAAAAATCAAAATGAGTCTAAATATTTTTCATTCATAAAACCATAAAACACAATGAGTCATGATTTTTTCATTCATAGAAAAACTAAAAAATCAATGGGTTGCAATACTTTTTCATTCGTAGTACTATTCATTTGGAATAAAAAAGTACAAATTGATCAGTTTTTTAGTAAATTGCAGACGAAATTAATTACAAACTATACAACTTTTAACTTTATTAAATGAAAAACTACCACCCAATCATGTTTTAGATTTTTTTTTCAAAAAACTATAAATCATTTTGGTTTTTCGTACAAAATAATTGCAACTCATTTATTTTTGTGTTTTTAACAACGAAAAAACTATGAATTATTTCAGTTTATAGTTTTGCCGAATGAAAAATATTGTAATCCATAAAAACGATACATAACCACTTGTACGAAACTATAAACTAAAATAATTCATATTTTTTTCGTTGTTAAAAACAAAAAAATTAATGAGTTGCAATTATTTTGTACGAAAATCAAAATGATTAATGGTTTTTTGTTAAAAAAATCTAAAACATGATTGGGTCGTAGTTTTTCATTCGGAAAAGCTAAAAGTTGTATGGTTTGTAATCAATTTCGTTTGGAATTTACTAAAAAGCTGATCAATTTGTAATTTTTTTATTCCAAATGAAAAGTACTACGAATGAAAAAGTATTGCGACCCATTCATTTTTTAGTTTTTCTATGAATGGAAAAATCATGACTCATTGTGTTTTATAGTTTTATGAATGAAAAATATTGAGACTAATTTTGATTTTTTGTTTTATAAATAAAAAAACTATGACCCATTTAGATTGGAAAAAACTAAAAAATGGAACGAATTCTATTATTTTATTCGAAAAAACTAAGAAAATAATTGTTTATAGTTTTTTGTTAGAAAAAATGAAAATTGAAATGATTCACAGTATTTTTTCATTCATATTATATATAATCGTGAATAAACAATCGAATATTATCTATCCGTAAATATTCGGAATAAAAATTTGATTTATTTTGGTGTTTATGAAATATTAGAAAACTTAATAAAATAAAAAAAATTATGTTTTTAGTTTGATATGTTACTATTATTGATAAAAATATGAAAAAATGTTAATATTTTTTAAAACTGAAAAGTTGGTGACCTGCTAAACAGGTTTACAGGTCACCAATTACTATTATTGATAGAAAAATAAAAAGTTTATACTATTAATGATAAAAAATAAATAATGTTACTATTAATGATAAAAATGTAAAAACTTGTTACTATTTTTGGTCATTTGCCCTCATATTTAAGACCAAAATTTACATAAAAAGTATAATCAATCAATCAAAATTAATTTTTAAGTTTGGTCTTACAAGTTTTAAAATTAACAACTTTTAAAGTTTCTAATTTGATCCCAACTCATTGTCCTAAACGGTTATCGTATTGTTAGTTTCAAGGTTGTCAAGATCAGAATTGTACCTAAAATCATTTTTGCTTATGATCTGGATCCTAAAATCAATAAACTATTAGTTTTTTCCTAGGTACCATAGTTGATAATTTTACATCTTAAACTAATTATATAACAACTTTAAAAATTAATTTAAAGGAACTGTAACTGGAGAACTGAGATGAAAAAGAAAAACAAGTGTCTTAATTAGGTTACCTTAGAAAAGAAAAGTTTAAAATTTTTAGGGGATTTTGGGGGATATCGTGGGATCGGACCGACCATCAATCTTACGATTCTATACTGGTTACGATCATACTTTGATCGGATCATTCTTGAACGTTGGGATTATAAGATCTTATGATTCTACGATCAAGATCATGATCTTTATGATCTTGGTTAGTTTGATTACAAACGGTTTTATATAAATATTAGGTCGTTTTAACTAGTTACACACACACACATATATGTGTGTGTATGTATGTATATATATAGGGAAGGGTTATTCTAAAAACCTAAATATTTGTGAGAACCTAAAAACCATTTGGGAACATTAGATCAAGAAGATCTATGACTCTTATATTTTAAACTTTGATGATGGAGAATCTTGAAAAGATGTGCAAATGATATTATTGGAAGGAAAAAAATATGTTTTTTCTCTTTCTCTCTCTTACTTTTTTCATTTTAATTTTTTATTTCTTTCATAAGAATTGATTTTTATAGTAAAAAAAACATTTTTTATAAAAAAAATATTTTTTATATAGAAAATTTTTTAACAGCTAAAAATTAACGTATTCTATATAGAATTATTATGTATCTATATATAATGTTATATAATTCTATATCTTTTTATATAGATTTACATTACTATTCATAATCTATATAGAATATTGTTATGTTTCTTATACATTTCATATAATTTTTTGTTTCTTATACATTTTTATATCTTTTTATGTAGATTAATATTATTAATCATAATCTATGTAGAATGTTACATAGAATGAGATGTAAGAACACAGTTTAACAAAAATACTATTCATAATCTATTTAGATTAGCATTATTATTCATAATCTATGTAGATAGTTACATAGAATGATATGTAAGAACACAGTTTTAACAAATTAATATTCATAATATATGTAAATTAACATTACTATTCATAATCTATGTAGAGTATAGGTATTCTATATAAAAATACATTAAAAATACAGTTTTAACAAATTAACCAGTGAACATATTCTATGTAGATTATCATGTAATCTATGTAAAATATCATGTATTCTATATGAATACAACGATAACAATTACTACTACGACAATAACAATATTCTACATAGATACAAGTTAGCTACAACCTATTCCGCATAGAATATCATGTGTTCTATATAGATACAACAATAACAAATTATTGTACGACAATATCAAAATTCTACATAGATACAAAACTAGCTACAATCAATTATTTATAAAATATCATGTATTCTATATAAAGTATCATATATCTATAAAAATACAAACCAAATCTAGATATAATACATAAAGACGTTGAACCATCAAAGTCGCAACCATTAGGAACCAGAACTTTCAACGAACCAAATCTATGTAGAATGTCAAGTATTCTATGTAAAGTATCATATATTCTACGTAGATTATCGCAGACGAACTGAAACAAAAAAAAAACATTTTTTTAACAAAATAATATAGCAAAAACACATTTTTTTAACAAAAAAACCAAAACACATTTTTTAACAAAAAAAACATTCATATATTGTGAATCATATACAAAATCTTTTTTTAACAAAAAACATTGTTAAACTTTAAATTTCGATCATGCGAGGGTTTTTTTCTTTCAAAGGTCTTGAGTTCAAGCCTTGCCAAGGGTTTCCTTCTTTCGAAGCGGGAATTTCGTGTCGGGAAGGTTCGAGGAAGGCTGACTGCGCGCTTGGATGTCATTGCACGACTCGAACCACTAACTACTAACCTCTAACTACCAACTTGCCGTTCAAAAAATTTTTTTTAATTTTTTTAAAAAAGTGGTACACTCATTATTTTAACTTGTTTTATATAAATAATTAATATATGTGAATTTGTTTGTGATTTTTACGGTGATTGATATCTAGACCACTTTGATATAAATCAAATAATGTACTGAATATTTGATATTGTACACTAAATATTAAATATTATACCTATAATTTTGATATTATACATAGAATATTTGATAATATACAATAGATGTATATTATATGTATACTAAGCATGTATTATTGTATAATAGTATATGTTTTGTGATTAATACATAATCATCTGCTTTAAAGATATCTCCATTCTCGCTTTGTAATAATTACTTGGATATTTTACAAAGAAGAAGTTGTTAACTTGGATATTTTACAAAGAAGAATTTATTAATATATATAGAATGTGTGATATACATATGAAAATTTTGTATAATCAAAAAGATGTATACTTTGGTATGTTTTATTATTATATATAAAATACATGATATTATACATGTAATACATGGTATTGTATATATAATATATTATATGTAAAGTATTTGATATTGTACATAGAATATCTGATATTTAATATGGTACACTAAATATATGATATTACACATATAATATTTGATAAATCTAGGTAAAAAAAGAGAAGAAAGAATATGTGGCATTAGAAAATAAATTTGGAAAAGAAAAGAGAAGAAAAAATGCATCTTATTAGAAGATGAATAAGTTAGTGAATTTACAACTTTAGCAAAATATCAATTTTAATATATTATAGTTAAAAGCTAGTTTTTTTTTAATAAACATTTATTTATTTAATCTAATAATAGGGTTATTCTTTTCGAGACTATAAAAATATGGTTGATCAATAATCCCAACCTTGTGTGTGTTTACATGTACATTTAGGTACACAATTACCGGATTTAATCCGAATCGGATTAGATTACAACCGGTTTGGAACCAAGAAAATGAAACCTATATAACCAGTTTCGAATATTAAAAAAAAACCAAATTTTTCTAAAACCGGTTTTAAAAATTCAAATTTTTTGGGGCTTGATTTCTTTTTCTTTTTCGGCCTTGCTTTTTTTTTTTGGGCTTAACAAATCAATGAAACAAATACAACTATAAATTATAATTTATACATTTATACCAAAACACCATCTCCTTTATAGTTATAATTACAAATATATAATTATATAAGTTAAGTTAAACACATATTTTACTCCAATAAAAACATATTTTCATCATATTATATTTGATTGTAACTTCATAAAAGCTTAAAACCACTAATTATAATTACAAATATATAATTATAAATCAGATTTTTAAACTGGATTTTATTTGCCTTTTTGAAACCGGTTTTTTATCTGGTTGGACAAATAAATACATAACAGGTCAAATAGCTGGTTTGGAAAAAATCCAGTCCGGACAAAAAAAATCCTGTTATACCTAAACCAGTTTCAGATCGAAGTTGCATATTCGGATTTTTTTTGTGTATGTACATGCATATTTTGTGTGTGTTTTTTTTATTTTAATTGTATGTTTGGACCCAATCGGAGAATAAAAAAGGAAAACGTTTTGGCCCATGATAACTGTTTCGATTGGGGAGCTTTGTATGTTTGGACCCAATCTGAGTTTCAAAATACAAATGTTTTGGGCTACGATAACCAATTCAATCACATGATTCGGATATGTGATTTTTTTTTTTTGAACCAGTTAAACGGCATCGGATTATTTAAAACAAGAGATTACAACCGGTTTGGGTTTCAACCAGCATGTACCGGACCTTTAACCGATTTGGAAAAAAAAAAACCAGTTTTTATTAAAAAAAATATCCCATTTTTGAGTTGTTCAAATTATAGCTGTCTGTTTTTAGACTAAAAGTTACAAAATTTGCTCGCAAGTCGCAACCTTTGTTGGTATAAATAGATAAGAGATGTAATAGGTTGATCACACCTCAATCCACATTCTCACGGTTGATAACTACGGTAATCTTCAACTCTCATAATCTCAAAAATATAACCATTTTTCATTATTTCTTCATGGATACTCATACTACCGACTTACCACACAATCTCCTGTCAAGAAATCCTTAAAGTCGTGAAAGTGATTGAACACAATCGAACAAAAGAAATTTGCGCACATTGGGTTTTTGTGAAACGCCGAATGGCTAAAAACAAAGATGCTATGTTAACTTTATCAATAGTTTTTTGCACCCAAAGGAAACACAATGTTTAATAAAAATCACGCAATAGACTTCGCACAAGATTGGATTCGAGTCAAGCGAATGTGACCCCACAATGCGATATATTTGTTTACGCCAACTAAAAATTACGAGACGCGTTTACAAAGTTCATGATTATAAAAAGCATTATCATTCGACTACGTTGACGATGAAGATTTGACTGCAAAGATTTAAGAATTAATTGAACCACGTTATACTCAAATAAGTCGCATTACCCTTCGGAATCAGTTTTTTCAGTTAGTGATGAAACATTCATTCAACTAACTGTACATGTTTTATAATATTTAACAATGAGTTTATTATGAAAAAAACCAACAAGTTTTTACGTTTTTGTGTTTTCGTCTCTTCACGATTTTTTTCCTCAGAAAGTCCTCAAATTAATTTGTATTAATCAATAATATCGTATTAATTTTCTTTTCCAATATAATCTTATTTATTTTGATATTTTATTATATAGGTATATATTTTTAATTGATAAAACTTAATAAGTTTTATTTTAAATATATTATTTGAAGTTTATAGATAAATCATCTTTTTTAAGTTTAGAGTTAGATTACTTAATAGATTAAAATATATCAAAAGATAATGATTACAAATATATTATTAGGATGGTGTTCGGTTTTGCATTATGATAGAGATTATTACATTATTACATTACAATATCGTAAATAAATAGTATAAAGTGTTCGGATTGCATTGATTAATAAGTGATTATTTGCGTTAAATATTAATCCTACCATACTTTTTATAAGTTAAAATGTAGTTTATTTGATTAATAAGTGATTATTTAGTCATTTTAGAAGTTTAAATGTAAATCCAAACACTTTAAACTGATTGTTTTAATAATCGTGATAACAAACAGCAGAAACTAAATCAAACACTAAATTTCTGACAATATTTTTGTTGCAGGTATCATTTGATTATTAGTTTTCAAAACGTTGCAATATTTTTTTAAACGTAATTCCAAACACCACTAGATAATATCAAATAATGAATATAATTATTTATTTAGTAACATTTTTTTTCTAGAGATCATAATAGTGAAATGTAATAATCTTTTATGCAAAGATGATAATTTTATTATATTTTTTTTGATGAAACATGATAATATATGTGACACTTAGACGTTTTACTTTATTAATACTATATATAATATGTTACAAAAGTCTAACTATTAATGAATTTAAACCAAATAATTCTCATAGTTTTTTATTGTTTACTAAAACAATTTTTTCTTGAAAGTTAATTAATTTCCAAGTGAAGGGTGTCCAAAACCAGATATCCGAAATTTCGGATAGTGAATTTTGCTATCCGAATCCGAATATCCGAAAATTCATATTTTTTAGTTTAAAAAAAAAATAAATCAAATATTTAAATATGTAAAATACAAATTCATATATCCAAATACATATTAGAGATAAATAAATCACAAACTAAATGTATCCGGAATTATTCTACTCAAAACGACTACAAAAGATTAAAATATATAAAATATTAGTTAATAAATCTATAATATCAAGATAAAACTAAAAAACATACACTAGAATAATAAACACTCAATATTATGTAAATAATCAATACTAAGAATATAAAATTTTAAAAAATATTTTGTTTTTGGATTTTTGGATATTTGAAAATCTGGAATTTTACTATCCGAATCTGAATCAGAAATTTCGGATATTTGAAAATCTGGATACCCGAAATTTCGGATAGTTTCATGATCGAATTTTTTATTTCGGATGTTCGGATATAAATTTTTATTAATACCCATATATAGAATTAATAATTGAAAGCTACATAAGTTTTTTCACCGCCAAAAATAGAAAGAGACCCACAAAGCTAAAAATGGAAACAAAAGGTTTTACTTAAACCCCTTTATTATGGACAAATATAAAACTCATACCCAATATTATAGTAACGATTAACAAATAAGCCAAAAGCATATAATCAGTATTCAAATGGAATTAAAATATTAGCTCGAAACATGAAACAAAAAAAACTTAAAAGTATATAAAAACTTAACTCGAATTCTTATTCTTCTGAAACTGAATTCTGCTTTATCAGACACAATTCTAACACATATGCTATTTGTTTTTAAGAGGTTATATGTCTAAAGTTTGAAAACCATATCTGAAATTAAGAAGTGGTCTTAAGATCTGAATTCTGAAAAGAAGTGATCTTAAGATTATTTGTTTAGGGATATAAAATTAGTGTTGTAAACTAAAAATAAAGAAAAGACCCTCTTAAATTTTTTTTTCAGACCAAAGTCTTCCTCTTAATTTTAAGAGGTAAATTTAAAAGTTTAAACCTCTTAAGTCTAAACCTAAACAAACAATTTTAATTCATAATGGATTTGAAGTTCTTTAGACCTCTGTTCAAAAGACTCTTGATTGAAAAGAAACAATGCCTTATTTTTGAATATGCAAATTTGAATATTTTTTAAGCATGTCTAAATAGACTGTACTTATTGATTCATTAAATTGAACTCAATCACAACTTTCACACCCTCTCTAGTCAAACTAGAGTCCTTCTCGACTTATTTGCATGTTTCCATCCTTTGTTATTAGTGTTTTTTTTTCCAAGTACAAAGTTACAAACCAACATACATACACGTTGATTCAAATATGTTCGGAGTTCAATATAAGTGTTTACTTGGTTACAATTTATATTCATCCTTCGTGCGAATTGAATGAGACATGACATTTAATATGGTTTTAAGATGTAAATTTTGAAGTGTTAAGTCAATTACATAAATGGATAACAATGATTAAATCTTTTAACAAATAGGGTTTAATGAAATTTATGTAAACTAAAATTGAGTTTTTATAATTTAAAAGTTTTAAACACATTAAAAAATTTTAATTCTTTGGTTTTTAAAAAGTCAAATGAATATAATTGTAATTCCATTGTTATGTTTATAGAGAGGTAAAGCGAAACATAATAAAATTTTGGGTTAATTGGTAATTTTGATAAAGTATGGGTCTGAGTTTATCGGTTGTTAATAGTTGTGGGGGTGTAAATGTAATTAATGAATGAAGGTGGTTCACGAAGACCGCGACACGTGCTTTGGTGATGGCATCAATAAGACCTCCACATGCCTGGCCTTTCACTCTTTCTCACATAAGGACACGTGCCCTGTCTTTTTTTTCTTTTTTACTTTCTCAATTTCTACTTAATTTATTGGGTTAATATTATTTAAAAAAAAATCATTTTTTTTTTAACTTTTTTAAATCTATTGAATTTTTATTTTATTCAGAATTATTTATAATTGACTTGCTACTTATCAACCATGTAAAACAATTAATTTATTGGAGGATATTTCAATATTGAAAAAAAATAAATTTTTAACGTATTATGATTAAGTCAGATGAATTTTTTTTCTTACTAGTTAAGTTTTCTTTTTGTTTATCAGTTAATTATCTACTAAACACATCATGCATATGTTTTTGAATAAAACAAAAAAAGACAGAATACTTAAGCAATCAGAAATAAATTCAAAGTTTTATTACAAAAAACAAAAAGAAAAAGTTGGTATTTTTAATATTAATCATAATTAAGATATGACACGTCTGAAATTAAGAGCCGACCTTAAATGTTTTAAATAATTAAATTGATTTATTATTTTAGTTAAATAAAATATCAACTTACGTCAACCTCTTAAATTAAGACTTCAGATATCAGACAGAAATCCACAACTTAATTTCAGACGTGACCTCTTAAATCTAAAATATAACAAACAGTCTGTTTTGACTTAAGATCTGAAATCCACTTAACTCTGAAATGTAACAAACAGTCTATTTTCAGTTATGATCTGAAATTAAGATTTCAGAGGTTTTTAAGAGGTAATTAAGTCCAAACAAACGCACCCTATGTGTCCTGTTAAAAGGAAAATTATATGCTATTTTCGATTAAGTAGACTGTCATTTAGATTGCCGATATGTAACATCCTCGGATTTATTTTATTGTATTTTGGTTAATTAAGTGGAAAAATATATATTTAAGTTGAAATTTGAGCGATTATTATGTGTTTTGGATATTTAGAAAGTTTGTTGCTATTTTAAGAAAATTGAACTCGGAATCATTGTTATGGAGTATTAAGAAATTAAAAGTTATTAATGATAATTTTAAGAATAAATCAGTATTTTATGGAACCGGTTAAGTTGAGGGGTGAAATGTGCAAAAATGATTAAAGTTGAATAAAAAGGGCAAAAGGCTTCATTTTCACCCTTTTACTCTCTCACTACACTCTCTCTCTAGAAATTTCCTCTCTACATCTCTCTAAGTTATTTCACAAACCGACCGTTCGATTATCAAGAATTATACGTCATCAGAAAGATATCGAGGAGTACTACAACAATCTGCAAACGGATTTCTGATTTCGTACGAATTGAGGTAAGAATCGACCCTTTTAAGTTTGTTGTTTCGGTTTTGAAGAACTAGAATTTCGAATCTGTCATTTTATGTAAATTGGAGCTTGTTTTGCTTGAAATATTGCAAGAATATGATAGTATATGCATAATAGAATCGAAACTAGGCATCATACATGATGTATCAGTGATTTTAGGCCTTAGAATGAAGGATTAAAGTTATAAGGATGAACAGACTCGAATATACCAAGAACAGAGTCGAAATGCAAGAACAAACTCGAGTTTGGTACTAGATTCGAGTGTGTTTTCGAGTGTAACACCAGATTCGAAGGTAAGGGGTTCGAATCTATCCCTAGATTCGAAGGGTGGGTTCGAATCTATCCCCTAAACTCGAAATAGGTTCGAATCTGATGCATGGGGTTCGAATCTAGTCATCAGATTCTAAGGTGGTTCAAATCTAACCCATTAAATTCGAGTTTAATGCCTAAAATTGAGAAATCTACTCTCTAAACTCAAGTATTATGAATGAAACTCATAAACAACACATAAAATGTCATGAGTTATACATAGGACAAGATGTAAACTTGAAATGGGTTCAACTTAATTGTATTATGAATTTGGACAATAGACCGAAATGGGGAAAAATATTGCAAAACTTACGAAACTTGATTTTATGGATTTAAACGGTTATTGATACGAGGTATTGTTGTAATTAATATAACAGGTCCCTTGTGGTGTTGTTTAACCCACAGTGGGGTACTTGGTGGATCCGGTTGAAAACCCGAGGAGAAATAAAATTGGTTAAAAGTTTAATTATGCACCCACTGTGAGTACATATGATTTCGCATGTTTATATCTGCTTTATGATTGCTTTTGCCTACTGAGACATGTTGCTTCATTTTTCGTTTGGAATTCTACTAACTTGCGTAGATTTAGATGCACATTCTTATTTGATGCATGTTCGTTCGTTTGTTGTGCATCTACGATGGACCGGTGGGTCGCATCTGTTACTCTGATGTTACTGCTCTATATGACGCTGGAGCTGATCCCTCCAGGTCCGGTAGGCAGTATGTCATCCCCGATGTTATGTCTGTCTCAGTTAGTATGTTTTAAAGGCCGAGCTTTGGGCTCGTGGGAGCGATGATTCATGTGTGGTCGTACTTTGTGTACGTGGAGAGTGCACGACGTGTGTCGTCGGTGCTACTCTTGTGGGCATCATAAGGATTTATAAAATGTGTAAATCTGTGTATTCACTAAGCATTCGCTTACCCCTCAGTTGTCTTCATTTTTACAGGAAAGGGTAAATCAGCTGCCGGACCTTCTAGTTAGGTCATTTTTGGGAAGATTCGGAAGACTTGGTACTATTTCATCGGTAATTTATGTTATGAGACAATGTTGTAATATATT
Source organism: Centrapalus pauciflorus (assembly GCA_020465985.1). Classification (NCBI taxonomy): domain Eukaryota; kingdom Viridiplantae; phylum Streptophyta; class Magnoliopsida; order Asterales; family Asteraceae; genus Centrapalus; species Centrapalus pauciflorus. Next base: position 1,082,969 of record JAANYP010003258.1, on the reverse strand, counting down.
CTGGATGATTGTAATAATTGTAATGGGTGTGTAGACTTAGACTCGGTACCCCATAGCACTGTAGGGTGTTTGACACTGTTGCACTGTTTTACTTATATATTTTAATGCTTCCGCACTTAATTTAGGTTATCAGATCATTATGTTATTGCATGTTGATGATTAATCCTGGGTATATTGTAATTGGTGGTTGTTGTGGCAAGGGTGTCACACGATATGACACGTATATTTTATAATTTTCATTAATAATATAAATTAAAGTAATTTATTTATAAAAAATTATTTAGGATTTGTGTTTTGAAAACCTGTTAATACCCCTTCTTATGTTTCAATCTTTTTGATCTCTTTTTATCCAATTGTGTTATCCAACTTTTAGCTTCTTATTGAAACTTTTCATCCCCAACTACCAAAATTTAAACGCAGTTATTTAAGCATCTCATATAATATACGGATAATAAACTAGTGATAAAAT